>VWZG01011621.1:73938-94371 GCA_013396735.1 Grallaria varia | reverse complement strand
TGAGGGGATCACTGTGAGGGGTCTGTGAGGGGGTCACTGTGAGGGGGGGTCACTGTGAGGGAGGTCGCTGTGACGGGGTCACTGTGAGTTGCCCGTGAGGGCTCCGTGTTAGGGATCCCTGTAAGGGGCCTGTGTGAGGGCCCTGTCTGAGTCTCTCTGAGGATTCCCTGTGAGGTGTTGCTGTGAGGATTCCCTGTGAGGGCTCTCTGTGAGGAATCAGTGAGGGGTCCTGTGAGGGGGGTCCCAGTCGCCCCCCTCCCCCTCTCTGGCCCGAGGGTCTGTGTCCAGCTTTGTGCCGTGAAACCAACCTGGCCGCTGCTCTGGGGGGACCCAGCCTGGGCTGGGGGTGAGAGTCACCCCTGCCCTGCCCTGCTCTGCCCTGCCAGGGTGACCTCCAGGGCTGACAGGGGTTGTGGTCACTGCCCTCTGCTCACCCCTAGAGCTGCAGGGGCAGTTTGGGTGTTTTCTGGCACTTTGTGGGTGTGGAGTGTGATTGGTGACAGTGTGGGGTGAGTGGGAGAGCAGTGTGGGGCTCCTAAATCATGGAATCATGAAATGGTTTGGGTGGGAAGGAACCTTAAAGCCCATCCCATCCTCCCCCTGCCAAGGCAGGGTCACCTTCCACCAGCCCAGGTTGCTCCAAGCCCCATCCAACCTGCCCATGGACACTTCCAGGGATTGGGGCAGCCACAGCTTCTCTGCCCAACCTGTGCCAGGGCCAGGACCCTGAGGTGGCCCCTCCAGAGGCCTTGGGAACAGTGATATGTGGCCCCATGTGGCAGAACAGAAGTGGGAACGTTCCCTTTCACCACCTTGTCTTTGTGTTTTTCTCTGTTTAACCTCAGCAAGGGCAGAGGGGCCCCAGGATGGCTCCAGCACAGATGGGACAGAGAGACAAATCTGGATTTAGGATGACAAGGCAGACAAGGAGGGCGGGGGAATCCTAAAGCTGAGGCTCTTCCCCACAGGATTGTTGTTAAGTGAGCATCTACACGGAATTCCAGAGCAGACCCTCAAGTGACTCTGCTCTGTTGTTTTGTTTGTCTCACCCACTCAGAAATAGCACAAGGTCTGGCTGCAGAGTCATTTCTCCTGATTTATTTATGTTTGGTTCTCTCATACAGCGACTGTGGGGATCTGTGGGATATTTTCTGAGTTAGGGAAAAGCCTCTGCTTGTGCTGGAAGCCAGGAATGTGCCTGACACATTCCTGAGCCCTGTTTATAGTGTTATCTATACCTTTGGAATCACAGAATATGCTGAGTTGGGAGGGACCCACAAGGATCATCCAGTCTAACTCCTGGCCCTGCACAGACACCCCAACAATCCCACCCTGAGAGGATCATCCAAAGGCTCCTGGAGCTCTGGCAGCCTTGGTGCTGTGCCCACTGCCCTGGGCAGCCTGGTCAGTGCTCTCTCTAGGAGAAGAACCTTTTCCTGAGATCCGTCTTGACCCTGCCCTGACACAGCTCCAGTCGTTCCCTGGGTCCTGTCGCTGCACACAGAGCAGAGAGTGAAAAAGCTCCATTGTATTTCAAATTTAGTGGCTCAGGATTGTCTCTAAGACAAATCTGCCCAACAGTCCCTGAACTGCTGCCACCAGGAAGGTTTGTGTGTGGTCAGGTTGGTGTTAATCCCAAGTCGAGCTCCGGATTTCCAGTAGAAGGTGTCCCTGGAAGGGGTTGGAACAAGATGGGCATTAGGATTCCTTGCAACCTAATCCATTCTGTGATGATTCTATGACAGGGCAAGGGGGAATGGCTTCCCAATGCCAGGGGTCAAGGTCAGATGGGATATTGGGAAGGAATTCTTTTTGGGCACACGTTGAGCAGAGAAGCTGTGGCTGTCCCATCGCTGCAAGTGTCCAAGGCCAGGCTGGACAGAGCTTGGAGCAACCTGGGCTGGTGGAAGGTGTCCCTGCCCATGGCAGGGGGTGGCACTGGATGGACTTTAAGGTCCCTTTACACCCAAACCATTCCATGATTTATGCTGGGTGTAATGGAAAGCAGGATCTGTCACTGGAAGGTGCCAGCAGACTCTGCTGCTGTTCCAAAGTCTCCCTGCAGATCTGAGCCCGTTTAAATTGGCAGCTGAGTGTCTTAAACTTGACACTTGGATTCAATTAACTTCACATCTGCTTAGATATCCAAAGTGACTGGAATGTCCCCAGGCCTGGGCTGTGAGAATGCAGGAAATAGAGGTCAAGGCCCAGCAGCAGCTCCTGGGGTTCCACCCAGACGCAAATGAGTCCTTGTGTGCCTGTCTCGGGGTCACCTTCTTCCCTCTGCCCAATGAAACACCCCCAAGAGTCCTAAATAAAATCTATAGCTGGTACAGAGCAACACAGAGTGTTCTGGCAGCAGCTGGAGAAGGGAAAATGTGGGATGGTGCACAGGAGAGCTCAGTTGGAGTTGTCCCAAGCCCCTTACTGGCTGTGACACACCTGGGAGGTGCCTCGTCAAACAGGAGACACAGCAGAGGAATTGTGTTGTAGTTCTGTACAAGGCAAAGCCCTTGTGGGGTGTTTTTGTGTTTACGTTGATTCAGGAACTCTTTTAAGCTGCTACAAAGCCTGTCTGGAGATGTTTGTGGCTGTGGAGGGTCCAGGGGTCAGAGCTCCTCGATTCAGTTGCAAATCAGGGTCTGGAGATGTTGAGAGCAAACGGCTAAGCTGAGGCTGTTCTTTACAGAGCAGCTACATTTACTTTATTTCATAATGACTAAGATGGATTTAATTAGGAGCCATCTCTGTTCTCAGCTGAATAATGTTCTTTGTTTATTGCTGGAGCCGTTTGGAGAGATGGAAATAGGTTGGTGCTGCTCAGAGGCAGCTTTTATTCCTCTGGACTCACTCGTGCTGCAGAGAGTTGGCAGAATCCAGTCAGATATCCATGCAGTGGAATCCTTAAAAAAGGTGGGAATAAGTGTCGGCTGTAACCATTGGAGGGGCAATCTCAGTGAGAATCTGATGCTCCTCTAATTGCTTTGTTCATTTCTTCATCCCCTGCAATGGGAATTGTTTGGAGAATTTGGGAGCAGGCAGCTGTGGGATGTGGGATCTGGCTGCCTGGAATCTGTAGGAGCTTTCTGCCCTGTTTTTTGGGGAAGGAGGGGGAAGGAGCTTCTGCAATTATTGCTGTCGGGGTGATGAAAGGGAAAGTTTGAAATACGATTTCAAAGGCTGGCTGCTGCTGGGCTTCCGCAGGCACAATTCCCTGGGAGATCTCTGGAAACTTGTGTGGGACCACTGCAGAATCTCATTTGTTTTCCCTGTTTGCAGCAGTTGCTTCTGCAGAGATGGAGTGCAGGAGCCAGAGCTGAGACAGGGAGCTTTTTATGTCACCAGGAACTTTGGGAGACTGTGGAATAATATGTGAAAGAGGGATTTTTCAGTACTCAAAAGCAGAGCCTGCCAGTGGGTCAGACGTGTTCCCTCTGGATTCCAGCAATCCCACCATAGTGCAGGAAACCTGTCTGGAAGACTCTGGGATGATCTAGTAAAGGCTGAGGGAATTTATGGTTCCCTGTTCATTAAGCAGCACTTGGGTTTGGTTTCTTGGTCTGGAGTAGGACAATTTCAGACCTCACTCCCTACAAATTCCACACAGCAGCCAGGTCTGGTTGGGTTTGTGGGTGAAGCAGATTGCAATCACACCAGGGAGGAATTGCTGGTCATGCCTGACCACCTCCAACAGGGCCATTCACCTGGAGTATCTTGGAATTGTTTGGGGGGGAAGGGACCTTAAAACTCATTCAGTGCCATCCCCCTGCCATGGCAGGGACACCTTCCACCAGCCCAGGTTGCTCCAAGCCCCATCCAACCTGGCCTTGGACACTTCCAGCAATGGGGCAGCCACAGCTTCTCTGCCCAACCTGTGCCAGGGCCTGCCCACCCTCACAGCCAAGAATTCCTTCCCAATATCCCATCTAACCCTGTCCTCTGACAGTGGGAAGCCATTCCCCTTGTTCTGTCCCTCCATGCTTTGTTCCCAGTCCCTCTCCAGCTCTCCTGGAGCCCCTTTAGGCTCTGCAAGGGGCTCGCAGGTGTCCCTGGAGCCTTCTCTTCTCCAGGTGAACCTCCCCCAGCTCTCCCAGCCTGGCTCCAGACCAGAGGGGATCCAGCCCTTGGAGCATCTCCATGGCCTCCTCTGGACTGCACAGCAGCTCCACATCCTCCCTGTGCTGTCCCCAGGGCTGGAGCCAGCTCTGCAGGTGGGGTCTCACCTGAGGGGGCAGAGGGGCAGAATCCCCCCCTCCCCTGCTGCCCACGCTGTGGGACCAGCCCAGGGCATGGAGGGCTTTGGGGACCTGGGCTTGTCCAGCCTCCCACCTACCAAGGAAAGAACTTTAAACCAACGAGATTCCTAGTTCAGTTGAGTCATTTTGCCTTCAGTGTGGAGGTTTTGAAGCCCATTCAAAAAAATCAGATGTTTCCAGCAAATGCAGCCAGAGGAGGATTTGCTGGAACCTGTGGTGTGAGGCCTCAGAGATTTCTTGGGAGAAGGGGAGGGAAGGCAGTGTGGTGCAGGTGCTTGTGAGATGGATGGATGGATGGATGGATGGATGGATGGATGGATGGATGGATGGATGGATGGATGGATGGATGGATGGATGGATGGATGGAAATTTGTCAGCCCCGCCTAAGCTCAGCATGCTGGGCTCTGAGGAATTGCCTGGAGCTCTTCTCTTCCTGCTGAGCCTGAGGAATCATCTGGGAGGCTGTGATTGATTCTGACCCTGTTTTGTTTAGAAAATCTTTATTTCTTGCGCTGGTCTCCATGCCATTTTTTAAATGCATTTGGCTGTCAAGGTGTCAAAACGTGGAGCATTGCTTTTGGAGTTTATTTCCCAGTCTATCCATCTTTGGCTTTCATCAGATACCTTTATATCCCCCGGGAGAGAACCTTCAGCTCCTTCAGGGTGTCTGTGGCACCTCCAGCAGTGCCATCTGATGGGATGGGTGCCTCAAAGGTAAAACACAAGCTATTCTCGCCTGTACTGCCAGTGGTTCCAGGCCCAGCACTGATGTGAGCTCCCAAATTCTGTCCTGTCACACCTTGATATTCTTCAGCAGAATCTCCAGGCTACTACATGTGTGATATGTAACCCTTTTCCCTGGGGGAGAAGGACCAGGCATCTCCAGTGGCTGTGGAGCAGGGTTTTTTTTTCTCCTGGCTATAATCCTGTACAATCCATGATGTACAGGAGAAAATGGACTGAGGGAAATGTTATGTCCTGGGGTGTTTGTAGTGCAGCTTCCCACCTGCAGGACAGGTGATATCAGCTTTTGTTTTATCTTTGAGTTCCTTCCTTACCTTGCAGAGATGGACATGGGGAATTTCCTTCCTCCTCCATGGCAGCTTGTGGAGCTTGTGGTTCGAGGTGCCCAGGACCTCCAGCTGCTCCTATTTGCACCTTGGATGGTTTCTGCTGCACCTTCCCTGGAGCTGTTGGCTCTCTGGGGTCTCTGTTTTGTGTGGTTTGGACTTGGGGAAGGAGAATTCTTCCAGCAGAGCTGTTGCTCCTTTGTGACAGAGATAAATGCAGATCCAAGCCTTTTCTCCCATGTACAGACAGCAGATCCTTCCCCAGCAGTCTGTGATGGACAAGGATATAAACTGTTGGGTCTCACCTCTTTCTCTGTCTGCCAACCCCAAGTGATTTGAGTTCTCCTCCTTTGGGAGCAGGGGCTGTAAATCCTGGATGGTTCCCATGGCTGGGTGCCGAGGAAGTGCCTGATGGTTCCCAGGCTGTGCTGAGCCTGCTCTGCCAGGAGAGAGATGGGGAAAAGGTACTTCTGTGACTACTGTGACAGGTCCTTCCAGGACAACCTACACAACAGGAAGAAACACCTCAATGGAGTGCAGCATCTCCGGGCTAAGAGGGTCTGGTACGACTTATTCCGAGGTGGGTGCTCCCAACTGTCTGCCACTCCCTTCCTGGGACTGGGGAGCTGATGGATGAGGTGGGGGACTGGGAATACAAAACAAATCAGCACTGGTGGCTTATACACTCTGTATGCCTGTGAACTGTGCACTTGATGCTGTTGCCTCAAGCAGTGTCAGGGGCAAAACCCTTGTGTGTGGCTCTAACCTGTCTCACCACACGGTTCCAGGAGTGTTGGTGCCACCTGACGAATGCCATGGGAATGTGTGTCCAAGGTCTCAGAGAGAGCAGGACTGTGTATTCTGGCTGTAGCACAGACTGAATTTGGGTTAAACTGGCTGTGAAACCATTGCCTGTGTGTTCCTCTGATTCCTTCTGGTTCCTGAGCTGCTTGGGACAGGATGGGATATTGCAGTGCAGAGGGTGTTTACCTGCCCTTACCTGTTGTCTCCCCAGATGCCGCCGCTATCCTGCAAGAGGAGCAGACCAAGAAACCTTGTCGGAAGTTTCTGCAGACGGGTGAGGAGTTCTGAGGTGGAAATAAGTGCCTGGGCTCCTGCAGCTCCTTGGAGAGCCAACCCAAGGCTGGAGGGAGGGGCTTTGGCCTGTGGGCATTCAGCTTGGAAGTGGAGCTTGGGTTTGCCTGCACAAGGCAGCACCTCATGTGGGCGGCTCTCATGGAGCTCCATGGCTTTTCCCAAGGTTGGAAAAGACCTTTAAGGTCACCAGGTCCACCCCTCAACCCAGCACCACCATGTTTGCTATTAAACCATGTCTTCAAGTGCCACATCCACACTTCCAGGGCTTGTAACTCCACCATTCCAATACTTTATAACCCCTTCTGTGCGGAGATTTTTCCTGATACCTAACCTAGTGAATTTTGAAATTGAAATTGAATTTTGAAATCTCACAATTTTGTTGCAGGACAGTGTGATTTTGGGTCCAACTGCAGATTTTCCCACATGACAGAGCAGGACCTGGAGAAGCTGAGTGCCCAGGTTCAAGGTGAGTCCTCCAACAAATGTCCAGGGGTCTCCTTGGAGGGGGAGTTGTGCAGCCTGTGATCCCATGCTGCCTGCACAGAGCCAGCAGAGCACGGTTCCCTCCTGCTCTGTGAACCTGGAGCCTGGGAGTGCTGCAGTTTATCATGTGCTCCTTGCTCTGGAGCTGCTGGCACGGACACAAACCTGGAGCTGAGCTGTGCTGTTACCACTTGGCAGCAAGTCTGGAGTGGGCTTTGTGAGCCCTCAGGGTTTTAGTCAGCCAGGGAATAAAAACTGTCAGCAGCAGAGGGCACTGGTACATCACTTCCCCTTAAATTTATGGATTTGGTTTCCCCCCACCTCTCTGCCATTACTGGGGAGCTGCTGCTTCCACCTGTGGGAAGAGCTGGCCTGCTGTGGGGCTGTGCTGAGGAGAGGACTTGGATCCAGGAACGGCCTCTGCTCGTGTGGCTTTGGTGGAACTGAAGTGTGGGCAGAGGGTGGGTGGCACCTACTCCCTGTTGGTGAGAGAGAACTTTTGGACTTTCTCATTCTGGGACTACCACCTCTTTTCCCCAAAAGCTCTGTTTTCTCCATAGTGATTGGAGAAAATCATAGAATCATGGAATGGTTTGGGTTGGAAAGGGCCTTAAGGCTCATACAGATCCACCCCCTGCCATGGACGGGGACACCTTCCACTAGACCATGTTGCTCCAAGCCACATCCAACCCTCCTTGGGCACTTCCAGGGAGTGTGAGTGAGGTGTTGGTGAGACCTTATGGAATGGTTGAAACCTCCACTGGAGACCACCTGGTCCCAGCCCTGCCTTGCTCGAAGCAGAGTGAACTCTAACAGGGTTCTGAGGAGCACTTCCAGTTGTGTTTTGAATATCTCCAAGGTTGGAGACTCTGCAGCCTCTGGGAGTGATCTGATCCAGTGCTTGACTACGTTCATAATAAAAATGTATCTTTTTAAAAATATTGAAATGGAAATTCCTTATGGAATTCTTGTATTTTGGGTTGTGCCCATTGTCTCTTGCCGTTGCTGGTCTCCCTCCAGTATGTCCAGTACTGGGGAGCCCAGCACTGGGCACAGCACCCGGGTGTGGCCTCTCAGTGTGGAGCAGAGGAAGGATCCCTTCCTTGACCTGCTCCCAGTGCAGCCCAGCCTGGAGCAGCCCTGGTGCTCCCCCTGCTCCCTGGAGCAGCTGTTGTTTTGCCAGTGGTCTGGGAAAACCAGGCTAAAGAGTTGGAAGCGTGTGTGAGGTGTGGGGTGTGCCTGGGTTAAAGCCTCTCGTGGCCCTCTGAGGGCTCCGATGTGGAGTGGCAGAGCTCGGGGAAGGCGCCCCGGAGCTCTCGCAGTGCTGTCCATGCTGAATCAGTGTGCGATTCCCGGAGGTGACTCTGGATCAGTCTCTGATCCGCGCTGGAAGTCAATAAACTCCCGCGGGAAGGGCTGGAGCGCTCCAGCCCTTCCCGGAGCGGCGGTGCCTCCAGTGCGGCCCAAACCCTGTCCCTGACCGCTCCCTGCTGGGCTCCCGAGGGTGGCACAGGGTGTCAGGAACCTGTGGCGTGTCCAGCCAGTGCCGGCTCTGCCTGCGGGGGAAGAGGGAGCTCTTTGGAGCGGAGCTGCCGCGGAAGGCTGGCAGCTCCTGTGCACTCCGGCGGCTTCCCCTGCCAATTACCCTTGTTATTGAATATTGACTCCTGTCAGACGGGTCGGCTGTGAGTGCAGGACTGGCTGGTGAGAGCCGAGTCCGCGGAGATTACTTGGAAACGTATTTGTGTTACAGAGTGAAACATTTAATTTGCCAATTAGCCTTGGAGGAGCTGTGGCCGGGGGATGGGGCTGCCTGGCTGCTGAGTTCAGTGCTCACCTCTCCTGAGTGCTGCTCTGTGGGAATCCTCGGGAGCTGAGCATCACATGGACTCTCACTCTGATCAGAGAGCTCAGAGGGATTTGGTGGAGGGAAAGGCTCGGCAGGACTTGGGGAAGGAGAGGTACAGCCTGTGGCAGGCACGCTGGGTGGAAGGACCAGCTGTGTCCTGGGGACATTGCAGAGCTCCTTAAGCTGCCAAAGCATCCGTGTCGCAGGTGCTGAGGCTGAGAGCAGAGCTGAAGTCAGGCTCATGTGTGCCAGGTTGTGTTACCCCCACAGGAGACCTGATCCTCCCTCAGTGATACCCCCTGTGCATTCCCACCCTGTCCCAGGTTTCCATGCCATGAGCCATCCCAGGCCACTGCCAGTGGGATGATCCAGCATGGGTTGGAGCAGTGGTCTGGATCAGGCTGTCAGTGTTTGCAGAGATCTCCCAGCTGGGAGGTTTTGACAGTCTTGGAGCTAGGAGTGGTTGGGGATTTGAGGTGAGCAGAGAGGCTGGAAGCTTCGGAGCCTTCCCACCCGTTTGTGCCAAGCCTGCTATGACCATGCTGGGGGTGACCAGGCCAGTGGGTTAGAGGGGACAGTCTTCTGGTGGGCCCACAGTGCTGCTCAACTCCCCTTTCCTCAGCTCCGGTGCAGACAAAGCCTTGTCTGACTTTTTTGACACTGCTAAACCGTGATGGCACTTTTTTTGTCATGTAAATATTGAACCTGCCCCTGAGTCCCTGCTGTTTGGTGTTGGTAGCTGGCTAACAAGGCATTTTTATCCCAGCTGAAGGGAACAGTTACATTAGCCTTAACATTTGGCCTTTTTAATGCAGAGAGTTCACCGTGTTGTTTGTGTAAGTCTCATGGGTTAAGGAGGAAAATTTCTGGACGAGTCCCTGTTCTAGAGCAGCTTGGAGCATGGCCTACTTTGGCTTCAGCATCTCTGCACCCTGTAGAATATCCTCATCAAGAAGCAACAGTTTACACCTTCGGCAGGGAGGGAGGCATATTCCCAGCTGTTCCTGCATCAAAGCATTAGCCTTCTACATCTGCTGCATCATTCATCAGCCAGACACTTCCAGACTGTCATTTTAAGTACAGTCATGTCAGAAAAAGTCACTGTCAAATTGCCATCTTCTTGCTCAGAGTTATTGGCTCCCCCCTGATCCACATCCCTGGTGCAGGTGGGATCAACCAAGCCTGGGCTCTGATGAGCTCCAGCCAGGCAGAGCTGCAAGGGGAGGGCGAGGGCACAGTTGGGTGAGTGTTTGCAGTATATCCATGAGATTGAAAGGGTATGAGGGACCCTGCTGGGATGGCTGGAATCAACTGGATTAACTGGGCATGAGTGGGAGGAGAGCTCATGGTTGGCTCTGGGTGGTAACTTGTTCAGCTACTCCCATCTCAGGAATTCATCAGCCTCATCTTTCAGCCATGGTCTGGTGCTGTTCGTGTGCTTTGGAAGGGTTTGGTATCCCACACCATCCACCCAGGGAGGGAGCTGAAGAATTTCATGTGCATCCCTTTGCTCGGTGACCTGCCCGTCCTGGTGGTTCCACCTCTTGTCCAGTGATGCCTCACTCAGTAAGAAAACCCGTGGTGAAAGTTGCACGGGGAGAGAAGATCAATGTGGGCTCCCACTCTGGCATCATTAGTGGTGCTTCATGACTACAGACACTCTGTTAATTGGCTGCAATTAGACTTTGAAACAAGCAGCACAGTGAGGAGGAGGAGGGGAAGCACCTTCACACCTGTCTGGCTGCTGCAGCCTGGGCATGTGTGGGGAGTGAGGGTTGGCAAAGGCCTTTCAGAGCTACTTCTTGGAATACCCGTTGGCATTCAGGGGGTGTTTCCAGTCTCAGGGTGAGTTTGGTGGCCCCTGGATGGGACTTGTGTGTTCCAGAGGAAGCACCATTTTGATGGATATGCGTCAAGGTGGGAGTGTTGCCTGCCCCTGCTGCCTTATTTCTGAGCCTGGGGGTTGGAATGCTCTGGAGCAGTAACTCATGGAGCTGTGGGGACAGGGAGCCAGCTGGATATCTTTCTAGTGTGAGCCTGGAGTGGTCCCACTGCACCCAGTGAGCTTTTCTGGATGGGACTGTGAGTTGTGGCTGCTCCATACCATGTCTGGTGTCTTGGGGCTCCCTGCTCTAAACAGGCTTTGGCTGTTTGTGGTTTGTTCTCTGTTGGGCTTTGGAGCTGGATGAAGAGGGAATCTTAGTGGTAGGAAGAGGTTTCTGTCCATGATTTTCTTCCCTGACTCATCACGGCCACTGTTTGTGCCCTTGCTGAGGTGGGATGTGCTCAGGAGATGGAGACACCTGGAACAAAGGGAAGTAAGGTGGTTAAGCTTGCCAGGGAAGTCTAACCTGGGAGCTGAACTTGGATACCCTGAGTCTGAGCAGTGCCCAGCTCTCCAGACTGAGCTTCCCAGCTCCCCATTCCCCCACCTGACCAGGTGGTTGGGTTGACTTCAGGTGGTTCTGCTGGGGCTTTGCTCCTTGGGAACAGCTGTAGGAGACTGGAGCAGCCCCGTCCCCAGCCTTATCAGAAGTTTGCAGAGCAGCACCTGGACATCAGGCCCACAGCAGGCTGTCTGTGGTGGCACCGAGTACATCGTCACCCCTCCCAGCAGCACCAGATGAAAAGGCTGGATGACAAATTATCCATCTCCGGCTGCTCATTGTGCAGCACATTCCTGCCATCCTTATTAATATTCAACAGGCAGATGAATAATTGGTTGCCACCACTAGGATGAAGTGATCCTTCACTCTGCCCAAGCAGTATTAATTTCACACCCTGTCTGGAAACGTATAATATTTTCCTTAAACGTGTGACATATGGTGGGTGGGTGTGGAGGAGTCTCCTGGGGGGCACAGTGCAGTGGCTGCTGCCAGGCTGGCTTGATCCCTAAATGGGATCAGGGATCTCCTGCAGGGCTGGATGAGCGGGGCAAAGGGCACTGACATGCAGCTGCCTCTGCTCCCTTTTTATTATCACCAGGGTTTGGTTTTCCGGGTGTCACATTCCCTGTTGTGTTAGGTGGGAAGTTTCCACCGGGCTAGAGATATGATCTCTCTGCCTGTCTCCTCATCCCACTCTGCCTGTTGTGCTGGCAGGAGTGTGGCTGTGGCAGTTGTGTCAAGGACTCCTGCTAGACCCTGTGCTCTGCCTCCTCCCTCCCCGCTTCCCCACCAATGCTGGGGGGAACTGGGCAGCTCTGCTCACTGGGCACCTGTGGATTTGTGCCCAGAGGGAGGGACTGGTGAGCACTGGGCTGCTCCACTGACTCTGTGCTCTTCTGCCCAGAGAAGATGGGTTGCCTGTGGCTATTTCCCCTCTCAACCCCCCACCCGGGGTGGTGAGAGGTTGAAGGCTTGAATGGACCCTTGCTAGACAGCAGAGGTTTGTGACTTGTTGCCTTCTTCATTCCTAACTTGCCTGAGAAGTATAAGACAAGGAGTAATGGGTTCAGACTGAAAGGGGGAAATTTAGGTTAGAAATTGGGAAAAATTCTTCCCTGTGAGTGTGGTGAGGCCCTGGTACAGGTTGGGCAGAGGAGCTATGACTCCCTCATCCCTGGAAGTGTCCAAGGCCAGGGACATTTGGAGGGACTTGAATCAACCTGGGCTAGTGGAAGGTGTCCCTGCCCATGGCAGGGGGTGGGATTGGATGAGCTTTCAGGTCCCTTCCTGCCCAAACCCTTCTGTGCTCTAATTCCAGGAACTTGTCCCCTGGCTCCCTCTGCCCTGGTTCTGTCCCTGTGCTGGTGTCAGGCTCCCACTAGGGCTCTGCAGGGCTGGGGACATGTCCCACTGAGCACCTCACCTGGCCCTGACAGCAGCTCTGATATCCCTATGCCGGCTGGAACCTGCTCCTGGCACCTCTCCGGCTCTCCCAGGGCTGTTTCAGACGAGGATGAGGATGATCTGCCCCAGGGGGAGATGTCAGTTCAGTGCCCACTGCGCTGGCTTAGCTCTTGTCCCCGGCTCTGCCTGGCTGGAGCTGTCACCAGGGACGACTCCAAGCATCAGATGGCAGGAGGGCAGGGGAGGAAAAGGAGGAGGGGCTGCCACAGGCATATTCCACACTCTGCACCATATGAAAGTGTGCAGGGTAATGAGCAGCAGATTTAATGGAGTGAGAGGACTGCAGCACAAGGGTCTGGTGGGCCCTCATGGCCCTCCCTCTGATCCAGCCTTCTCTGATGTCTCTCTCTCTCAACCAGGGGAGAAGAGGCTGAAGGAGCTGCGGCTGGAGGGAGCAGATATCCCACCTGGCACCGTTGAGGACTGGCTGGAGAGGAGAGCCCAGAGACTGAGCACGGCTCAGAGTAACAGGTACAAGTGTCTGGGGTCATCCAGTCTGGCTGCTGCTGCTGTCCCACAGGATGCAGAGGGAGATCCCACAGACAGCGGTGGGAAAGGGGGAAGGTGCAGGTTGTCAGAGATCCCAACTCGATGGGACCCTCTGAGTGCTCATTTAACACCCACCCAGCACACGAGAGGGGCACATGTGTGGACTCAGTCCTGCCTGCCCATGTCACAGATGTGTCCACATATGTCCCTGTGTGCCAGGGGACAGTCCAGACCCTGGGAAAAAGCCACGCCAGAGGGGTGCTCCTTGCTGTCTGCAGAGTGCACAGGCACGCCTGAAAGGACAGTGCCAGCGTGGTGCCAAGTTATTAATGCCCACAGTTTGGTGGCAGGAGCCTGGTCTCATCTGTTGACAGCTTCCCCATCCCCTGCCTGCCCTGTCTGCCAGGGAGGGGGTGGAACTGGCTCCTCCTCACAGTATCCACTCGGATTCCATGCCGGCTGTTTCCCAGCTCACCTGACTGTGCCGCAGGCTTAATGGGATGACATTTGGGCAGGTGCCAAATCTCTCTTTTGTTCTTTCTCTGTTTGCTCCTGTCCTCTCCGTGTTTGGCCTGGGCAGGATCTTCCTTCTGCTGCTTGTCTGTGATTGTCCTGACCCTCAGCTCAGCTTCCCTTGGCCCTGCAGTGCTGACCACATTCCAACCCCCTGCACTTCACTTGCCCCATTTTGCTTGTCCTGCCCATGAACCCCTGGATCTTGGGGTGGATCAGTGCTTGCAGAAGGTAGCCATCCCTATTCACAGAGGGATTTCCAGACCTTCAGAAGTTGGTCCCTGCTGCCTCCATAGATGCACAAGATTTCCAGGGTTGTTGCTTTTTTTCCCAGACTCCCTGTCCTTGCAGACTCAGTACCCATCTGCTACAGGGACTAAACACCAACTGTTGAAAATCCCTTTCTCTATCTAGCCTTTCCAATACCTGTCCCTATCATGTCTCTTCTCCCCTTGTGCTCTCCAGCCTCACATTCTCCTTCTGAGCCGCTCTATGCTTTGCTTTGTCTGCCAGAGAAGTTGTTCTGCATTGCCAGGGCCTGTTTTCAGCAGATCCCTGTGCTCCTGGTTCCTGGGGAGTCCATTGTGTTCCTCCTGAAAGCGCTTTTAGGGCCAAGGAGCTCCCTCTCCCTCCTGCAGCCCTCGAGGTCCATGAAGGATGCATTAGAAGTCCATGTCCATGGGAGCTGCCCCACTGCCTTCCACCCATCCCTGTCCCAGCCTGGCTGGGCTCAGGGCAACAATCTCCATTTGGAATCCTCCACCTGATGCCTGTTTCCAAAGTCAGGCTCTGCCTTTGCTGTCTGGAGAGCTGGTGTGAAGCTGAGTGGAGTTCCTGGGGCTTGGAGCACCCTGGGCTAGCACAAGGTGTCCCTGTGGAATGAGAGGAGCTTTAAGGTCCCTTCCAGCCCAAACCACTCTGTGATTCCATGATTCTCTTAGCAGGGTGGGATTGATTTTTACCCTGATTTTCAAAGAAAGCAGAGTGTGTTGATTTCCATCAGAAACAAAACTTGCTGATTTCTATCAAAAAAAAGTCCGAGGCCTCAAAGCTTCCAAGATACTACAGGTTTCGTGAGCATGGGAAAGGGTAAAGGAGAGGAACCCCATCAACCCTTCTTAAAGAAAATATTCTGACCTTGCTTGACACCAGATAATCCCCATGGGACAGCACTCCAGCTGGAGGCAAACCTTTGATAGCACTTGTAGCTTATGAGACCCCAGGGAATTGGGTACCCAGCCAGCATCCTCCCTATTGATTAGTCCTGCTGCTCACAGAACAGCTCATTAGGTGATGGCTGTGCTGTTCCACCCTGCAGCATTCCCTCTGCTCCCACCCCACCTGCCTGAGCCACAGTGCCTGGCTGAGACACCAGATGTCCCTTCCTCGAGGGGCTGGTGTGTGTCCTCAGAGACCTGCCTCGTCCTGGACTCTGGAGAATCCCCATCCAGGGGATAAACCTTAACACAAGTGACTTTGCCCTGTGTTCCTTGCCTGGAAAACACTCCACTCCTGGAGCTGGCTCTCGGCCACGGCAGCGGCCCCACAGGGAGAGGAGGGTGCTGCTTCTCCCTGGAGTTATGTAAAAGAGTTTGATTAGGTTTCTTCTGGCATAACAGTTAAAAAGATTCATCAGGATCCAAGGCAGAGGCCTGAGAAGCTGCAAGGCTGCTGTCAGGGCTTGTCTGAGAGAGCAAATGAGCTTCCTGCACTCAGAAATTAATGGTAAAGGTACAATTGCCATGAATTTAAACCTGCCCAGGTCAGGCTGGAGATGAAGGGATGCTTCTTGCTCTTGCACTTCAGCCCAGTGTGGTGTTTGCAGGGGCCTCACCCAGTCAGCCTGGGAGAGAGAGGCAGGGCCAGAGTGATTCCTGGGCTGTGGGGAGGAGGAGGAGGAGGAAGCCTGTTCCCTCTGCTGAGGGGTCCTTTGCTGGAAACACCCCGTTGGTTTGGCAGCTCCTCCATTTCCGAGGGGTCCTTGTCCTTTGGGAAGTGCACAGCTGGGTTGGGATTCAGGCTGCTTGGAAAGCAACATGTGCTGCTTCTGTTTGTTCTTTTCCAAGCTCAGCGGTGTGAGGAGTGGGGAGCAGCTGGGGCAGAGGGGAGGGGGCAGCCTGGTGCCACTGCCCCTCTGTGCTGCCACTGCCCCACCTTGGTGCTCCCACTGGGGTTTCCACTGGCAGGCACTGCTTTGGGAAGGACTGGCTGCTTGGGTGGGCTGGGGGGAGTTACACAGCTGGTCTGGTGCTGGATTTGGGAGGGAGGGGGAATATACCCACCTGGTGATAACCAAACTCCTCCTCTGCTGGAGGGGGCACAGGGAAGCCCAGCCCAAGCACGGGCTTGCTATCCAACGGAGACACCCTGTCTCACCTCATCCCTCTCCATCTCCCCCTCACAGTGCTCTTCCCGAGAAACCAGCGCCATTCCAGTACCCTCCGGGCTGGCCCCCCATGCAGGAGCTGCCCCCATCCCTGCAGGCCCCGCCGCCTGGGGGGTGGCCTGTCCCCCCCAGCCTGCAGTGGGGCTGATGGAGGGGGCACCCTGGAGCTTGGCTGGGGATGGAATTCTGCCTCTGCCCTGGGAAAGGGACAGAATTATTTATCTACACTTTTATATCAATAAAACCCTCCCCCTCCTTTACAGCCTGCGTGTGTCTGTTCCTGCTGTCCTGGCAGCCTCCCCTGGGCTCAGCTGCTCTGAGGTTGTCTCCCCACCTCTGGAGCAGGGATCTGTGCTCAGCAGAGCTCCAGCCCTGCTCATGGGCTGTCTGCTGTCACCTGGAGCAGACATTCCCTGTTTCCCAGGGCAGGATCCGTCCCCTCGGACCGCTGCTGTCTGTGCTGCCTGCTCCGTGATCCAGGCTGGAGAATGGAGCTGTAACCAGGCTTTTCAAACTGGTGTTTAATTTCCTCAGGTGTTTATGACTTCTGTTGGTTCCTGATAAATTCAGGGTGTGAACCTGCCTGTGTCCAGGAGCCAGAGCTCCTAATGAAGAGCCTGGGGAGCTCCCCTCAGCCTTGCTCCTGCTCCTGCTGTGCCAGTGGCAAGGGACAGGGAGAAAAAATTTCCCAAGGTTTCTCCACAGGGACAGTTTGACAGACTTATCTCTCCTCACCAGGAACGGGAGAGATGAAGGAGGCCCTTTGCTTTCTCAAGAAGGGAAGCGGGTGCTCCAGCTTCCCTGGTGAGGGGGGATCCTGTCCAGCATCATCCTGGGATGCAGCTCTCCAGCAGCAGGTCTATCCAGGAGGGCTGTGCCTGCTGCCAGTGCATTCCAGGTTTGGCCGGGCACAGAGCTGGTGGGTCCAGATTCATGAAGAGCACGGGCAGCAGCCAACTGCCTGTGGCCAAATCCCGCCTGGATCACGCTGGCCCTCGGCTGCCCGGGACAGCTCCCGCCTCAGGATGTGATGGCAGATTGTCCCGGGAGCGTCAGCCCCATCCTGGGATACAGCTCTGACAGCAGCAGGGACTGGATGTGACAGCAGCCTGGAAGCAGCCGTGGCCAGAGCCTGGATGAGCTCTAAGCCAAAGCAGAGGGGTTTTATCCTTCCACACAGGAGCTCTCCAGCCTTGCTGGAGAGCAGCAGCACAGAGTTGGGGCTCGGAGGATGCCGGATCAGCCCCATGTCCCATCCTCACTTCCCTGTGCAGCACAGCTGCACAAACAGGAGCATCCCTGTGGCATCTCTTTGGGAATGAACTGGGATCCCTGGAGCACAGAGACCCTGTCCCCAGGGCAGAGGTTCCACAGCTGCAGGACGCCAGGCAGGGAAGGGTTATGGATGTGCTGGAGCGGGAGCAGGGCTGTGCCTGCTCTCTCCAAGCTTGGATGTGCATCCCTGCACCCCCAGCCCGGTGTGGGGTAGAGCCCCCAGAGCCAGGGAATTCTGGGGGGCTCAGCCCATTCCCCCCAGCTGACCAGAGGGGCGCAGTGTCTGCCCCTCTGGTGCTGCTGGCAGGAGGGACAACCTCCCGGCCACTGACACCAATGGATCAAGGAACTCCTGCTCTCACTCCTCCCGCAGGCATTTTGTTCCCAATCAACCATCAAAATCCCTCACTGTTCCTCCTCTGTATTTGGAGCTGTGCTTTCCTCAGCCCCCCCAGGCCTGTCCCTGCTCCGTGGTGGATTTTCCACCCAATCCAGGAGGTGTTGCTTTACTCGACACTCCCAAACCTCACAACTCCAAAGCTGCTCCCCAGATCCAGCTTGAATTTGGTAGAGAGGCCGGAGCTCCCGGCAGCTCCCTGGGCGAGCTGTGGAACGTGGCTGTAAATGAAAATTCCGGTGTAAAACAACCACCGCAGCCTCTCCACACTCTGCCTCGCTCCCGAGGAGACGAGCTGCTCCTGAAGCAGAAATTCCCAATAAAACCTGAAAGGCAGGAGTGGGAGCGCTCCCTGCGGAGCTCCAGCCTGTCTGGGGGAGGCGAGAGGGGCTGCTCAGGGAGTTAATTAAAACGGGGGGTTTCCCACAAAAGCTGGTTTGATCTGTGGCCGACGGGCCGAGCTGAGCATTCCCTGCAGGATGTCATGGATTCATGGAGCAGAGCTGAGCAGTGCCCACAGGATGTCATGGATTCAGGGAGCCGTGTGGCCGAGGAGGCTGTAAATTGGGGGTTTATGGGATGGTGTTACAGCGGTGTCAGGAGGTGTAACGATGCCATGGATCACCACGGGATGGGACACAGCCCCAGTGGGCTCATCCGTGGAAAAAGGCTGTGGGAGGAGGACTCTGGAGCAGGAGGGGGCTCCCGGTTCCTTCCCACGGGAATGGGTGGTGCAGGATCCCAAGGGATGCTGCAGGGATGGACTCACATCCCCAGGGTGGGCGTGAGGAGCTGCTGCCCGAGAGTGGAGCAGGAGCCAAAGTGCCTTTGCTGGAGCAAGAGCCGGAGTAATTTATCGGGAAGCTTTTAGGGAAATGAGCCACTGCTGGGCCCCTGCCAAGCACAGCCCGCTGGGCTCTGCCCGTGTCCTCTGGCAGCTCTTGTGGGAGAGGGGGGGACAGGGACAGCAATAGGAGCGGGAATGGGGACAGGATGGGGACAGGGGTGAGGACAGGACAGGGACAGGGAGGGAAGTGGGGATGGGGACAGGAAGGGAATAAAGGATGGGATTGGGGATGGGGATAGAGGTGGGGTCAGGGATGGAGAGGGGACAGGGATGGAAGTAAGCATGGGAATGGGGATGGAGAGTGGTCAGGGATGAGGATGGGACAGGTACAGGGATGGGAATGGGGGTGGAGGTGGAGATGGGGACAGGGATAAGGATGGGACAGGAACAGGGATGGGAATGGGGGTGGAGATGGAGACAGGGACAGGGATGAGGATGGGACAGTGACGGGGATGGAGAGAGGGGAAAGGGACAGTGGGAATGGAAATAAGGATGGGAATGGGGCTGGGTACGGAGATGGGGACATATGATGAGGTTGGGACAGACACAGGGATGGAGAGACAGGACCAATATAGGGACAGAACTGAGTCCTTCACACACTCCTTGCTGCACCAGAGAGAGGAGCAACCATTACAAACTTCTTCCCTTCCGATCCCAAACACCTCCCAGCACTCTGGAATGGCAGCCCTGCAACTCCCGCTGCTTTGGTGCCTCTTCTGCTCCATCAGTCCCCGTCTCCAGGGACCCTCCATGGGTCCTGCTCCCTCCCACCTCCCCTCGCCCACGGCAGCCCCCACCCCTGGGCACATTCCCTTTTTTTTCCCTTTCCTGAATTCCCTGCATTGAATTATCCTGGAGCACGGCTGCTGCAGCAGCCGCAGTGATCCATCCCCGCTGCGGCAGAGCGGGAGCACGGCCGGGACCCCCTGCTCCCCTCCTGCATCCCGCCTGCTCCAGAGTCGGAGCTGCCACCTCCCAACCTGCCTGAAGAAATCCCTTCTCCCAATTCCCATTAAAATTAATTGAGCAGCTTTGAAATGCTGAGCTTGGGGGAATCGCCTTATTCCTTTTATCTAATTTTTTTTCTTTCATGTCATTGTATTTTCTGGCAAATTAAATTGTCCTCATTTCCTTTTTGCTTCTCTTATGTTTGTTCACGGCGTCTATAATAGACCTGGTTAAAAATATATATCTATATACACATGTCTCAGGGGCCACGTGGCTCCTTTGGAAATGCCAGTTCATAAAAAATCCAAACTTTCTTCGGGGAGATGGATGAAATTTCATTACGGACACGGAACCTCCTGCACTTTGTGAGGCAGCCGGAATGATTTCATTGCCGTGGAGCACTTCCCATTTCCATTTCTCATTTGGACGTTCGCTTCAATTTGTTTGATAAATTATACAAGATCAAAAAAAGACCCAAAACCCCACCAATCCCAAATCAATCCCAAATCGATGAAACGCCAACGATTCCTCCTGGCATCCCAAAAATGGGGTGTCCTCCCAAAAATGGGGTGTCCTCCCACAGCGCTGCAGGGGGGGAATTCCTATGCCAGGGAAAGGAAACTTATTGTCCCGATGGGATCAACCAGGATGGGAAGGTGAAGATGTCCTGGGATGGGCTCCTCCGGCCCCATTCCCAGGGAGGAGCCCCCTGGCACTGCCCATGGTGAGGGGCTGCACCTTTGCCCGGTTCTCTCACGGCCCCGAGCGCTTCCCATGGTTTTATTTATTCCTTTAATCTCTTCGATATTAAAAATGTGTCGCTGAGGGTTCATGGAGGATGATCCATTAGGTGGGAATGGGCCACCCAGCACACGGAGATGTTGGAATGGGCCCCCCAGCACATGGAAATGTGGGAATGGGACCCCAGCACATGGAAATGTGGGAATGGGCCCCCAGAACATGGAGATGTT
>VWZG01011621.1:1057-54173 GCA_013396735.1 Grallaria varia | reverse complement strand
GGGATGGATGGGGATGGGGATGGATGGGATGGATGGGGATGGATGGGGATAGATGGGGATGGATGGGGATGGGATGGGGATGGATGGGGATGGGGAGGGATGGGGATGGGATGGGGTTGGATGGGATGGATGGGGATGGATGGGGATGGCAGGGACAGTGCCAGGCTGCCAGATGTCAGCTGAGGAAGGAACCAGGTCCCCATGTCCTCAAGACACCGTTGGAGAAAAGCAGGATCCGGCTGGCTCTGATCCCTGGGAGCAGCATTTCACTCATCACCTACAGCCCCAAACTGAGGGAGCCACCCCTGCAATGGGTGCCCTGAGCACCCCAGGGAGCCTGAGGGCACGGATGGGGTGTCCCATGGGCTGCTCCCTGAATTCCCACTGCACTGCTGGTGGCAGAGGCACCCTGGTCCCCCAGCTCCAGCCTGGGCCAGGTGTCATCATGCCAAGCTGTGCCCTCGTGCAAACATCCATCCCTCATGCACGGACACCCCCAACACGTGCAGGAGCCCCCAGCCCTGCCCAGGGCTTTGCCAGTGTCCCCCTCTTCCCCTTCACCCCCCATCCCACCTCCCGAGGCACCCAGGGCCGGGACAGCACCCCGGGGTGCAGGGGGCCAGCGGGGGCTGTGCAGCAGCAGCCCAGGGGTGGGAGGACACCAGTGGTTGGCAGCAGCAGCTGGACAGTCATGGCAGTGTCACCCCTGCCTCAGTTTCCCCATCCATCCTCTCTGCCTCTTCCAAGCCCTTTTCCCACCAGGGCTGCCAACCAAAGCCACGCACATTTTGGGGGTGGGTTCTGACCCAGCATCCTGACCCCCCTCTAGGGTCCTGGACCTGGCCTGGCCATCCACAGGTGTGTCCCCTGAGTCCTGGTGACAGCAGTGACCACCCTGCGCAGGCAATGCTTCATCCCCAACTCTTGTTGTTTTATTCTATTCTTGAGAGTATTTAATTGTTTGGAAATGAAATAATGTGAGTGGAGGAGGGTTCGGGGACCCCATCCCACAGAAGTGCTGCCCAAAACATCGCCCAAATCCTCAATTTCCTTCCCCAGGAACTGCAGCAGAAGGAAGAGGGAGAGTCACATGGGAAAGGCCACTTGGTGGTTTCTTTTCCTTGAGCAAAGTCGGCTCCCACCAACCCACACCTGCTGCCACAGCGCCTGGTGAGTTCCTCTGGTAAAGAGGGGAAAAAACCAGGATGAAATTTCCTTTAGAAGTGGAGCCATGGCTGTGGATGTGCCAGGGAGGGCAGGCAGTGGGCACTGGGCTGCAGGTGTGCAAGGCTGTGAGTGTGCAAGGCTGTGATGGTACAACCCTGTACGCACTCAAGGCTGCAAATGCACAATTCCTTGAGCATGCAAAGCCACAGGTGTGTGGTCCTGTGAGTGTGCAAGGCTGAGTGTGCAATGCCATGAGTGTGCTGCAAGTGTGCGGAGCCCCTGGAGCAGCAGGGACCCCTGTTGGAGGGCAGGAGGAGCCTCCCCGTGCTGGATCCATCCCTGGCTGCCCCCAGTGCACCTCTGCATCCATTCCCTGCACGTCCATTCCCTGCACATCCGTTCCCTGCACTTCCATCCCTGTGCATTCATTGCCCACACTTCCATTCCTGTGCATCCATCCCCTGCACATCCATCCCTGTGCACATCCATCCCCTGCACATCCATCCCCATGCACATCCATCCCTTCACATCCATCCAGTCTATCCATCCCCTGCGCTTCCATCCCCTTCACATCCACCCCTGCACATCCATCCCTGTGCACATCCATCCATCCCCTGCACATCCATCCCTTCACATCCATCCACAGTCCATTCATCCATCCCCGCACATCCATCCCTGCTCATCCATTCCAGTCCATCCATCCAGTCTATCCATCCCCTGCACATTCATCCCTGCACATCCATTCCCTGCACATCCGTTCCCTGCACTTCCATCCCCTTCACATTCATCCCTTCACATCCATCCACAGTCCATTCATCCATCCCTGCACATCCATCCCTGTGCACATCCAACCCCTGCATTTCCATCCCCTTCACATCCATCCCTGCTCATCCATTCCAGTCCATCCATCCCTTCACATCCATCCCCTGCATTTCCATCTCCAGTGCATCCATCCCAGTGCATCTATCCCAGTGCATCCATCCCAGTGCATCTATCCCAGTGCATCTATCCCAGTGCATCCATCCCAGTGCATCCATCCCAGCGCATCCATCCCAGTGCATCTATCCCAGTGCATCTATCCCAGTGCATCCATCCCAGTGCATCTATCCCAGTGCATCCATCCCAGTGCATCTATCCCAGTGCATCCATCCCTGTGCATCCATCCCAGTGCATCCATCCCTGTGCATCCATCCCAGTGCATCTATCCCAGTGCATCCATCCCAGTGCATCTATCCCAGTGCATCCATCCCAGTGCATCTATCCCAGTGCATCCATCCCAGCGCATCCATCCCAGTGCATCTATCCCAGTGCATCTATCCCAGTGCATCCATCCCAGTGCATCTATCCCAGTGCATCCATCCCTGTGCATCCATCCCCTGCACTTCCATCCCTGCACATCCATTCCCCTGCACATTCCCAAGGTATCCCCTTGCCCTGCTGTCCCACCCTGGGCTGGGAAAAGCCTTTTGGCTCGTTTTGGGATGCAGGCAGTGCAGGCAGCACTGGATGCATCCCAGTCCCCCTCCATGTCCCTCCTCCACTGCCTCCAGCCACCCTGAAATCCCACGGGTATCCCACAGGTATCCCACGGGTATCCCACCACCATCCCTTTGCCAAAAAGCCCATCCCACCTCTTTCAGCCCTCCTTAAAACAAAAAGGGAAAAATCCTGCAATCCACCAGCCCTGGTCAGAAGCTGCAGAATCTCCTGGGATTTTGCTGCTGGAGAGTGGATAAAAAGTGCACCCACCACGGATCCCAGAGGGATGAGGGGGCTGGGAACAGCCCCCAGGATCGGGTCTCGCTGGACTCGGAGTGCTGGGCAGGGCTGGTTTCAGACGTGATTAATTATGAAATTGAGGTCAACACAGCTTATCCTTATTTATTCCAGGCAGGATGGGATCAGGAAGCAGCAGCAGAGCCCCAGGAATGGCAAACAGGGCTCGGCTCCTCCCTGAACACCTCAAACCTCTTTTCCCTCGAGGAGAGATGCAAAGGAGTGATGGGATGACGGGACCCCCAGAATGATGGAGAGGGAAAAGCCATCCCAATCCCATGGGAGCTGCTGGAGGGACACCAGCTATACTCCCCATTAATCCCCCACAAGGGCTCAGAGGGTTTTTCCCGAAGAAAAAAAAGAGCAAAGAAGCCACAGCTCCCCTCCTAGTGTTGTGAATTTTTATTAAAACAGGAGAAAACAGTTATTCCTTCAGAGTACAACAGTCCAGAGAATGGGAAAGTGGCTGTGCCAGGCCACAGCCCTCCGACGTGCAGCCACGTGCAAGGAATCCATCCCAGGTTTTAAATAAAAAGGGTTGGGATGGGATTTATGCCATGCCAAGCCCCGGGCTGAGCCTCTGGCCAGCTATGGTGGGGCTGTGGGTCAGGTGAAGTTATAGGAGGGAGGAATTGGGGCTCCAGAGGGGACACGGGGGATCCCCGGGGCAGCATCGGCTCTGCTGGAGGGGAAATCACAGCCGGAGGGAGGATTCCAGCTGGGCAGGAGTCGGGACGGAGGCAGGAAGGGAAGGTCAGGGTATCCCTGTTCCCCCTTCGGGGGGTCAGAGCGAAGGCACCCGCTGTGGGACAGGCAGGAGCAGCAGCCCCGGGCTCAGCCTGGGACAGTGGCATTCCTGGGGGGCTCGGAGGGACCCGATCCAGGCACCCAAGGAAAGCCCAGCCCGAAGCCCCCCAGCCTGAAGCTGTCCAGGTTTGTCACAGTTTGCAGAAAATAATAAGGTTTCATTTGGTTGGCACTAGCTGTTCTCCCGATCCGGATTCCTGGCAGGGAGGAGGGGGAGGAGGAGGAGGAAGAGGAGGGGACCTTCCTCCCACCTCCTCTCCCCAGGGAAGCAGGCCCAGGTCCCTGGCATCCCGCTCCTGCCCGCCTGCCTCCCACCTCGGCGGCGCTGGGAGAGCCGGCGCGCAGGCCCTGATTTACAGCACTCCACTGGAACATGCTCTGCGTCCTAATGGAGCTCCTGGCACAGCGGCACGGGCTCCAGGGTGGCACACAGGGCTCCAGGGTGACACACAGGGCTCCAGGGTGGCACACAGGGCTCCAGGGTGGCACACATGGCTCCAAGGTGGCACACAGGGTTCCAGGGTGGCACACGGAGCTCCAGGATGGCACACAGGGCTTTGGAACAGGCATACAGGGCTCCAGGGCTGGCACAGGGCTCTGGGATCAGCGCATGGAGCTCCAGAGCCAGCACGTGGGACCCCAGTGCTGGCACATGAGGCTCTAGGGCTGGCACACAGAACTCCAGGCTGGCACAAGGGGCTCCAGGGCTGGGACAGGAAGCTCCAGGACCAGTACAGGAGGCTCCAGGACCAGTACNGGGCTGGCACACAGAACTCCAGGCTGGCACAAGGGGCTCCAGGGCTGGGACAGGAAGCTCCAGGACCAGTACAGGAGGCTCCAGGACCAGTACAGGAGGCTCCAGGACCAGTACAGAGAACTCCAGGCTGGCACAGGAAGCTCCAGGACCAGCACAGGAGGCTCCAGGACCAGCCCACGCAGCTCTGGGCTGGCACAAGGGGCTTCAGAGCAGGCACACAGGGCTCCAGGCTTAAACATGATGCTCCAGGGCCAGCAGGAGAAGGCAATCCAGAGGGAAGTCATTCCTGCCAGGGAGACCCCATGGCACACTCCTCTACTGGCTGCCAGGCTGGGGGGCACAACCACAGCCCCGACCCCGGCACCAGGGAAAAGCCTGGAGGGCCGGCCTAGAAGCTATGCCAGAACAGTAAGAAAAAAGCTGGAAAACCCTGGAAAAGGGAGTGTCAGGGAGGAGAAGGAACGGACACTAAGCTAGAGAATGTCACACAGTCTGTGGGCAGCCCCGGGTCCGTCAGTGGGCGAGGCTGGAACGCCCGGCAGGGTCCTGGGCAGTGCCTGGCCCCTCTGGGACCCCTGGCCTGGGACAGATCCAGCTGGCCGGGAGCCTTTGGGAAGCAGCAGCGGTGTGGAGCGGCCGGACACATCCTAGAGCTCCTCGAAGAAGGCCACGCGGGACTTGGTGCTCTGCAGGGTGAGCTGGAAGAGAGCAGAGCGGGGTGAGGAGGTGCCCAACCTGCCGAGGGGCACCCAGCCCAGCTTCAGTCCCCAGAGGGCACCGGGCTGGGCGGGAGGAGCTGCTGCCTGAATCCCTCTGGAATGCCAGGGAAGGTCAAAGCCAGGGAGCCACGGGAGCCGGGGGGTCGTGCAGCCCCCACCACAGCAAGCACAGCCCGAGGGCAAAGCGAGGGGAGTGGGGGGGCCCAGAGACTAAATCAAGGTCATTAGCAAGGCTGAGGCTTCCAGGATGTGGGATACACGGCAGAATGGATCAAAGGAGCCTGTCCTGGCGCTCCTGGTGGTGGGGAGCACGCGGGGATCTTGGGAAAGCTGGAGGAGAAACATCCATGAGCTGAGGGAGAAGCATGCTCGTCTCCGAACCCACCATTCCAAAAGCCCCAGGCACGTGTCCCTGTCACCAAACAGGGACCATCCTCTGTCCCTGCTCACATCCAACCCCGTCCCACCATGTGTGCAGCCACAGCACCATCCTGGAGCTGACTCCTTCCCATCCCAGGATCTCCTTCCTGTCCCACTTCATCCATCCCCCCAGAGGACAGAGCTGGAGAGCCCTCGCTCGCAGGACCATCCTTGCAGCCAAGGCCCTGCAGGACTTGGAAACCCTTGGAAAGTTGTCCACAGCAATAGCGAAGCGATCCCAAAAATAACACCCCACAGAAGAGCCATGAGCCCATTTGTAAATGGGCCAAAGATGAAAGGAAGGAGAAATCCCAGGATTTACAGACAACCACCCAACGGAGCGCAGAGGAAGAAGTGCCACCTCCCAGCCAGCTGCTGGATCACCAGGAGTTTGCCAGAGCAGCCAGCTAATTGCCAAGGCATCGTTTCAGCTGGATTAAGCACGGCACTTCCGCTGGGAATGCCGGTTTTGCTGAAACAGGAATCCTGGGATCACCTTACAGTGAGTTAAGCCCCTCCACAGAGCCATCAAGCGCTTCCCCCCCTCCCTGCTGCTCCCCCACGGCCTCTCCGCGGTAATTCCTTCACAGCTCTAATGCCATTCAGAAAAAAAAAAAATCTGTATTGCAGAGGAAATTTCTGCAGGGGCTTAAGAATCTTTGTTGGCAGCAGCTCCGGGGCCAGGGCTGGCTCTCCTCCTCCTCAGCATCCCTCGGCTGCTCCAGTGTCCCCTCCAGGGCTGGGACAGAGGTGGGACATGAGCTCTGTGTGCCATGTGCAGTGTTTCGTCTCTCTGAGGCTGGAGAGAGGGAAAAAAAAGGAGTGGAGAGCCCCAGGCTGCTGCCAGACCCACTGATGGAGCCATCTGATAGGAAGCCCCATCCTTGGAACTGTGCCAGTGCCTAAAAGGGGCTCCAGAAGAGCTGGAGAGGGACTTGGGACAAGGGCTGGAGGGACGGGACAAGGGGAATGGCTTCCCACTGCCAGTGGGCAGGGATAGATGGGATATGGGGAAGGAATTCTTGGCTGTGAGGGTGGGCAGGCCCTGGCACAGGTTGGGCAGAGAAGCTGTGGCTGCCCCTGGATCCCTGGAAGTGTCCAAGGCCAGGCTGGTCAGGGCTTGGAGCAGCCTGGGTGGTGGAAGGTGTCCCTGCCCATGGCAGGGGGTGGCACTGGATTGGCTTTAACATCCCTTCCCACCCAAACCATTCCATGATTCCATGACCCCCCCTACCACATCCATCCTTTCCGCAGCCTGGCTGGAGAAGCAGAGCCTCCCACCCTCCTGCAGCCCACGGAGTTCACTCCATTAAATCACAGTGAGAGGAGATGCCCCCCAGGTACCCCCCAGCAAACCCAGCTGGAGGAAAGAACAGAGCCAGCTCCAACTGCTTACAGAGCAGAGGGAAGATGTTTCCCTCAGGCTTATCAAACAATCCGACAGTTTCCAGCCAGCTCTGCCTGTAGCTACAGCTCTCCATTAACTCCCTGCCTGCTTCTGAGGTCCTGAGCCCAAAGCTGGCCTGCCTCAGCTCCCAGCTTGTGGAAGCAGGTGGAGGCAAAGCTCCAGGACATCCGGCACAGGCACAAGGAGAAAGGAGGGATCCAGCCTTGCTGCTTCACCCGGCACTTTCCTCCCCAGCATTCTGAGGCTCCTGGAGATGCTCGATGGTACTTTTTTCTCCTATCCAGGGAAACTGGGGCACGGGAAGAGCAGCCCAGCCGTGGCATACAGGGAATGGGAGCAAAGGTGGGTCTTGATGAGACGGGGTCGCATGGAAAGGTGTGAGCATGGAATTCCCATGTGCCCTGTGGATTGTTGGATCCCAGCAGTGGCCAGATTTTGCCATCAGAAAGGCAAAGAGCACAAGGAGGGTGGAGAGGCCTTGGCACAGGGTGGGCAGAGAAGCTGTGGCTGCCTCTGGACCCCTGGAAGTGTCCAAGGCCAGGTTGGACGGGGCTTGGAGCAACCTGGGCTAGTGGAAGGTGTCCCTGCCCATGGCAGGGGGGGGGACGAGATGAGCTTCAAGGACACTTCCAGTGGGGACCAGGACCAGCCCAGCAGGTCCAGGCAGCTGCCCCCTCACATCTGATTGCAGCCAGGTATGGGAATCAACAGAGAGGGAATCAGGACTGCTCCTGACTGCATTCGGAGTCTCTGCCAGAGATGCTCTGCTGTGCCTAGAGGGAAAACTCTCCCTCTCTTTTTTCTTTCTTTTATTGTTGCTTTCCTGGCTGTGGACCAGAGGCAGGGCTATCCTTGCTCCCATCCAGGCATGGCACGAGCAGACCCAGGGGATGCACTGGGCGAAGATGGGAAGAGCCAAGGGGAGCTCCTGGGGCAGTCTGACTCATCCCAGCCAGCGCTGCAGAGCCGGTGGGCGAGGGGAGCTCTCTGCAGGGAAATCCCACTCCCTCACACACAGAACAGCCAGTTTTCCTCCTATTTTTTTTTAGGACAAGAAAGCAAGTAAGGGAGCATCATCCTGTGCCAGCCACCCCACAATCCATGGGGGGAAAGGCCTCTAGCATCTCCAAAAACTCTCTGCATCCTCTGCATCCCCTTTTCCTGACCAGGCAAGGAGAAATAAATATCCCTCCCCGTAGCGTAACGCTGTGCAGGGTGATTAAGAGGGAGTTACATTCTCGTCAGTGCGGAGAAAAGGAAAAAAAAAATTGATTTACAAGCAGTATTATGATAATCTCCTTCCTGCAGAAGGGAGGGTGGGCTCCCGATGCTCTACCAGAGCCATCAAGGAAAATTTAGAGGGAGAGAGGAGGCAGCGCAATTAAGCGGCCAGAGCTCAAATGAATCAAGATCTGAGGAAGGGAAGAGTCCCACTGCCTGCATTCCTTTGCTGGGGCTCCTCGGAGCCTGCTGTTACCCAGGGCTGCCGGACTGATTGGATTAAGGGAAAACAAACAAACCAAAGCAACCCAGTAAGTGCCTCGATTGGAGCAGGTAACCCAATAACTGAAGGCACAGAACTTCCAGGCGCTGGGGAAACCCAATAGAGGGAATCCCCTGGGGCTGCCGGAGCCCCCCGGAGATGCCAGAGCCCTGCAGAGCTGGGCCTTCTCAAGGGGCAGGGGAAGGGGCTGCAAATCACATCCACCTGCCCCTAAACCTCCCCTAACAGATAAAGGTTTAAAATGTCTCATTTCCTTGCTGTCTCCTGGTTTATCCTGCAGCCTGGCCAGGTTGGAGGGGAGGGTGGCCCGTGCCACCCTCACCCCATGCAGTCCCAGGATTTGGGATGTCTTCCTGCTGGTGGGGAAGAGATCCACATTCCCTGCTAACCCATCACCCAGCGCTGGTAGTTTACTCCCCACTCGCTGCCCTGCTGCCTTTCTCCATCCCTGCCCACTCCCCAGTCCCACCGGCCGGGCTGGGTGGACCTTCCAATTCCCACTGTTGCTTTTGAACCCAAAGGCTCTTCCCTGGCTCTTCCCATTTTCCCCTCCCCACCTCCCTGCTCCTCTCTCACTCCCACGCTGTCGTTTATTCTCTCCGGAGCACAACTGTCCCCCAGCCCCCGACACTTTGATGAGCCCGTTTGAAAGGAGAAGATGACGCTCCATGTGAAGGAAATGCTTTTCAAAGGCTGCCACAGAAATAGCTGATAGGCCTGACGTTTCCTACTTTCCTCTCGTTCCTTGTAAACAAGGAAAAGAGGCTGCCGTGTCCCAGTTTAACTGCCTGGGAGTTTCACTTCCCAGCTCCGAGGAGAACCCAAAGGAAAATGGACTAAGGAGGCATGTGGCCTCTCACACGTGGGATGAGCCTCCATCTCCTCCTGCCCTTGGAAAATGTGTTCCCAGAGCTGCTCTGCACAGCAGGCATCTCCTGGCTCTCACCTGCATCCCAGACAGGTGCCAGGCAGGGTGAGAAGCTGGCATCCCCACTCGTCTTTTCCAACCTCACAGCTCCCAAGGGAATGGGAAACACCGGTGCTGCTGCTCCCAGGAAGTCCCTTGCTGGTGGTGTGTCCACTCTGCAGCCTTCCCTTTCCAGGTGGGATTGGAACACACGGCTCTGCAGGGGACTAAAGAGCACCTCACCCCTGTCCCAGGATCCAGAGGGAGGGATAGACCCCTTTGCAGCTCAGCCTTCTCTGTCCCACCCAGGCTCCCTCCTTTTGCCCTTCCCAGAGCATTCCTTGTGCTGGTCTCTTCCCTCTGCAGGATAAGGCTCCAGGGGCACAACAACATCCTTCTCCCCACCAAACCACTGGAGCAAAACAGACCCATTTCACACAGGGCATCTGCAGTTCCAGAGGGGGAGAGGTGAGGAAGGGAGTCCTCAGGACAGGACAGAGGCCCCCCAGGACCTGTGAAGTCCTTGGGGGACAGGTTCCAGTGATCCTTAGCACACTGCTCCCAGGTGCAGCAGGAAAACAGGGAGAGGGAAGGTGTCTGCCCCAGCACCAGCCTCCCAAAAACCTTTTGCCTGTCCAGAAGATGAAGGGAACCTCATGGCATTTGGGGGTGGCATAACCTGTCTGTGTGAGGAGACTCAGCCAGCAGTGCCATCACTGACTCCCCAGTGTCCTTCCAAGAACAGTGTGCATCCCAAAGGTGGGAGGAGGGAAGGCAAGTCCCTTTGGTTCTGCCTCGTTTGCCCCTCTGCGCTTCCAGCTGGGAGCTGCTCATCCCCTAAACCCAAAGAGGAGGATGCAGTGCCTGGAGGAATGTGGTAGAACACAACTGTTCACAGCCCAGTGATGGAGAAACCCCAGACTGGGCTGCTGGTGCTAAATCGGCAGATTCAGAGTAGCTCATCCAACCCCAAGAGCCTCAATGACAGGAAAAAATCCTGCATTCATGGAATCATAGAATGGGTTGGATTGGAAAGGCCCTTTAAAGCTCATCTTGTCCCACCCCGTTGCCATGGGCAGGGACACCTTCCACCAGCCCAGGTTGCTCCAAGCCCCGTCCAACCTGGCCTTGGACACTTCCAGGGATCCAGGGGCAGCCACAGCTTCTCTGCCCAATCTGTGCCAGGGCCTGCCCACCCTCACAGACAGGAATTCCTTCCCAGTATCCCACCTAACCCTGCCCTCTGGCAGTGGGAAGCCATTCCCCTTGTCCTGTCCCTCCATCCCTGTCCCAAGTCCCTCTCCACCTCTCCTGGAGTCCCTTTAGGCACTGGAAGGGGCTCTCAGGTGTCCCTGGAGCCTTCTCTTCTCCAGGTGAACCCCCCCCAGCTCTCCCAGCCTGGCTCCAGAGCAGAGGGGCTCCAGCCCTTGGAGGATCCCCATGATGACCATTACCCAAGCTGAGGGCACTGCAATCAGGATCAGAGCCAGGACAAGAGCCAGTAGGATCCACACAATCCCCCCAGGCCCCAAAGTGCTGCCCCAGGAGGGAGCTCCAGTCCTGGAGCTGCTCCACCTGGGAAGAGGCAGGAGCCACGTGAGAGCCCGGCAGGAAAGGCCAGGCCTGGCTGTGGGGGGACCAGAGGCTCAACCACAAAGCCGCTTGTCTGGGAACAGGCGTGGAGATTTGCTCCTTGCCTGGATACTTCAAAGGGCTTAAATCCCAGTAAATAAGCATGACTGTGCAAGAAGAAAGCAACGGGAATCAAAGACCTGATTGTGTTCCAGCAGCCTGTCCTGGGAGCTTTCCTACAGCAGAGGGTATGAGGAAGAGGTGTGTTTTTCACCCTTTGCCACAGCCTAAGTGACAAACCCTCCTGAATCGGAGCCAGCCAGAGCCACAGCTCCAGCCCCCGGCGGGGAGCGCTCGGAGAAGGGAGAGCAGCTTCCAGATGAGGTGCTTGTGTTGTGCCCACAGTGCTCATAAAAAGGGATTAGCATGTTAACCACGTAATTAAACATGAAAAACTTCGCGGGCGTCTTCAAAGGCAGGCAACAAACCCCAGAGGTCACACTGCAGCCTGGCTGTGCAGCTGCTTTAATTACGGGGGCTCTTCCCAGGCACTGGATCGCTCCCAGCTGCTGGAAGAGTCTTTCCACAAACCACCCGGGGCTTCATTTCACCTCCTTGTGCCGCATTCACACCAAATTCACCTGCCACGGGGCTCCTCAAGCCACACAGGACAGGGCAGTGGGTTTCATCCATGGCCAGTCTGCCCTGAGATATCCAACGCGTCCCCAGAGGTGCTCCAGATGTGCAAGACCACTCCTTGTTTTAGCCCCTGCACAAGCAGCCTTGGGAACACCCACAGCCCCCTGAGCTGGGACAAACCCCAAACTCAAGGGATTTACAGACCCTCGAAGGGCTGGTCCAGGGAAGAACAGCACAAATCTGTTCTGGTCATTTCTGGGTAGAGTATGGTCCTGCCTCTGCTCCCAGGCCCCAGAGGTGCTGGGAATTTGCTCTATTTTTTCCAAAAGCACTTCCCACCAGCTTTTCCACCTATCATGGTGAGCACCTCTATCCCACCACCTCTTCCCTTTGTGCCACAAACCCCAAACCTGCCCTTGGACACTTCCAGGGATCCAGGGGCAGCCACAGCTTCTCTGCCCAACCTGTGCCAGGGCCTCATCACTCTCACAGCCAAGAATTCCTTCCCAATATCCCATCCAGCAGTGGGACGCCATTCCCCCTTGTCCTGTCCCTCCAGCCCTTATCCAAAGTCAGGGTGTGCCAGGACTGTGCTCTGGGGAAGAGCAGAAAAGCTTCCCCAAAATTCACCCTCCCAAAGGAGGGAGTGGATGCTCTGCACACACAGAGCCTGCAGATCGAGGGCAAATCCTTAAGAGGAAAGCAGGCTCCAGGAAGAGGAGACATGGCATTAATGGGGCAGGAGCCCCCAGGCTGGAGGAGACAGGGGACAGGCAGAAGGACACGTGTCCCCAGGTGTGATGGTGACCATCTCCAGCACAGCCTCCTGGGCCCTCCCCGGGCACGGCCTGGCCCAAGAGCCACCTGCAGACACCAGTTGTCCTCCATCCTCTGCTTCATCTTCCTGGGATGCTCCTCCAACTGGTAGAGCATCCATGTGCTGCTCTGCTCCGAGACGGAGCCACGCATTTTTAGCCTGCTATGACAGTTTTGGCAGCAGAGTTGATGGGGTTTGGTTGTTTGTTTGGGATTTTTTTCCCTTTCTGCATCCCAAATTTCTTTCTGCAGCAAACAAGGGGGAAGGTGCTGGTTTACCTCATTAAAGGAATCTTCAAAGGCTGCCCTGCACCTCGGATAGATTCCCCACCCCCAGCAGCAGCACGAAAACAGCCCTGCTGAATTATTGAAGTGCCTCTACCTGCACTTCCCCCCCTCCCCACTGATGTTGCCAACTCAACTTCTGCCAAGAAAAGACACTTCCCAGCACGGAGGATCAGGTGGAAGAACAAACGCAGGGAGGCTGGGAAGGCTCCCGAGGGAGGGAGAGGAGGGCAGGGCTGCCTGGACATGCTGGTCACTGCAGGGCACCCGGTGCTGCTGGAGGGGAGGGCAGGCAAGCTCATGCACGGGTTAGTGTCACAGCCAGAGCCCATCACCCCCACGCAGAGTACCTCGGAATAACCTACTTGGAATTCTCAAATGCAGATAGGTCTTCTGCCCTGGGCTTGAGGCTAAACCAGCAAAATAAAATGAACAACAACAAATAGCAGTCCGGTGTGATACGAGGGAGGGCAGATCTGTGCAGGCTGTGCTTGCCCCGAGTGCTGGGGCCATTCGGCAGCGTCCAGGGGAGGCAGAGGGCTGGGGCTGTTGAAGTGTTCCTGCACTGCCCCCCCGCCCCGTTCCCAGGGCCTTGTGTTTTCCCTGCCTTCACAAGGCAAAGACAAAAGCCCCGCTGACCTCCCGGGGCCAGGAACAGAGAGGGTAGGCTGTAATTCCACTCTGATGTGCTCCACTAATAGACTATTATTTAGGAACCTTTGCTCCTCCGCTGAGAGGACACAGCCTGAGCTCCCTCCAGAAGGGAGGGGACAGGACAAGACTCCAGCTTCAAAGGAAGGCAGGGTGACAGCAGGGTGACAGCCCTGACAGACACGGCAATGATGGCCCAGCCACCCTCTTTAAGGGAGACAAATGGGACCATCAGCTCTCTATGAACTGCTCTCTGTCAGAAGTGAAAATTTAGCAGCTTCTGTTTAAACCAAGGACTCAGAACACAGAGACAAATCCTACCCAAACCTACTGGGAGCAGAAACGCCTTCAGATTCTACAACGACAAAAGGGGCTGTGAAGATTTTTATTTTCTCAGCTCTGGTGCGACAGGAACCTCAATAGCTCCGGGCCAGCACGAGGAAAACGGAGAGTGAGCCCTGCTAGATTCATTTTCCTGCCCCAATTCAGTGATCACAAACTCCCAGCCATGAAAGTTGGCAAGATCTGGTATTTCCAAATCCTTTCAGACATAATTCTTGGTTGAAAGTAGTAAAGAGAGAAGGATTTGTTTTTAAAGCCTGGAGTTGTTACCACAGTCTGCATCCCGTGCCATATGGATTTCCAAATCCTTCCCAAGAACAGCTGGCAGCAGAAAGCCAGCCAGGAAAAGCCTTTGCAGGGAAAAAGCCTTTGCAGGTGAGTGGGGCTGAGCACCACATCCCCCCAAATCCATCAAGGATGTGCCCCCAGCCCCTCACTAGAGAGCCCAGCTGGGAGAACAGCAGCTCACTGAGCCAAAGGAAAGAGATGGGAGGCAGGGATAAAGAAGGGGGTTTGTTGTGAGCTGCCAGGTGTGATCCCCTGGGCCAGCAGATCCAGCCAGCCTAACTTTTTGGCTACAGTTCCTCATTTCTGGAGGCAGGGCGTTCCAGGGTCCCCAGCACAGGGAGCAGAGGTCTCACCCCCCCTGCCAGCAAAGGCTTTGTGTTAGTGCCTGAAGCTGCACTACAGGTTTCTCAGGAGACATTAAAAGAGAGGACGAGCTTTTGGCTTTTTGCACCGAGAGCCCACAAATCAGGAGGATTTTTGCCCTCACTGTTCACCAGACAAGCTCAATGCCTGTAGGGAATGGCTCCAACAGGCTGGGAGGGCTTTTCCCGCTCCCTGGGGTAGCAGATCCCTTCCAACAACATCCCTGCACAGGTTCAGCAAGACCTCCAGCCCTGGAGAGCTTCACATCCCTCCCCATAGCACTGGAGAGACCAGGCTGGGTCAGGACACGTCTAACCCAGGACCACCAGGAGCTGAATTCTCTGTTCAAAGCTAAACAGCTGGGGAAAGAAGCCCAGATCCAACAATTTTATTATGACAAGTTGTGCAAAAGCTAACCCAAAGGGCAGGGTGATTTGGGGGTTGTTTTAAAAGGGGAGATACAAACTGGAGCCCTCGGATACCTTTTTAATAGTGTTGTGCTTGCTGTTGCCTCGGCTGGCGTTCTCGTTGTGCAATATATCCAGAGCTGTCTCCCTCTCCTTGAGCTTCAGTGCCTCAATTTCTGTCTTCAGCTCGTTCAGCTGCTCCTGGAGGTGTTTGCTTTTCTCCATGTACTCCACCCTAACACACACAAACAGGCCTGGGTTAGTGTTGACCAGCTGCACGTGGAGACCTGGTAACAGAATTATAACAGAAACACCTTTTCTTTGCTACTTCCAGCGTGTGGAACTGATAATATCAGTTTATAGCACACAGTAAACTACTCCCAGCAATTATTTGTTCCTTATTAAAGACGATCCAGACAGCCAACCTAACAATGAAACCGTAAATTGCATTATTATACAAAATTAAACCCAAGCTGGAGCTGCTGGGTGGTATTTTAGGCCTCCTAATTTCCAAGTGAAGCTGCCCCATGACACAGGTTGACACAACACAATGTCAGCCCACAAGACAAATGGTTTAAGCAGCTACTCAGGAAAGTTCCATTCCCCTGCACCCTCTCCCAAACCAGCTCCCCAGCTCAAATCCATGCATCATTCCAGTGAGGAAGGACCCTGATGTACCAACTTGTCATGTTTTAGAGGGATTTAGCTTGTAAACTGTGTGGGTGCAAGCGCTGTCCCCAAAATATCAGGTATCTGGTAGACACACGGTGTCCCTGGCAGAGAGAAAAAGTGTCCCAAAAAAAACAGAAAGAGAAGGGAAAAAACCCAGCCCATTCCCAGGACTCAGCCTGAACTGCCTTCCACCACGAAACAGCACGTGGCAAAAAATCCCACGGTGAGCCTTGTACCTGTGATTGTACCCTGAGCCGGGGCTGAGGGACAGCAGAGTAACAGGAACCCTCTGGAGTGCTGAGATTTCTACTGAGGTTTGTATCAGCACCCAGGGAAAAGGGAACAGCCCCAGGGAAGACAGGAGAAGCATCCTATTGCTCTCAGCATTTGGCAGAGCCAGCTCTCCCTGCTTAAGAGAGCAGGATGACCTAGTTAGCAACATGGGTACAGAACCAGGAATTATCCTGTTATTTTCGGCTTCTATCCTTTTCCTTCTGGCTTTAGGAAAAGTTTTTAATCTCTGTCTCCAGCACAGAGGTCTGTGATTTCACACAGGAGAGGTCACTGAGCAGAGGCAAAATGAAGACCCCTCTGGGATCCAGGGGTGTTTCATTCCAGCCTTGGGAAGTTTTGGCCGGAGTGGGACGGCAGAGCCCTTGTAGCTTTGATCTCCATCCCAATCGATGAACAAAACACGTTATTACTACAGAGATTAAAATCTGATCTGCTTTGATTTCTGCTCAATTGGTAATTTTGAAGGCTACACTCACACCCTCAGGAAAACACAAGATCAAAGCCCATAATCACATCCAAACTTGCTGGCGAACACTTTTTATATATAAACATGACACAGTTTCCAAGGAAAAGGGGTGAAAGCCCTAATGCAGGACCTCAGCACACGCAGTGTTCACATTCCCTGGACACGCTGTGATGCAGGAGCTGCAGCACCCACGTTGCTGTCAAATCTTCCCACCCCCGCGGGCAATTCCAGCCTGAAGGGGAGCCACGTTTGCCACACAGAGAGGAAGGGACTGGAGCAGGGCCTCGACCACCTCGGGAGCAGGCGGCAGAGACACCCTGTGACACCAGGACCCCACCAGAGAATGGTCAACCAGGAGAGTCACAGAATCCTTTAGGTTGGGAAAGCTCTCTGAGATCAGATCCAACCACCCCCAGCACTGCTGAGGCCACCACTGACCCACATCCCCAAGTGCCACATCCACAGGGCTGTTAAATCCCTCCAGGGATGGAGATTCCATCGTTGCCCTGGGCAGCTGTGCCAGGGCACAGAAATTTACCCCACTATCCAACCTGCCTCTCCCCTGGCCCAGCCTGAGGCTGTTCCCTCTCCTCCTGTCCCTGTTCCCTGGAGCAGAGCCCAACCTGCCCCAGCTCCCCCATCCTGTCAGGGAGTTGCAGAGCCAGAAGGTCCCCCCTGAGCCTCCTTTTCTCCAGGTTGAGCCCCCCCAGCTCCCTCAGCCCCTCCTGCTGCTCCAGCCCCTTCCCAGCTCCGTTCCCTTCCCTGCACACGCTCCAGCCCCTCGATGTCCCTCCTGTCTGAGGGTCCCAGAAGTGCCCCCAGGGCTGGAGGTGCCCCAGCAGTGCCAGCACAGGGACGGGCACTGCCCTGGGGCTGTGACACACCAGGGCTGGCACAGCCCAGGGGTCAGTGGCCTCTTGGCCACCTGGGCTCGTGTCCAGCACAAACACCAGGCCTGGCCTGGCCACACGCCACGTACTTCTCCTTCTCGATTTCCATGGACAGCCTCTTCATGTCCGTGTCCTTGAAGTCGAAGGACAGGCTCTCACTGATGAGGTTGAAGCTTGGCAGGTCTGTGGGCAGCGCTGTCGTACTCGAGTTCATGGACTGCTGAAGAGAGAGCACAAATTAATCACCTTGGGCCACACAAGCGTTGCTACAGCCGAGGCAAAACCCGAGCGACACCAGCCCAGCGGCCCAAGCACCAGAGCAGCCCGGAGATCCCCGTGCTCCACTGCCAGTTTCCTCCTCAGTTCAGAGCTATGGATCCTCTGGGACCCTGGTTCTTTGCAGTAATAAAGAGGAGACAAAACACCACCTGCCTTCAAAATCTATTGACAAACCTTGGTAAAATCGAGGTTTTATCACTGCTGTGCCACTCGGGAGTCATCTGACAGTTATTTAACATTAAATCAGGTTTATAAAGTTCAAGATGTGAACGGGGGCAACGCAAGGCCCTGTGTGACAGCAGAGTACTGCACTCCACTGTTCCCCAAAGCAAAGACCAACGTAATCCCAAAGATGCCATTCCAGCCTGGTCTGTGGAGATGCACCAACACGTTTTTACCTTCTCAGTAATTTACAGTTCCAGGTGTTTAGGAACTGCTAGATCCAATTGGAAATGCTGAAGTAACACAGGGAGTCACTCCTATCACACCTGAGCAAGGATTTGGGACTTTCTTCCTCCTGCAAAATGCTGTGACATCCCTGCTGACACACACTGCCAGGCTCTCAGACTTTATCTTCCCATAAAAAAATAAAAAAAAGACCCTTCTTTCTCTCAGTCAAAAATTCTGTCACACCTCTAATAAATGGGCTCATTAGGAGGAGAGGAAAAGCCTGATGGAGTCATCTCTCTGCTCCTGCGGAACGCTGGATGAGGTGGCACACAGGGCACACGTCAAGGGTGGCACAGCGGCATCAGATGGGGCTGAGTCACAACAGCTGCCAGCCTGCTTAGCCCTCCTTTTGGGATATGAGAAATCCAGCCCCGCATCCTAAAGGTCCCACACCTCCCTGCTAGATGCTCCTTCTTGCCTTAAGGGATTCCTGCAATGAAAACAATGTGCCAAGCCATGGAATGGCATTGCTGGGAACCTGCTCTGACAAATGACATCTTGACCTTCAGCTGGTTCTTTCTTTCCCTCATTTCTCCAATTTGGGATACTCCAGGCACTGTTTGCAGCCAGGTCTGCTTCAACAAGCCCTGCTAGCACTGGGGTGACAGATTTACTCTGCACAATAACCTGGCTCTTCCCTCACCACCAGCCTGGAATTCACAAACAGCCAGGGCTCCTTCCCTGCTCGCTTCCACTGGACAAACCTTAAAGGGACAACATTTCATCCACCTGCAGAGCTGGAACACAAACACCTCGTGCAAAAATAAACAAGGCAGCACCCAGAGCTGCACTCCTCCTGGCTGGAGCATTCCAGCTGAGCCAGGACCCACACAACAAGGAAACTCAATTCCTTACTCCCCTTTGCTGCCAGCACGGAACACAACTCCATTAATTCTGGAGCAGGCGCTGGGAGGGACGGCTCAGCCCCTAAATTCCAGTCTGGAAGGAAAGGGGACAGGTCTGCCAAAGCACTTAACTGATTTAAATACTTGCATCCCATTGACATTCAAGTCCCTTCCCTTTGAGGCACACAGGTGTTCCCAAAGCCCTTCCCACGTGAGGTTCTCCCGTCCCTGCTGTGCAGGGAGCCAGGAGCATCAGAGCCTGCTGGCCTTCAAACAACCTTTAGCTTGGGGAGTTTTTCTGCACGAGCTTGTTGGGTTTTGTTTTTAAAACCTCACAAATAGCAGCAGTAAGAATGGAGCAGGAGTTTCAGTTGGTGTTTGGAGACAATTTGTCAGAGTTGTTACAACCACTTCGCTTTCCCCAGCACTGCTTTGTCATGGAGCAAGGGAAAAACTGGGGGAGAAGCCCAAGAGCAGCAGGAGTGAGGAAAAGTAAGGAAAGAGCAAAGGAACAGCAGGTTGAGGGCTCTCAAAGGCACAGGATTGGTATCTGGAACAAAGCATTTCATGGAATCCTGGGATGGTTTGGGTGGGAAGGGCCTTAAAGACCATCCAGTCCCACCCCCTGCCATAGGCAGGGACACCTTGCAGGGACACTAGCCCAGGTTGCTCCAAGTCCCGTCCAACCTGGCCTTGGACATTTCCAGGGATCCAGGGGCAGCCACAGCTTCTCTTCCCAACCTGTGCCAGGGCCTCCCCACCCTCACAGCCAAGAATTCCTTCCCACTATCCCATCTCTCCCTGCCCTCTGGCAGTGGGAAGCCATTCCCTGTGTCCTGTCCCTCCATGCCTTGTCCCAAGTCCCTCTCCAGCTCTCCTGGAGTCCCTTTAGGCACTGGAAGGGGCTCTCAGGTCTCCCTGGAGCCTTTTCTTCTCCACGTGAACCCCCCCCAGCTCTCCCAGCCTGGCTCCAGAGCAGAGGGGCTCCAGCCCTTGGAGCATCTCCGTGGCCTCCTCTGGACTCTCTCCAGCAGCTCCACGTCCTCCCTGTGCTGCCCTCAGAGCTGGAGGCAGCTCTGCAGGTGGGGTCTCACCTGAGGGGGCAAAGGGCCTGCACATTCCCTGCCATTTGCAGTTATCCCGGGCAGGTCTTGCAGCAGCTGCAGGGATTTTGAATCCAGGAGCCACAGAGTGATAAAGGGGACATGGATCTTTCTCCGTATGTGTTTCCTCACCTGGAACAAACTGCACAGCCCTGTTGCTGCATTCCAGCAATTCCCTGCTGTTAAACAGAGGTGAGCACCAGGCTGACAGCAGCCCTGCCTCTGATCCCTCGGGGATACAGAGCCAGACACAGGATATGGAGGAGGCACCGAGTAAGTCAAGAGGTTCCCCCCGCAGGGAGAGCTCCTCCTGTTGCTGCCACTGCCTTTACTTTGCTGCTCAAGAATTTGGGAAAGCCCAGAACAGTCACTCGCTGCTGCCACAGCATCAGCAGAGAGATGACTGCCTTTATCTGGCCAGCAGTGGCACCTGAAGGGCAGTGAAGGAGGCAAAGAGCCGTCGCCAAGTCCGTAAGGAATGAATTGTTCTCCAAGCCCTGACGGCCCAAGACTCAGGTCCACGTCTTATTTCTCATGCATCACCTACCAGTGACATCATAAAAGCAGCCTGGGCTTCAAGGACTAAAAAGACACTGAAACAAGCTTTAAAGAACCAGGGTTGGAGCCTGGAAAGTTAAAAACACATACATATTTCACTGTTTCTTGCCTTTTCTGCAGCACAGAGTGAAGTTAATGGTTGGACTTGATCCCTTAAAGGTCTTTTCCAGTCTAAATGATTCTATATCCATCCACTCCCCTCTTCCTCTCCTGTTCTGGTTCTCCCCAAAGGAAGTCCTGCTTAGCTCCCAGGCCTGGGGGATGACACAACACAAATCTGGGATCGTGGACAAGATCAAGTCCAACGTTCCACCTGCTTTAAGGGATGGAGAAGCTGGAATCCTGCACCATTTGGAAGAGCTGCCATGTACCCACAATCAGCTTTCAAAACGGGATCCCTCCATGTTCTGGCAGGGGAAGAGGCTCACCCCAATCCAGGGAGGTGTAACAGGGGATGGGAGAGCCCAGCAAGGTGTTGTCACCTGGGTATGGACATGCTGGTCACAGCAGCCTCCTCCTGACCTTGGGAAACAACAGTCTGAGCAACACAGCACAGGGAGAGGGGCAGGAGGAGCAGCAGCAGCACCAGGGGACCCTGCCACCAAAATGGGCAGGAAAAGGCACGTTCCTTCCCTCCTGGCACTGGCAGCTGTGTCTGGAAGGCCAAAGCTCTTCAGGGAAGGGAGAGGACACAGCCCCATGTGCCTGGAAGCGGCAGTTCTGGGTGAGCTGCCTCCAGGCAGATGCAGGTGGAGGGGTGGAGCTGAGCTCCAAGCAATTCCATAACATTCCCACTGATGAGGCTTTAACTCCACAGGCAGGAACAGCCACCCAGCTGCTCCCCAGCACCAGGATTTCAGCAGGGGCTCTGCTGGTTTTACTAAGGATGGACGCAGCAACACAAGGCAATGTGGTTATGTAAGAGATGCCCAATTTCCAGCTTGGGCCAGAGTAGCCACACAGCAGAATTCCAATGTGGACACCCCAATCTGTGCAAAGTTAAACCCAGAATTACAGAGCTGGTGCATCCCAGATTCCTAGTGAATTGTAAAACATGGAGCACTCCAAAGTTGGGCTTCATCCAGCACTCCCTTGACTGAGTGTCCCACAGCTGAGAGCACCTGATTACTTTCCATCACTGCTATTTTTAACAGCTTCCAAAGATTCTTGCAGGGAACTCCAGAGAACTGTGATGAAAAGTTACTTCATCTCAGTCCCTCTCCAATCTGTCCTATAAAGTTTCCAGAGAAGGAGGAAAGAGCCTGCAGGTGCAAATCCAAACCTCAGTGCAGGGACAAATCCAAACCTCAGTGCAGGGACAAATCCAAACCTCAGTCAGTGACTCCCACAAACGTCTGTTGAGCCTATTCCTGATGCTGCTGAGCAATTCCCTTTTCCCAGGCCAGTGAGGCAGCAACTCTGGCAGGAGTGAGCTGCAGGGAGGGGGCACCTGATGGGGGCTGCAGGTACAATTAGGGAAGCAGAGGAAAGGAACTGCCAGACGGAGCAGAACAATGGTCATTCAGTCTGGCGTTTTGGCCCCGGCAGGAACCAGGACCAGATGCTGCAGAGGAAGGTGTGAAATCCTCTTAATGGGCAATTATGGAATAACCTCAGTTCAAGAAGTTTTTCTCCAGCACATAAAGGTCCAGTTTATGCTCAAAGAATGAATTTACAGGTTCTGAACAATGTTTATCCCACCTAACAAGAATAAGGACATACTTAGCTCTATTTTAAAGGCTGTTGCTGAGCTGGTGCTCTCCACACGTGCTGGCAAAGCACAGTTCTGACATGGCTGTTAAATTGGTTTAAAATTTGCTGCTTTAATTTCACCAGCAGCTCCTTTGCTCTTGTAGCATGAGGTGGGTGGAAGAAAAAGAGCAAAGTGATGCTGTGCTGGATGAGGGGCTGGGATGAAAAGGGCAAACACTGCTCAGGGTTTCTGAGCAGCAATGAGACACCTCAGCCCCCTCCGTGGATGGGATGGAGAATTCTTAGATCTGGAGGTAGATATCTGGAGAATTCCACAGCCCCCAGGCTATGGAGAAGCACATTTAGGGGCTGGGAATTGGGGAATATACAATCCAGATCTCTCTTACTGTGTAGGACGACTTGCTGGTGATCTCCAGGAGCTTCTGCTTCGCTCTCCGCTCCGACTCACGAGCCTCCTGAAGGTCCTGCTTGAGCTGATCAGCCTCCTTTGCCCTGCAAAGACAAACACCAGACAGCAAATATCACACTGGAGCTGAGAGGAATGAGCAGATGGAGAAGCAGGATCACAGTGTAGGTGTGGAATAGGCTGGGAATTTGTCCCACAGCAAGACCTGAACTAAGAAATCATCTGAGGAGGTGAAATGCCAGAGCCTCTGACTTGTGGGACATTAATTAGCACACAAATCCAAGCTATTGGAGAGCAGCTCCGAAACGGGCTCCGTGTGAGCAAGGCTAAGACAGATGCTAGAACAGCAATTCTAGAACCAGTATTTACCCTCGAGGCTTCAGGACCCCCCCCAGAAGGACAGAGCCAAAAGAGGGAGGGATGTTTCCTCTGCTGGACTGAGACTTGAGTGGAGACTTCATACGACAGAGACCGAGGCAGGAAGAGAAGGATAAGGGCAGTGCTCATCCAAGCAGAAGGGCAGCCACCAGACAGGCTCTCACACGGAAAGGAGTAATCAGTTGGAAGGAAACAAGACTGATCTTTTACTTTCTTGCTACCAAAGGCACCGTGGGACCCAGGCTCAGGTATCAAGAGGATGCAACCACCACTTTCAACAAAGAGCAAAGACTCCAAGAGCTGGGGAGAGCTCAAGACTAAACTGGAACAGAGGTCATGGCTGGAAAGGAGAACTGAACAGCTGAGAGGTAAGTAGAGGAATAAAAAGAGAATAGGGAATGTAGATCTGATATCCAGAGCAAAAACAATCCCCAAGTATCACTAATGGTGTCAAATACTTTGGGGAATGCAGGGGGTGTTGCAGAAAGCACCCAAAAGCTTAGCTGGCTTTTGGAGAGGGAAGTCAGCTGGGCCACAGGGCCATTTGCTGTGTGGGAAGCCAAGGGCTCCCTGCACACTGTCAGATAACTCCAGGCAGGAGCCCCTCTTGTTGGAGGGATAACTCCAGGCAGGAGCCCCTCTTGTTGGAGGGATAACTGCAGGCAGGAGCCCCCACAGCTGGAGGGATAATTCCAGGCAGGAGCCTCTCTCATCAGAGGGATAACTCCAGGCAGGAGCCNGCCCCTCTTGTTGGAGGGATAACTGCAGGCAGGAGCCCCCACAGCTGGAGGGATAATTCCAGGCAGGAGCCCCTCCCATCAGAAGGATAACTCTGGGCAGGAGCTCCACTTGTCAGAGGGGTAACTCCAGGCAGGAGCCCCTTCAGCTGAAGGGATAACTCCAGGCAGGAGCCCCTCCCATCAGAAGGATAACTCTGGGCAGGAGACCCTCCCAGCTAAGGCAGAAGGGGGTGGGAAGCAAAGCAGAGGCAGCTGGAAGGTTGTACCCCCTGACCTCCTCTCGGACTCCTCCGCCATTTTCAGTGCCAACATCTCTGCCTCCAGCACCTTCTGCTCCATCAGCCGCTTCTCCTCCTCCGTCCGGATGGCCGTGGCTTTGATGCGCTGCATCTCCTGCTCGGCCTCCGCCGCCTTCTGGGCCAGCAGCTTGGCCTCCTCCTCTGTGATCTGAGCCTTCTCCGCCAGCAGGTCTGCCGTCTCCTCGGACCTCATCTGCCACGCCGGGACACAAGGCCATTAAGCACAGGCAGCATCTCCCCAGACGTGCCTCCAGTGCCCAGAGCGGGGCCAGGAGCCGCCGGCTCTGCATGGCCGCCACGGTCCATAGAATCCCACCCTTCCATGAAAGCCCGCAGCCGGCTGGCTGCCACAGCCTGGATGTGGCCAGGCTCTGGCCCAAATCGTCCTCGCTGTGCTCCTCCCGAGCAGCCCAGCAGGATGGAATAGCTCCATCCAGCCTCCTGCTCGCTGTCCACTGGCAGCAGTTCAGGGGCAGCCACAGCCACGGTGCACTTCCAAAAACGCTTCCGCGGAGGAAAGAGCAGGGAGCAGCTGCAGTGCCTCGGGAAACAGCCTCCCATGGACCTACCAGAGCCTCGTTGGCCATTGTTGCCTCCTCCTTTAACTGCATCAGCCTCCTCTCCAGCTCGTCCCTGGTTCTCTCAGCCTCTTCTCTCATTTGCTTCTCTCGCGCCAGGCGCTGCCGTTCCATCTAGAAAAAAGGGATTGGGGAAAGTGAGGGGAAAACCAAGCATTGGGAAGGCTTTCCACAGCTGAGAAAGGGTCACAGGGCTGTGCTGCTGCCTCCCCTCTGCTTATGGACATGGGCAATGTCCCTGGACTGGAGTGACTTGATCACAGAATAGAATTGTGGAATCATTTAGGTTGGAAAAGGCCTCCAAGATCCCCCAGAACAGCCAAGGCCACCACGTCCCCAAATGCCATATCTACGTTTTTTGAACACTTCCAGGGATGGTGATTCCACCACCGCCCTGGGCAGCCTGTTTGATGCACTCCACTCCCTTGAAAAGTGCCATTCCAGAGACAATTCCCATCCTCTGATCAGGCTGTCACCCACAGCGTGCCCACACGAGCTCCTGGCAGGTGTTGGTGTCCCCTGGCAGTGCCCTCCTATGCTGAGCCACAGGGCAGGCCTGGACAACTGGGGGCCAAGATATGCCTGGAGTTTCTTAGGGCAGGGCTGGGCTTAAGGGTTTGGGTTTATCTGAAGCAGTGAAAAGTGATTTTATTTTAAGGGCAGTCTAAGGGCGTCTTCCACATTTCCAGCAGAGTCACAGAACGTGGCAGGAGGCTCCAGGGCCTCTGATCAGCCACCTAACCCAGCATGCTGGAACTTTCACTTCCACCCATACAGAGGGAGGTGACACCGAGTGCACCCACCTCTGGCAATTCCTGGATACGATAAACCCTCTCCCTCCAGCTCAGACTCCAGGAAACAGCAACACTTCTCCATGAGGGGAAGATCCATGCCACCAGAATCTGCCAGCTCTTCCCAGAAGATGCAGAGAGTGTTGTTGTGCCCGGGGACTGACTCTCCACTAGCCCAGGGCCCAAGGGAGCCATCGGGCTAATTAACACGTTGAGTTTATTCCCTCCAATCCCACAGGGATGGGGCATTATAAATAGCCACGCCACAGCCAGGACAGGAGACCTGCTGGGTTTAATAAGGGAAGGAAGTGTAACAAGCCACATTTCTCTGCTCCTCGGACCCCAGCTGTGCTCGAAGAGTGGGATGCCCACTGCTCCAACCGTTCTGCTTCCTTCTATTAAAGGTTCCCCTCATTAATTATCATCATAATCTGCATCCCGCTCGGGACTTCCATTAACAAGAATTCCTGATATAAAAGGATTATGTGAAACCAGTTAACAACTGCGGAGCCTGGGGAGGCAGGAGGGGGCAGGGGAGATGGTGGCTCGCTGGGGAGAGGGCAGTCAGCCCAAGCAGGAGCCTGACCTTTCCCATGGAGCCCGAGGGCTCTGGATTTGGGAGCTGCTCATGTGAAACAATAAGTTGCTGCTCCCTCAACTCTCCCAGTAGCCCAAATAAGCACAGCATCTCCTGTCTGGATGGTGATATCCAAAGACAAAAAAAAGCCACAACACTGGAAAACCTACAGGCTCTTGGAGTCATTAAGGTTGGAAAAGGCCACTAAGAATGAGTCCAACCATAACCCAGAACCACTGCATACCCACAAAACTGTATCCCCAAGTGCCACATCCCCTTTAGGGCACTTGCAGGGTGGTGACTCCACCACTTCCCTGGACTGTGGTCCTGCATTGAGAGCTGGGCTTGGTGATCTTGGAGATCTTTTCCAAACTTAATCACTCTACAATGCCAACTTCTTACTGAGCAGAGGAATCCCTGTGGGAATTAAGAAATGCCCCTTACCCAGAGGGGTTGGGCGGGTTACCCTTGCAGTGACCCACGTGCTGTCCTCTCCTGCCACCCCACCAGATACAGGAGGAGAACTGCTTTGGGAGGTGCCTGAAGGACAAGGCACATCCCACCTCCAGTCCAGCTGAGCACCTCAACACCAAGCCCAGCACCTTGGGAGGGGCCTTCAAGACAAGCCACATCCCATCTCCAGCCAGCTGAGCCCCTCAACACCACACAAGCACCTCTGTGGCCACGCTCAAACCCAACAACGTATCAGCCCAGTGAGCACAAGACCCTCCTGGGTGCAGCAACTGCTCCTGTTCCTCCCACTCCCATCGACTGGCTTTGCTAAGGGCCATTTATATTCCGAGCACCAGTGCCCAGATTAGCTGTGTGGGTTTCAGTGAGTAGAAAAGGTCTACGAGCAGAAAACAATGATTCATACAATTCAATTTGCTGATCTCTGCTCATCGGCCACACGCCGCTGCCTCCGCCGCTGACCCGCGGCACGGACGGGAGGCCAGTGTGGAATTAACATGCAGGCTGCACGCCATGGAATGTTGGTGTGCATTCCATCACCCTGCAATTAGAGAAGGAGGCGAAGAGCTCCGGCAGAGCTCGGCTCCCCCTCACAGCCCCTGCTTTAAGGACAAGCAACTCCCCCAACCTACATTTTTCCGGCAGTGAAATGCCTGTAGACACCCCGAGCAGCTTTTCCCTCCCGTCCTCCCAGTTCTGTTCCCAGGTTAGGGGATGGACTCAGGGTGCCATCAACCTGCAGAGCCAAGTTGAGAATGACTGGGAGCAGGCTATTCGAAAACATTCAGCTGGACCTTTCCTCAAAGCTGCTTTGATGTCATTTTTTCCCAAATTCATCTGCATTTCTGATTCTGGCTCACCAGTTATGGAACATGTGGCTCACCTGCTTCCTGGCCTTCTCCTCCCTGGCCTGTGCTTTCATCTGCTGGACCTCCAACGAGTCTGCCTTCCTCCTCCTCATGAAGAGGTCGTGGTTCCCAATACACAGCTGAAGGATCTATTCCAGCCAGGGGTGAAGAGTGGAGAGAAACAGCTGTACATGTGACGACGATGAGGTGGTTTGTATTCTCACCACACAAAACCACTACAATTGCTTTGATTTGGTGCCTGTTAGTGCTTCCACCCACTGCTCTCCAAGCCTGTGAGCTCTCACAGCTGTAGAAGGGGCAGGGAGCCAAGTGCCACACCAAACCCCAGCTCCTGGGGAGCAGCTCTCTGCAGAGACCAATTTTCTGTGCCTCCAGCACAGCACAGGTCTGGCATGTTTTATACCCACCCTACAAAGGCAAGAGGCCATATAATGAAATAAAAACTTCCACAGCTCTGCCTGATTCCCTGGTTCTCACTAAGCCCTTCTTCAGGTTCAAGATGAACTTGTACCTCCTCCCAGCTGCATGTTTAAACCACTGAGGTAAAAAAATAAATTTAAAAAAAGGGAGAAAATCACTTTCCAATCTTGAAAAAACAGACAACTTGTCAAAAACTTCCTTGGCCATCTTCAGATACCTTTGCTGAAGGGTTTTGAGTCCCAGTGTGGTTCCCTCTGGTAAGGACAAGGGAGGTGGCAGTGCCAGAGGAGGGTTAGCACAGGGTGGGTGCACAGAGGAGAGAAAGCTTATTTTGGCAATAAAAGCAGGGTTCTACACTCAAGATGTTTTGCTTGAAGGACTGATCCACATGCCCTTCTTCCATTTTACAGAATCCTAAAATAGTTTGGGTGGGAAGGGACCTCAAAGATCATCTCATTCCACTCCCTGCCATGTGCAGGGACACCTTCCACTGTCCCAGGCTGCTCCAAGCCCCGTCCAACCTGGCCTTGGACACTTCCAGGGATGGGACAGCCACAGCCCAAATCATAAATGACATTTCCCAAGCCTCAAATGACTTCTCTGGAGTCAGAGGAGTTTCAGCACAGTGAACCTGGTGAGTGCAGTGGATGAGTGCCACAGGACAACCCAGAACCAGGGCAGCAAAGATCCCTGTGTGACAACAACGGATCCAAACCCAGAACACCAGCTGAAGGTGGTCTCTAATGTGGACGCTGAACCCAGTGTAGCCCCCTCCATCCTTACCCAAGAAGAGTGTCCTCAGAGGGACCAGCCTGGGAAAAGCTGGGACTCTGACAAGCCTCCCAAAACAGGGAGAGCTACGGCACAGGAAGAATGGAAAAGATCCACAGGTGAAGAAAAAGGATGTGAGCAAAGCTGGGGGTGACAACTCAAGTTGTACTAAGTCAGCTGTAACCCAAGAGCTCAGAAAGGGAGCACAAACCCAGGGGAGGGGGCAGAGGTTCTGTAAAGGAGCTTAACTTGAGCCTCCCCCTTATTTCCTAGAGCAAGCAGCAAGTTCTGCACCCCAACCCAGCTCCAGCAGCTCCCTCTGGAAGGAAAAGCCCCAAAGCTCGTGGTCTCACGCCCTCTGCAGAGCCCACTGCTGCAGGCAGTACGAATGACTGTACACTTACCAGCTTATTCACGCGCAGCTTTGATGAATTGAATTTAAAAACATCAATCTTTTTGTCCAATGGTTTAATCGTAAACTGAAAGGGAAAAAATAAAGAGAGAGAGAGTTATCAGAGAGTGGTGCATTTAATGAAAAGGCAGCTATAAAATTCTTCCTGAGAGCTCTTGCTCAGAGGAGGCCAGCAGGGTCAAACACAGAGTCAGCCCCGTGGCTCTGAGCCAAGCGAGAGGACTCACATCAAAAGCAGCCAAGGAGACAACTGTTCCTGCAGCTGGAAAAACGTGAGGGCCACAGGAGCCTGTGTCCTCTGCAGAACACCTTGCAGAGGTGGGCAGGGACACCAGGCAAGGTGCTGCTTTCCACAGCAGGAACTCCAGACACTCCCCCAGGGAAGCAGAACCAGCTCAGCCACCCGATGGACCATCAAAACGCAGAATTGTTAAGGATGGAAAAGACTTCTAAGATCAACAAGTCCAACTGTCAAACAGCACCACCTGCTCACCACTAAACCACATTCTCAAGTGCCACATCCAGGTGTTTTTTCAACACCTCCAAGGAAGGAGGTGACTCCATCACTGCCCTGCACAGCCCATTCCAACATCGGACCAATCTTTCAGTGAAGAAATTTTGCCTAATATCCAATTTGAACCTTCCCTGGCACAGCTTGAGGCTGTTTCATCTCATCCTGTCACTTTTTACCTGGGAGAAGAGTCCGACCCTACCCTGCCTCCACCCTCCTGCCAGGGAGTTAAAAGGGCAGGAGAGCTGCATTAGGAACAGGGAAAGGAGCTGCTGCCCTTCCCACTGACACCTCCACTCGTAAGAGCTCCCCAAAAGGATTTTCTATGCATTTTCTTCTCCAGAACTAGGCTGTGTTATGAGACTTCTCCGCAATTCCAAATGTTATTCCCTGGCTTTTCCCCAAGTATTTGCACTGTGTGCCAACCAAACAGCTCTGTCCATGGCCTGAATTTCCCCTCTCCAAAAGCTCTCCCACAGCGAGTCTCCGGAGAGGACAAAAGTGGCATCAACAGCCTTTAGAGATTCAATAAGACATCTCAAGATAGAGAGAAGCCTCTGCACTAACAAAAGGGCACTTGAAGAGATGGAGTGCTCTGCAACATGGCATTTTTTAGGAGACATGCACATATTCCATCACTCCCCCACACGGCACAGGAGTAACGGGCTGAGGAGCTGGAGCAGGCAGAGTGTGTCCATTAACACAGGGAGATCTGTCACATACTGCCCTGCCTGCAAAGGGCTTAAAGAGCTTGTCCCAGCACTGCTTGGCTTTGCCAGTTTAAGAGCCAATCCTTTAAGATTTTCACACAGGAAGACGTGCGTGGATGTCCCTGGATTCGGGCTCCAACAGAACCCCCACCAGTCACCAAGAGCAGCAGCAGGAATATGCCAGGAGAGCAATTTCAGCTCCATGTAAGCAGTCAGTCTTTGTTAGGAGGGACAAACCCCTCCGGGGTGTCCGAGCTGCCATTCCCTGCCATTAGCCCTGTTTGTTGTCACAGGCATCCGATTACACAGATGATTGACCTGATGGAAGAGATCCATCCTTTCCCCCCAGGAAAAGCTCTGTTACAGTCTTGTGACAAGGCCTGGTTATGGAGGGGTCAGTCCCTGCATTTTGGAGGCTTCCCAGGTAGGGAATCTCTGGAAGTCACTCAGCGCTGGGCTGTTTGCAGAGTCATGAAGCTCTTTAAGGAGTAAAGCAAGTGAGGAAAATTGCAGCACAGCTTTACTGCTTATAAAACTTCACAAGACATGCAATAAATGCAGCTGATGAGAAACCTTTAGCTGCTCCCCTGATCGATATCATGTTTAGATTAGAAAACCATTTTTAATTAAGAAGTTAATTCTCTCCCTTACCATGAAGGCAGCTGCTTTCTTTGAGCAACTCTCTCAGACTGAAAATTGAGCTGCTCAGTCTCCCCTCCACAGCCAATTCCACTGCTGTGCTCAGCCAGGTTTGGGGGCCAACAATTCCAAAGGCCCATATTTAGACTCTGGGCTTAAATTACTCAATTTCCTAAAAAGATTCCAGCTGTTGTGCCAAGCCCAACCGCCTGGAACTCCAGATGATGTAATGAGACGGCAGGAGCTCCTCTCCCCAGGAATAGATCTCTCTGTATTCCATAATACAGAATGTATCCACAGTAATAAATACTGCAGTGTATTCAGTAAAGCAGAGATTTTAACTTCTGAACTCTGATATTTGGGCTAAGCACATCAACAGCAATTTTGGGTTTTTGAAAAGATTACATGGAGGCTTGGAATGTCCTCTGGAACCAAAGAGCAGAACAGCTCCCAGGTGACCCCTTGCACGCCCACTCCTGCATGGCTTCAGGAAGTCTTGGAATTAAGGTTTCAACTGGAGCAGCTGAGCTGCCCTTGGCTAAGCTGGTAAGAGCAAGCATAGCAGACAGAGAAGCCAAGAGAATTCATTTTAAATCCCAATTGTGCTTACTGCTCTTGGGGAAGAAAGGAGACACGTCCATACCTCTTTATCGCTGTATGAGATATTCCGGATCTCGTTCCACGGGAAGGAGATTTTAGGGGTCAACCTGTTGTCTGGGTCATAGATGTGGAGCCCCAAGGCATCAACTCCGAGGAGCAGTTCTGTGCCCTTTTTATTCTAGGGAAGGAAAGGAAAGAGCAGAAATGCCTTTTATCCCACGGAGAGGGCGAGACATGAGTCACTGTTACCAGCATGGCCCGGCCCCGGGCAGTGAGCCAGCACTGGGTGCCAGCAGAGCTGCTGTCCCCCCGCAGCCAGGCTGGGGCTCCCCATTGTGCCACAGCCACCTCCCAGCTCTCCTGGTCCCCCACCCTGGGGCTCTCCCCAGTCTCAGCCCAAGAGATGGAGACCAACCCAAGCGCCACCCCAGCAGGAAAACACGCCAAACTTCACTCACCCTGATTGCGAAGTAGTTGACGCCGTACATCTCCAAATCCTGAGCGATCTTCAAATACTCCATCTCAGCTTCATCTCTGCCAGGCAGGAACAGCCCCGTGTTAGAGTACTTGGGAGGATCAGAGAGGGACGTGGCTGCTCCTGCTCATTCTAAGCACTCCCCAGGCTTTAAAGTCTGGACTGTCTCTATCACACAGGTCAATCCTGTCTTTGCTGGTAGGATCAATAAAGTCCAACAGCAAATCCCACTCAGCAGTTGCCAGCATCTTAGTGGCTGCTGGGATGCAGCACTCCAAGCCTGGCTTTGTCCACCTCCCAGTCCCTTCAGCACAAATAGGAAACCTCTGCCCAGGAGGCCCCTGTTTCAGATCCATCTGACTTAAGTTTGTACCCCAAAGGAGCATTTTGCCACCCAAGGCAGGACTACACAGTCTGAATTCCCAGCTCTTCTCCCAGCTCCAAAAGCCCCCTGACCCCTGAGGCAGGTGAGTCCTTACTGAGCATCATTCCTGAATTCCCTGGAGGACCCCAAGAGCGGCCCGGGGACAGCAGTGCCACCAACAAAAGTCCTTTGCCTTTCACAAGGCTGCAGTAGAGGTGTGCTGGGGTTAACCTGCTGGCAGCAGAGCTCATCCATCACCTGCCAAAGCTCCCCAAACCCCGGAGACTCCTCAGGGGAGGGCTCTGAGCCTCACCCACCTGGCTCTGCCTCGATGCTCCGCGTACCAGGCCGTGATCCTTTCCTCCCACATCTCTGGAGTCATCTGGTACAGGTTTATTACCTGGGATGTGTGGGGAGACAGGGACCGAGTCACAGTGTGCTCCTGTCTCGGCTTCCTCAGCCAGCAAGTCAGAAACATCCAGGCCCCAAGACAAGTCCCAGCCTCACGTCCAACTTCAAGGCACTTGGCCACCTAGTCCTCCCCTCTGCTCCTTACCCGCTTCGGAAGCAACTCCTCCTGTGCCAGGAAGCCTCTCTTGTGGACATTGGGATCGTAATCACCGTACTGGAAAGAAGCACAGACACAGCACCCAGCCCATGTTAGCAACCCAGGCAAGCCAAATTCGTCACCCTCACCCCTCCACCCCTGGGAGACAGCAAACATGGCCTTGCTCACACCTGCCCTCAGAGCAGAGAGCGAATGCTGCCCCACAAAGTTAATTATCTGGTTTGCTCTGTCATTTCACTGCTATTGGAAATGATCGGCCTTTTTCTACTCAAGCAACAGAAGTGGAAGCAGAACAGAACTTCCCACCATCACAGAATCATTGAAAAAGTCCTCTGAGCTCATCCAGTCCAACCTCTGACCGAATCCCACCATGCCCACTGAACCATGTCCCCAGGAGCCACATCTGCTCGCTGTTGGAACACTTCCAGGAATGGTGACTCCACCACTTCAGCTGACAGCCATCATCCACTGACGTCCACCACCAGTTGGCCTGTTGGACTAGCGGATGGTTGTCTATTCCACTCTCATTACCATGCCCTAATTAACGCTTCCCCCAGTGCAGGGCAAGACTCTACACCTGAGAGGCCCTTGCAGTCCCACTGGTAGTGGAAGAAGAAAATAAGATATGGGCAGAGACCTGTCCCCAAAAACTGATGGACAGCAGCAATTCAGATGAGGCAGACGGTGGTTTCTCTGTCGCTGCTCATCAGCCTAATGAATAAATATCAAAAACATTAGAGGAGTTTGACAGACTCCTCTCAGGCAGGTGGTGGCTTTTCTGCTGGAGGGTCTGTTGCTCAACTGGGTCGAGGAATCCAATTCAGTATTGCTAAGTGCATCAGTAATTACTGATATTTGTTTAGATTTACATCTCTTTGAGCAGCATATCAAGTGACTGAGAAATAAAACCACTTATTAACAGATTGAGGAGCCGCTTGTCCCTGTGGTGCATGTGGAAATGAATTTACCTCCTGTACGGCCTCAGAGGGCAGGAAAGTGCCAGCAAACAGCTCCAATAATGCAGCAAGTTCAAGAGGAGAGGCACGAAGGATGTGAGGCACGTACATGGAGTGCTGTGATTTCCATTCACCTGGCAAACAGGACTTCTGCAGTGACAGTGCCCAGCTCCATGAGACACAGCGGTGCTTGCTCAAGTCACTTTGCAAGTGAGACAGCCCTTCCCTCCCTGCTTTTCTGAGGAACCTCAGCTCAGGAAGTGCCAAACGGTGACAATTTTTAACACCAAGAGCAAGACCCACACGGTGGTCATGTAACAAGTCAGGAAGCTTTGCATATCATCCTCCTCTTAATGCCAGAACCATCACGTCGTACGCCAAAACCAGAGCTCGGCATCAAAAGTCTACACACATCCCACCTCTCCGCTTGGGAGGCGACACGTGGGGATTAAAGACACAAATATTGATTTGGAGCCAATGCAGATACGAAGGGAACATGTAACAACAACCAACACTGACTCAGATTTCAATTAATAGAACAAAACCACCCCGGATTTCATCCAGAAGGGTGCTGAGCAGCAGCAACTCCCTGTCTCCCAGGGTGTGGAGCCCCACGGGGTGCAGCACTTTGCAGGTACCCGTCCCTTGGACCACCATCAAAAGGGGACAACACTAAAAAGGTGGCACTGGCAAAGGAAACAACTCCAATAACCTTGGACAGGCAGCAAGTAAATCATTTTTGGGTGATGAAAATAATAGCAAATAGGATTAAAGCGATTATTTTCTGTTATGATCTACCGTGAAGATCCAAGACTAAGTCTGGATTATGTGACTTTTCATGTGCTGAAAAATGTTGCTGTGTCCCAAAGGAATATTTGTACTGAGAGGGGAGTCTGGAGGAGAACATTAATTATTCACAAGTCAAAAATCAACAAATGGCTTAAGTATTGCAGAATCTGTTGGCTCAAATGATTCGGCAAACGCACTTCTAAAGACCCTTTCAATTAAATCATTACTTCCGAACTGTCATGGAATTTCAGCTCCTGTTAATTGAACTATGTGATTAATATTCATGGTTAGGCGTGGAAGTTGCCTTTACCACATTCCTACGTCTGGCTTCAATTGTCCTGGATAAACACAGACATGCTCAGCTTCAAATTAACACCAAGTACTGCTTGTTTGGGGGGAAAATAATAATAATTAAAGAGCTTTTCGCTGTGCTGCAAGACTTGGAAGTGCTGAGAGAGCTGCAGCATGGCAGCGACCTGCATTTAAGGGGCAAAAAATAGGAGAACCTCCTGGATGTTCCTGGTTTTATTCAGATGATCCCACATCTTTCCCAGCTATTTAAAACTTGAACCACCTCCAACCTCTGAAGCAGTGTGGGTGGTTTGAACGGAGGGGAAAGCACATAGTAATTCTCCAAATGAACACAATGAGGGAGAAATAAATAAGCTTTTATTTTTATGACCCCCAAGTTCCCTGTGTTATTGCAGGTTGGTGTGGATGGACTCACACCTGGCTGTCAGTAAGTGGCTGTAGGATGCACACACACCACTGTGTCAGGCTATTATGCCCTTAATCATGCAAATCAGCATGTTATTAGTGAAATTACTGCACTCACTGCCCGCTCTTCTTAGCCAGGAAGGACATCATTATCCTATTTAACTGGAAGGAGACGACCTGTAACATCTTTCTTCCCAGCCCCGTATCAAAGATGTGCTTTCAGCTTTCCCCTCTGCTGGGAATAAAAGCACAAAAGGGAATCCCAGGCTGGAGAAAGCAATGGCTGATGAAAAGCCATTAGTGAAGAGCAGAAAAGTCATCCCTCTTCCACCTTCTCCTGATCCTGGTGCAGAATGAAGCCGTGCAAAGTTAGAAGTGCTCCAAATCCAGCTGATCTCTTCCCGATGCCCGAGTGTGTCCCGTGTCAGCAGGAGAAAGGGGACAGCACAACCGTCCTGGACCAAGTCACAACCTGTTCCCAAGCACAGGAGCAGGAGCTGTCCCGGCCAAGGGCTAACAGAACTCAATATTTACCCAATGGTTTATTCATTTTGGCAACTGGAAAAGTCCTCCCTTACGTATCCTCAGCCTGGCAGGTCAGTGGAGGGAGCGCCAAGGAAGTGTTTACTCATGCACTCTAATAAGAGTGATGAATGTTTCACACAAACAGAAACATTTCGAAAAGCAACTTGTCCTTCTCTGGGTGACGAGTCACTTGAACCAAAAATGGTTTCATCAATATTCTGGGTAAAAGGAGAAAACACCTTTTTCTAGCAAATTCAGATATTTATCATCAAAGAACACCAATGCTCTACTAAGGCACCCCGGGCTCTACTAAGGCACCCCGGGCTCTACTAAGGCACCCAGGGCTCTACTAAGGCACCCAGGGCTCTACTAAGGCACCCAGGGCTCTACTAAGGCACCCAGGGCTCTACTAAGGCACCCAGGGCTCTACTCAGGCGCCCAGGGCTCTACTCAGGCGCCCAGGGCTCTACTCAGGCGCCCAGGGCTCTACTCACACACCCAGGGTTCTATTCAATCTTCCTCAATTCAGCCTCTATTCAATCCACAAGCATGGACTGAAGGGTCAGGAGGAAGATTGTATGACAACAGGGAAAGAACCAGCCTGGCTCAGGCCCTCTGAACACTTCCAAGAGCCAAGCACCCTCTCCTGCACTGCCAGCAAAGGTGGTCCCATACCTGCTTCTCCTGAAGTGCTCCACAGCCATGCTACTTGAGGACAAGCCAGATGTGGGGCAGAGCCAACTCTCTGAGGGCCTGGGAGCCAAACACCTCCCAAAATCACATCCAGCATCAGAACCAACGCCGGCCGTGAGCGACAACGTGGCTGGGCTGAGCTCAGGCCGCAGGCACTGCTCTCCCAAAGACCTTATCTTTGCACACAGAGACTGGAGATGAGCTCCAGGAGCTGCTAATTGAGCAGCAGGACACGTTGTGCACGCTCGGGGATAAATTACGGCCCCTGCCGCCGAACCTCGCGCTGCTCCCTCCATCCCAGGAGTCTCTCTGCCCTGGGCTGCTGCAAGCTGAGCAAGGCTGCACTCTCCACCCTGGAAAACAAGTGCACTCCAGAATAAATCCTCAGCAAAGCACACCAGCTCTGGGCCCGGAGCAGAACTCAGCTGAGGAACAACGGGGGCTCACTAAGCACCGACTTCCCCCTCTGCGTGGTGAGGCCAAACACCCGAGGTGACACCCAAGGCAGAGGGAGAAGCCAGGGAAAGCCCTTTCACGCTGCCCTAACATGGATGTGGCAAGATCTACTGCTCAAACACAGTAATTATCATGATGACAAGCGTTCTGGGGAAGCAGTGGAGCTGGGAGTCCCATGGCTGGCTTGCCTCTGGCTACAGCGGAAAAGCAGGGAGGCGATCCAAAAAAGCCAGGCTCAGGGAATTCTCCTGCTCCAGCACTAAGCCACACTCGAGCAGGCTCTGCAGCTCATGAGCTGAGCACTTGCTAAAGAGTCCTGGAAAGAGAAAGTGAAAATGCATCCAATGTGTGGAGGTAGCCAGGAACCAGCCATGTGGAGAAAGCAACAGAGCTAGTGCAGCCCCCTCACTTCCCAAGCTTTCACAACTTTCCCTGCCTTCCCCTTCCCCTGAAAGTGGGTCCACCACAAGCACCTGCTGCCCTGGAACAACTCTAACCCATCTCCAACATGAGGAGGCCCTGGGAGAACCCCCCAGTGCCTACCTTGGCTTGGACGGCATAGGAGGCCAGCAGCACAGAAGCTTCAGGAGGACAGTAGATCTTCTCATCCAAAATCTGCTTCTTCACCTGCACGTGGAGCAGCAAAGGACAGACAACACACGTCAGCGGAGCAGAGCAGAGCAGGACTGTCACAGCAGATGGCTGCAGGTTGTTTCAACTCAAGCTGTCAACAACACGGTTAACAATTTTCCTAACACTAATTACAGTCCAGGCCCAGGGTGTCTCTGGTGGCTCGGAGAGGCTTTCACAGACCACCTTCCTCAGACAGGTTTGGAAGAACTAAATTTGTATGTGGGAAATGACAGAAACTCTACCCTGTCGCTAAAGGCAAGGCGGGGGGAAACATTTCGGGTGTAAACACAGCGATAAAACCTCTTAAGACACAAGTTATGGATTGACAGGACACGTACAGATGTCACTAAATAAAACAGCAGCCGAGTCTCTGAGCACAGCAAGGTTTTGCTCTGGGATATTCAGTCTCATTGTGAGTCAGTGCTCACCTGTGCTCCAGGCTAATTCCCTGGCATTCCAGCCCTGCATAGAGAGCTGCAGGTCACCTCCATGGCAGCGCTTTTAGCAGCAGGCAAAGCCCTGCACACACTCCCAGGAGAGGCACCATGCAGGTCCCAACAGCCACGGCTTTACCTCCCTGACTCCTGTGCATTAAAAAATTAAACCTGTCATGTTAGATATTTTTTGGGTTTGCACTCTTAATTTTCCTGATTAAAGATAGGAAAAAAAAAAAAGAAAGCAGGCGATTTCCTGGGAGACTTAAATGGATTGTCAGAGATGCAGGAACATCAATTTGAATTTATAACGTGCTTTGAGTCCTCAAAGTTGGGTACCACATAATCACAGCAGATATTCTGCTGCATCAAGATAAAAACAGGAGAGTTTACAAGCTTATATGTGTTCCTGTTTCCCAAATGCTTCACAGGAGCCCAGGCTCCTCTCAGCACAGAAATCCCAGCAGCAAAGGCACGGTCTGCATTTTGAAAATGCAGCTTGAACTGCTTCTGCTCTCTGATTTTCCTTCTCAAAGACACCAACAGCATTTTTCCTCACGGTGGATAAAGCTCCTGGCAAATGAGACGTTTAGAAACAGCCCTACAGAGACGCCGGTGCACGAGACAGAGCTTGGAAGTTAACAGGAATACTTTGCATTTAGAGCCCTTCAGTGCTGGAAGACAAGGCTGGACATTGGAAGAGCGAGGAGCACCAGGAAGCTGGTGAGCTCACTTGGGAAAGGGCAGGGCACCCTGCAGTGGTATTCCCAAGAGCTTCCAAAGCCAGGCTGCCTCTCTTTTGGTGTAACAAACGTAAGAATTGGTGTTCTTTTTTTAATTTTATAATTTGTGTTCAAATTAACAGCCCCAGAGCAGCTGAAATATCCCAGTGAGCACCCAAGGGTCTGACTAGGAGTGCCCTACTCCCTGTAACTGTGTTTGACACAACTCTTCAAAGGAAAAATGCGTCAGAGAATGGATGTTGTGTCAGAAAATTGATCTTGTCTCTAACAGAGCTCCTGTGACAGCAGCTCCTCCTTCCCAGCCATGCAGCATCATCGGCTCGGCTGATTTCTCAGGACACCAAGTTTTGTAGGGTACTTTAAATAAAGAGAAAAAACCTGAGATGTGTTCACCACAATGCTTAACAGAAGGGCATGAGTTCCTGGGGCAGGTGGGACTGTGAGGTTTCCCCTTCTTCTCTGTTTTTCCATTAAGAGCTGAGCTGCTGGGATTTCCTTCTGCTCCAGTTCCCTGCAGGCTGTTTTGTGAGGAGGTGAACTTTGCTGTAAAACCCAGGAACAGCCTGGCTGCACTCTGTTCTCCAGGATGAAATTCCCCTGCTCCACACAACAACACCATCACATCCAGAGGCAGCTGCTGCCCCTCAGCTGATCCCACACCTGCAGAGGTGTCAGCTGAGCCCTCATCTCACAGGTCCATGTCTCCAAGCCACCACCCACAGATATTCCAGATCACCTCATCATTCCTGACTGCCATTTCAGAGCTCTGGGAGTCTGGGAAGCTCTGCTTCATCCAGACAAACCATCCTTCACCTATTTTAGGAAGTTTTTGTTGGTGAAGACAAGTCCCTTTGGAGAGGTGTGAACATAAGGATGAGGAGCACACACTCTACTGACCAACTCTGACCCTGCAACCTCCCAGCACTTCCCATCCTGGCTCTTCCTCCCACGGGATGGAAAACTGTACTGACACGGTTCCTACCTGCAGGAAGAACAAGTGCTGGGTGATTTCCTGGACCAGTTCCTCCTCTGCATTCTCAGGGTAAAATTTGGCCAGGAAGTGAAAGGTTTTGGGCTCCTCTGTTGGAACATCATGATCCAGAACCTGTGGGATACAAGAGCCACTCAGCTTCATCAAGACAAGACCCAGCTCCCTTCTGTTCAGATCAACACATCTTTTGTCAAACACTTCTAGAACAGACCTAAATAGTTCAGACACTGTAGTTAAAAAAAGAAAACAAACATTTCTGACACTCCTAAGGAGGCAAGGGAACAAAAAAGGCAGAAACAAACAGCATGAGAAATGAGACCGGGAAGGTTGATCCTCACTTGCTGTGTGCTCATTGCCTCTCCTGATCCTTCTGGAGCAATCCTGGATCCTGCTACGCCACCACCTGACACTCTCCTTGTTTCCCTGTACTGTGTTACTTCAGGGGTGTTTCTCACCTCCTTTTCATTGTGCTGGCGCTGCCCAGTTCAGATTCATGCTGGTTTAAAGCCTTGGCACAAGAGGTGAGACACTCAGACCTCCCTCAGCCTCGGTGACCATCTGGCTGTGGAGTCACACCCTTTGGTGGGAACAGAACCACATCCATCCCCTCTCCAACCACTCTAGAGACGCACAGATTTGGGAAGCGTTTCCTCCCTTTTCTCCTAGTCCTTTTCACTCGCTTTTCCTCCTCCTTGAACATCTCAACAACAAAACAAGCCAAGAAGCTTTGCTTCCCTTCTCCCCTCATGGTTTTGTGTTCAGGGGCACAGAGCAGAGATGCTTAGGTTCCATTGACACTGCAGTCACCCCAAAGTGCAGAGCCCCAGCGTGGCCATCTCCCAGAATGCCTCAAGGGCATTCAGTGTGCACAGTCTGAGGCCTCAGAGCCAGGAAGGAACTGGGCTGGGGCATCTCTGCCAGCTTTTCCCAGCCTGATTGACAGATGCCAGTGGGGGTGAGATTTCAATACTCTGTCCCAGTTCACCTCAACATCACCCAGCACCAACCCCAGGCATTCAGGGAAAGGAGAAAGTACATTCTCCTTTGTGATCCCACATAACCTCTCAAGGCAAATATCCCTGTCCATGGCAGGGGGGGTGGAATGAGATGATCTCTGAGGTCCCTTCCACCCCAAACCATTCCGGGGTTCTGTGAACTTTGGTTCCAACCTTCTTGTCCATCTTGAGCCAAGCCACCGTGTCCTTGATCGTGTACTGAAGCCCGAAGAACCAGGTTTCCCGCAGTCCCAGTGTCCTGCACACCAGATCAAACAGGTCCTTCCCTTTCCACTTCACCTGCAGGAGAGCAAAGGGGAAGCAGAGTTACCAAGATGGATTTCAGAAGTTCATCTCTGTTCAGCCAAATCCACTATTTTTACCTCACAAGGTCTTTGAGAAGGCATTTGGTACAGACATGAAAACATCCTAATGAAACACTTCCATCTTTCCGTCTGATCTCATCTGCAGATCACCAGCTCCTCCCTCAGTAGGAAACTGAGATGTGGTTTCCATACTTTCCCCCCTCAAAAAATACACTGTAAAGCCCCTGCTCGTTGCTCTGTGACCCACTAACACTCAACAGAGGACCTAAGGGTGCACTTAGGCTCCTGTTGAGCTAAGCTTTACGTTCTTGACATGTCTAGGTTCCTTCTAGGAGCAGCCTGTTGCCAGTAAGAAATAAAAATTCCTTTTTAAATGTCCCTTGGTGGCCTTAATGCCTCTCACTGCTGGCCCAGGAAGCCCTGCACAAGCTCCAGCATCAGTAAAATGGGTTCAGAGACGGGTGACCAGCGCTCCTGAAAACCAGCAGTGACACAACCTATGCAGGGAGTGTGTGCAGAGTCAGCGACGCTGCACGGATAACGGGGAAAAAGAGCTCAAAAACCCCCATAATTACCACTGAAGTCAGCGGTTCTGCCGGAGCATATTTTGATAGAGTCAAACCACATTTTCTGCTGAAAATGTTGGTTACAAGAGCGGCTCAGGAGCGAAGAAAATCAGTCCTGCTCAGGGACCGTGTCCTTCCAGCAATCTTGCAGCTGCATCCATGTTGCTACTGAAGTTTGCTCATAAAAACAGAAGGCGTTGGGAGGCAGAAAGGTGAAGAGGGACATAAAACAGATGAATCTAATATGCCAAAGCCACTTTGCTCTTCCATCCGCACGGAGAAAACAATTGCTGGACCGAGACATATGGCCATTACTCTGAAGCCCTTGGGCAAACGGATCTCGGCACATTCTCTTGTCACTACAACTCAATCCTGGTGCCACCTGGACACATCAATATTAATGCCGAGGCCGCTCCCGCTGTCACCCACTGCCGCCTTGTGGGCACAGCCCGAGCTCATTGCCATGCTGGTGGCTTTCAGTAAATGACTCTGTCGCTGTTCTCTCCCTTCCCACAGCCACAGACACACACGCTGACAGTCCCGGAATAGAAGGAGGCCGACGCTTGCCCTCCAAAGAAACACCTCCCCCAGACTGCTCAGATCGAGCGCCGTCAACACCTCCAGGTCAGAACTCCAGGAGGAGGGAGTTTGGCAGTGCTGGAATTATAACCCCCTGATTTCACACATCTCGCCACCCTCCAGCCCCCGGGACAGGCTCCAGCTCGGCACAGGATGGCTCAGACTGCAGAAGATCTTTTCCTGACTATGAATTTAAGAGGGAGGTTAATGCGAGGGTTCAGACAAAACAGAGTGAGACATTAAAACAGCTATTTGGTACCATTTTTGCAGGCACATAAAAGCAGGCTGCCAGCAAAAGGCTATTTCTTCACTAAACTGTTTTGCATAAAGCATTATAGGCTGTTTTTCCTTCTCTGAGGCCATATTTCAGCCCGTTGCCTCAGCGCAGAGCTCAGTGCCTGCACCAAACCTTTCCAGGACAGACGCCTGCTGATGGCAGCATTGCCTCCCCAGACACTGCTGGGGACTGGTGTGTCCATCCCCATGGAGCGTCCCCAGTTGGCACTTCCACTGGTTGTGGCTCCACACTGAACCACCCCAGGCACCCAAATCTTGCTCACCAGCTGGCACGACCCAAAGGTCTCCTCCCAAAGGGCAAACCACCAGTTTATTTCAAAGAGCATCACCGAGGATTAAAGCAGGAGCTTTGTGTGGGTTTCACCCCTTGCAATTTTAACCTGGTGATGGGAATCGTGGAATGGTTTTGGTTGGAAGGGACCTTAAAGCTCATCTTGTTCACCCCATCCCATGGGCAGGGACACCTTCCACCAGCCCAGGCTGCTCCAAGCCCCGTCCAGCCTGGCCTTGGACACTTCCAGGGATCCAGGGGCAGCCACAGCTTCTCTGCCCAACCTACCTGTGCCAGGGCCTCACAGTTGGATTTCTTCCTAACACCCATCTAAATTTCTGCTCTTTCAGTTTACCATTCCCCCTATCCTATCATTATCTGCCTACGTAAAAAGTCACTTGCTCTATTTTACAAGCCCCCTTTAAGGGGCTGTATTTTAAGTGACGGCTTCTGCTGCTGCATTTTACACCAGCGCTTTGTCACTGCACGTTTATGTGAAATATATATTTAACATTCCTGCACAATGCTCCAGTCTCCAACCATAACACTGCACAGATCCTCCCCGACTGTGCTGAATTACCTTCATTAAATATATCAATGAACAGCAGCCACCTTTATTCCAACAGACATGATTTCCCTCCACACCTCGGTACTTAAAGTAACGATCTGCATTCAAGCGGCATCTTTTGACAGCTGAACTCCAACTGTTTCACAGACATTCAGGACCCCAGCCCTCCTTACCCATATTTTATAGGCTTTGTATCATTAACTGCTTCATTTTCTGGTCATAAAATACCAAAAAAAGCCCCATCAGGCATGAGGGGATGAAGAGAGCTGCTGTCCAGTGAGCCTGGGGACAGCCAGGACAGGCTGGCCGTTCCCATCCTGCCCTCTGCCTGGCACGCCACTCCCTGCATGGCACTAAAGTGACACCTGAAGCACAAGGATGATTTTACAAGCCATTACGAGCTCCTGAAAACAAAACTAAGAAGCTCAGAGCAGAAAACAAACCCCTCTCAGCCGTATGGCAGAGCAGTGGCACCACACTGTAAAGCTCAATCTCCCAGCAAAAAGCCACCTCACGATCACCTCGGCGTGACCCGCAGGATGGGGTGGGATGGGTCATTCCAGCATCCTGCACCCACCACACGCGTCTCGCCCCCCCTGGCATTTGCAGCTCCTTCTCCCATTAGCAGCATCCCAGCACAAGTGGCTGGCAGGATTCAGCGGAGGAACGCGGGGCCGAGGTGCTTTATAAACAGGCTGTTATTCCACGGAGCTGGAATTTATGTTCTTTACTAAGCACGGAGTGGTTACAATCTATCAGCAAAGCATTTTAAATTAACAGCACTAAACACTTAGAACTCTGCAGCCAGTGGTTAGGACAGAGTATTTCCAGACCGGGTTATTGGCATCATCTTTTTCTCCGGCGGAGACGGCGCATTTGGCATCTATTAACGGGGTTTGCATTATTTATTAACCTGCACCAGGAGTCATTTCCAACTCGCAGGCAACTGGGCGATTTATTTCAGAGCACAACCTCTCTGTCAAGTTTCACAACTGCTCCTCAGCCCACGAGTCGATAAAGTAGCTCCAAAAACGAGCAGAAGGGTTGTTTGATCCCGTCGTCATCAGGTGACAAGGAGGGAGGGAAAGCGAGGGAATGACTGGAGCTGAGTGAGGGAGGTTCAGGTTGGATCTCAGGGAAAGGTTCTTTCCCCAGAGGGTGGTTGGGCACTGCCCAGGCTCCGCAGGGCAGTGGGAACAGCCCCGAGGCGGCCAGAGCTCCAGAAGCGTTTGGACAGAGCTCTGAGGGACAGGGTGGGATTGTTGGGGTGTTTGTGCAGGGCCAAGGTTGGACTGGATGACCCCTGTGGGTCCCTCCCACCACAGGATATTTCATGATTCTTAAAGATGTGCTGCAAAGAACAGGAGTGGGCAACCTTCCTGCATAGAGAGGGTTGAGCAGGGGCTCACGATTCCCAAAACACCGTCAGGCTAATGATTGTCTTCCAAGGATGCCAAATTGGATTTGCATCAGCTACATGGAAAAGGGGAAAGAAAAGGGATAGGGTTTAACCATTTACTATTAAGGCTCCTAACACAAGAAACTCTCCTCAGACAACAGGGAGGTGCCCAAACACCAGGGGACAGAACCTGGCTTTGTCCAGATGAAGATCTCACCTTCTCAGCATCACAAACACAAACCACTGGAGCTTCAGTGGGATCAAGCTTGGGAATAAGGGCACAAACAAGTGCCCAGGGGACATCAAGGCAGTGCTCTCCAGCTCATCCAGGGAATGCTCCTTCCCAGGGAAACCCATCACAGCAGTCCCTCCACACCTCCACACAGGACTAGGTTAGTGCATGACCTTGCAGAAGTGACTCACAGCTATAGAGTATTTTACTGCACCAATTTATCCTTAAATAATGCAGAAAATGGCTTTGCAGATGATTTTATTGCTAGTTCTGTGCTAGGGAGGAGAAGGGAGCACAGACCCCCTGTGGTGACACGACAGCCTAAAGGACCACTGGGAAAATGGGACCAGGAAAAAGTACTCCACCAAATGACATTATTCCCATTTGGAAACAAGTTTCAACAAGAGGATGCAACACCTCCTCACTGAGCCAGGGATGGGGATGGCAGAGCATCCCTCAAACCACCTGGGAATCAAGAAATGCACAGGCTGTAGCAGTTCCAAACCCCCTCAGGAGATGCCCAAACCATCCACCCACAACAGTTTACAACTGAAATGGAGATCATTTTGGGACTGCAGACCACATTTATTTCTCCTTCTGGACCTGAGTGATAACCAGAGTGCCAGAGACAACCATTTATTTAGATTTAAAGCCCATTTTGGAGCAAACAGGGAATCAAATATGCAATATTCGTCCATTTTTTTTTAAATAAAGTGATGTCAAATACTTTCAATTGCCACTTACTGAGTCACAAGGCAGGGCTGTAAAAGTTATTTTTATTTACTAATGCTACATGACAACTCAATAATGAGCTTTTAATTAAAACCTATTTCTGTTAACCACCGAGGAGGCCGAAAACGCGCCCAGGCGTGAGGATGCAGATGGTGCAGCCAAGCACATTCCATGGTGTCTGCCCCAACAGACGGAGCAGGACACGGAGAACAGGCGGCTGTGGCACCAGAGCGAGGGGACAGAGGGAGGGGACAACTGGTGATGGTGTCACCTCTGCCCCCTCAGGTGAGACCCCACCTGCAGAGCTGCCTCCAGCCCTGGGGACAGCACAGGAAGTACGTAGAGCTGCTGGAGAGAGTCCAGAGGAGGCCATGGAGATGCTCCAAGGGCTGGAGCCCCTCTGCTCTGGAGCCAGGCTGGGAGAGATAGAGGGGTTCACCTGGAGAAGAGAAGGCTCCAGGGACACCTGAGAGCCCCTTGCAGAGCCTAAAGGGGCTCCAGGAGAGCTGGAGAGGGACTTGGGACAAGGCATGGAAGAACAGGACAAGGGCTGTAAGTTGAAGGAGGGTAGATTTAGATGGGATATTGGGAAGGAATTCTTAGCTGGGAGCATGGACAGGCCCTGGCACAGGTTGGGCAGAGAAGCTGTGGCTGCCCCTGGATCCCTGGAAGTGTCCAAGGCCAGGTTGGACAGGGCTTGGAGCACTCTGGGCTGGTGGAAGGTGTCCCTGCCCATGGCAGGGAGTGGAACGAGATGAGCTTTAAGGTCTCTTCCCACCCAAACCATTCCATGATTCTCTGTCCCAAAACTTCTGCTCACCCTGCAAGTTCACACAGATGAAGAGCTAAGGGGGCAAGCAGCAGCTTGATGCAGAGGAAGCAGCTCCAAGAGGCTGAAAGAAGGATTTTGATCCTGCAGAAGCCTCTGCCAAGGATGCATAGAGCTGAGCTGTTGGCCGGAGCCATCCCCGTGCTGCAGTTACATGATCTGCAGTACAACACAAACACACACAGAGGATGTTCTGACACGCTGCTCCCTGCCCTGGGGCCTCACAGGGCAGGGATCACAGCTCTGAGCCTTCCCTCCGTGCAGGTACCAACAGACATGGGGTGTTTCAGCCCAGCCTGACCTGCTCTGATGATCTCTGAACACGCAGAGCTCACTCAGGGAGGACAGAGGGGCAGCAGCACCAGCCAGCTCACCTCGGAACAAAGGCAGGTTAAACCACATCAAACGCCTCTCTTCCTATTTCAAGGGCTCTGTGATTCCCTGACAAAGTGCTGCCTCCCAGCTTCAAGGAGATTACTTCCAGGGCTGCTTTCCTGTTCAAGTACCTCTAATTTCAAAAACCACCTACTTGAAAGACACTGCCTGCACAAAGAGAAAAGAAGAGAGGTATTAAACAGCATCAAAAATAAAGCCTATACACCGAAAGAGAAAAATGCACTGCTCCAAGTGCCCTCCCTCCTACCCCTTTACATCAACACACCTCTGGATTAATTAACAGACTGGGGATTGACAGTGGTTTTGAACCATCTTTGGAGAGAACTGGATAATACAGAGTTTCCAGCTCGCTGAGAAGAGGCTGTGGTGGGAGCAGGGGATCCAGAGAGCCTTTCAAGCGCAGGGTGAGGCAGCAAAGCCAAAGAGGATCTGTGTTCATCCTAAATCTCATGTGCATAGCAAGTCCCTCACACACAGCTTAAGGGAGTGCAGAACTAAACTGCACCAAGCAAGATGCCTTCAAAAAAACTCCCAAACAACACTGGTGTGAACCAGAAATTCTGGCTTTTTGGGGCATAAGCCCCTCCAAGACATGAATGAAGAACTGTTGTGTCTCAGATTTAAAGAGAACAGCATGTGCGCCTTCCTGAGCACAGGGTTGGGACAGGCAGGCACGTGGAGGAACCAGAACATCAACTTCCCAGCTGGGATCCCAACAATTTATTGCGGATTATGTTGTAGCTGAGGGGGATTATTTCTCTCAGCTTTTTAAAATAGCTGTTCCTGCCCACAGGTTCATCTTTTCCCATTAGGTTTCTGCATCGAGAGGCCAGGGCCCCACCAGCACCATGATCTGCTGCTTGAACCAGGGATGGAAGGATCTTTGTAAAACCCCTCCCAAGTTTCCTGCAATGCAGAAGGAAGCTGGGGGCACTCCGTTCCTCCTCTTGCTTTTTTATTTTGGTGCAGTGACTGGACAGAGCTCAAAATCCAACTCCGATTTACTGCACCAGCTCCTTCTCAAAAAACTCATTCAGCCCCAGATTTCCACTGCCAGAATTCTCGGTTGCTCCCGTTCCGGAGGATGAGCTTTGAGCTCAGCTCCAAAGCTCCCTGTGCCTGGTGACAAAGGGACAACACTCGGCTGCATGTGGCCAAAATTGGGTCTCAGCTACTTACAACAGCTTTACATCCAACCTCATCCCAGTGGCCCTGCACAGAGTGGGGCACTGGGCTAAAAAAGATCCCTTCCAACCAGGATTATCCTTTGGACAGAGAGAACAACTTAAGCACAGAAGCAGTAACAGGGTGCATGTTTAGACCAGCAAATACATCAGCCAAACTTGTCTCTTCTCGCTGCTTGAATAGTCAAGCTGTTTCTCCAGGTTGGCTGTAAAGCTTTTCCCTTTGTTTTTAAGACCCCAAAGGATTAAGGCTGGGAAGTAGCTGGGCAGTGACTGGCACCTTGATGGAGTGACTATTCCTGCAGGAAACAGGTCCAAGATCACAGATAGATGGAAAGGGCTAAAAAAAACACACCCCCTTCGGAAAAGGGGTTGTGGCTCTGAGACGGAGAGACACTGACAGGGCTGAGCACCACAAGAGGAAGCAAAGAGCAAAGAACAAGGCCAAAAGAAAGATGGATGGGTTCTCCTGTCCACCAGGGAACTCAGCTCTTGGAGGGAAAAACTTCACATGAGAGTGTGTGAGACCAAGCTGACACCAGCTGCACTACAATGCCTTGGATGTGGACCCAAAAACACCATGGGGTTTTGATCATTGAATGAATCATAGAATAATCCTGGAATGGCTTGGGTTGGAAGGGACCTTAAAGTCCATTCCATTCCACCTCCTGTCATGGGCAGGGACACCTACCACTACACCAGGTTGCTCCAAGACCCATCCAACCTGGCCTTGGACACTTCCATGGATGGGACAGCCACAGCTCTGCCCAACCTGTGCCAGGGCATCACCACCCTCCCAGGGAAGAAGCCTCCATAGGGTTATCTGAGGTGTTCTCCGGAAGGTGAGACAGCTGGGATTGCTTTAACACAGGGACTTCAGAGTTATGCAAATGCCTATCCTTCCTCCAGATGTTATCAATTAATTAGGTACCAGCCCAATCCTCTGTGATGGAAGTAACAAAAGGAAGATGCTTGCCTTGCGCCTTAAAGATTTCCCTAAACAAATTACAAGTCTTTAAATGAACTCCCAACCGTGATTATTAATCTCCATCACCATGTTGGAAAGATTAAGATTTCATTTCTAGGAATTATTTTAGATTTAGGCTTAATTTAGAGACATCATTTGCAGAGTAAACAGATGCAAAGCAGGTTTAATCCCTTAAAAGACACAGCTGGGAATTTCTACAGGGCAGACTGAAAAAATAACGTGGAAAGAGAAGGGTGTCTCCTGCAGCTACACTGGAGTCACAGAATCATGGAATATCCTGAGCTGGAAGGGACCCACAGGGATCACTGAAGTCCAGCTCTTGGCCCTGCACGGGACAACTCCAAGAATGGGAAGTCAGAAGGATCAGATGAAGAGGGACAGCTGGGACAGGAGCCGGGGCTCTCAAGTTTGCACTGAGAGACCTTTAGTCCATCCCTGAGCCAGCCACCATGCCAGAGTTAGGGATTTGGATGGCCCAGCCTGCTCTTCTGGAGGGCTGGGTCTGATCTCACTGGCCCCAACCTCAATGCTCAGAATGCAGCTTCTGGAAAAGATGGAATAGAAGGGCGAAAACAACACTCAGAGCAAGGCTTGGAGCACATGGAGAAGATCAGTGGGTATTTTGGGTAGAGGGAGGACAGGGATTTCTAGAAGTGGGATGGTGCAATGGGCATGACAAGGTGGCACACCAGGATGGCAGGAATCAGCCTGCTCTGTGCTTCCCAGAGACTGGCAGCCTCAGCTCCCAGAGCAACAACTTTCCACTGCCCAATCTTGCTCCAAACACCCATCCCACAGCAGCTGATCCTTGAGCAAAGCTCCCTGGAGGAGCAACTTGATGGGCAACCTGGGGTGAAGCCACAGTGTCAGCATGGATTAGGCAGCAAAACATTCCTGCACTCCTTCTCCACCTGCTTGGCTGCAGTTTTCCATGGGGCTAGAAGCCTGAGGCAGGGAACAGGTTCCAGCACAACAGGGACACAACAAAACCAGAGGGATGTGCCCCCAGGAACAGGATACCAACCAGTCATCCATCAAGCCAGCAGCTCTTCATCCCTGGAAGCACGAGGTGCCACTCACAGACCACAAAAACACATCCCTGGAGGCCCCAAACAGCCACATTCCCACTGCACCTCTTCCCACTGATCCTCTGAAATGTTTGGGAAGCAGGATTCCCTCTCCGAGCCTCCTGCTCGGGTCAGCAGCTCTCCCTCCCAGCCAAAGACACCTCAGACACACAGATACCTGGGCAAACAGTGCTGCTCACTCCTCTTCCCCTTCACCCTGTAAACCTCAGGATAGGGGTTGGATTCCTTCAGGGAAGTGCACAGTCCTCCCCGAGTCATTGACTCCCTTCCCACTGACTTTCAGGAGGGCACAAGCACCTCTCCTGGCTCCAGGTCCCACCATGGTTGTGGACTGAGCCAAGCCCTTCCCTAGGCCACCTTCCCAATGCCAGTGACTCGAGAGGTGTGTCTGATCCACCTGTCCTGGGTTGGGCTCAGGGTGTCCCTGGAGACTCTGCAAAATAAGGAGCTTTCCCCAGAGCTGCACAACCACGAGACAAAGATGAGGACAAAGACCCAGCCAGGGAGCTGGACTGCTTGGATAAAACTTGGATAAAACTCACACCTCAAGCTGGGTTGTCCTGTGCTTGGAGCAAGCCCAGAGGAGGCCAAGGAGATGCTCCAAGGTCTGGAGCCCCTCTGCTCCGAAGCCAGGCTGGGAGAGCTGGAGGGGTTCACCTGGAGAAGAGAAGGCTCCAGGGAGACCTGAGAGCCCCTTCCAGGGACTAAAGTGGCTCTAGGAGAGCTGGAGAGGGACTGGGGACAAGGCATGGAGGGAAAAGACAAGGAGGAATGGCTTCCCACTCTGCCAGAGGGCAGGGATAGATGGGATATTGGGAAGGAATTCTTGGCTGGGAGGGTGGGCAGGCCCTGGCACAGGCTGGGCAGAGAAGCTGTGACTGACCCATCCCTGGGAGTGTCCAAGGCCAGGTTGGACGGGGCTTGGAGCAACCTGGGCTGGCGGAAGGTGTCCCTGCCCACGGCAGGGAGTGGAATAAGATGAGTTTTAAGGTCCCTTCCAACCCAAACCATCCCAGGATTCTATGACTATTTCCCTCCCTTCTGCTCGAGTGCTCAGCTCTGAAGGATGAGGCCTGAGCTCCCTCTGCTTCCCACCCGCGCCAGCTCCGACAGGATCCAGGAGCCCTCGGCAGGACCGCACTTGCAGCTCCCTGAGCTCCTTCCAGCTGGAGAAGTCCATCTCCAGTAACAAGTTATTTTGGCAGGAACCTCCCCAAAGAGTCAGCTGAAGATGCACAAGTTCCACAGCCAAATCCCACAGGAGCGCTGCCTCACCTCTCCACAAATCCCTGATCCCAGTGGGAAATGACACTGAAATAAATAACTATTTACTTTCAGTTATTGTTGGCAGCCTCAGGAAGCCAGGCAAGAGCAGAGCCAGGATGCTCCAACTCTGCTGGAAGTGGGAAGCCCTCGCTGCTGCCTACAGTAAATCCTTAATCCCTGGGAAAGGCAGAAAGTTCTTCAGGGCTGACAACAGATTTCCAAAGCAAGGAAATTGGTGATGACAAACACCCCTTGGCTGATGGACGCTGGGATTCCGTCAGGATTTGGGTCAGACTAACATAAAAGCAGAGCAGATCCCAGGGTCTGGCAGCAGCTGGAATGGGAGAACCTTTCAGAAGTCTCAAGGGCCCAAAAAAGGGAAATTGTCAGAGAAAAACCAGACCTGAACCCAGCCAGAGCATCCCTCATGCTTGGGAAAATGCCAAAATTCCATCCTCACGTATTTGTAGAGCGCTTGGAGTGGGATCCCTGTGGATCGAAGCCTTGACACTGGGATCCCTCGTGACAGCCACTTGTGGTGGTGGCTTGGGCTGAGGTGGCAGGATGAGGCAGGGTTATACACAAAATAAAGCTGGATTATAATGAGAATAAAGCTGAATTACTTCCAGGATAAAGCTGAATTAAATCCAGAATAAGGCTGAACTGTAGCCAAGATAAAGCTGAATTATAAACACAAATAAAGATGAATTATAGCCAAAATGAAGGAGAATTATAACCAAAATTAAGTGGAATTACACCCAAGTTAAACCTGAATTATAATAAAGATGGATTATAATCAGGATAAAGCCAAATTATGACTGAAATAAAGGTGACTTACACCCAGAATAAATCTGAATTGTAACCAAAATACAAATCAAATTATAACCAGAATTATGTCAAATTGTAACCAGGATAAAGCCAAACTATGACCAAAAGAAATCTGAATTACACAAAGAATAACACTGAATTATAACCAAAATAAATCTCAATCTCAAAATAAAGCCCAATTATAACACAATTAAACCTGGATTACAACAAGGATAAAGACAAATTATACCCAGAAAAAAAACCAAATTATGACCAAAACACAACTGAATGACCAACATAGAGATGAATTAGACCCAGAATAACACGGAATGACAACCAAGATAAGCACGAATCATAACCAAAGTGTAAACTGAATTATAACCGAGGTGTAAACCGAATTACAACCAAAACATAAATCAAATTATAGCCAAAATATAAAGTAAGTTATAGCCAAAACATTAACTGAATTGATAACCAAAGTGCAAACAGAATTACAACCAAAGTGTAAACCAAATTGATAACCAAAGTGTAAACTGAATTGATAACCAAAGTGTAAACTGAATTATAACCGAAGTGTAAACTGAATTATAACCGAAGTGTAAAACCGAATTATAACCAAAGTATAAAACCGAATTATAACCAAAGTATAAAACCGAATTATAACCAAAGTATAAAACCGAATTATAACCGAAGTATAAAACCGAATTACAGCCAAAACAATGACACCCAGAATGAAGCCGAAGTACAATCAAGGTAAAGCCAAACGACCACCGAACCGAAGCTGAATTACACCCGAACTGAAGCCAAAATAAAGCTGAACCTTAGCCAGGGATAACCCCAAATTCCAAGCCAACTAGGGCCGGCTCCCGAGCGGGCCCGCGCTGGGCTGTAACAGCGGCGGGTCCTGAGCCCAGCGCGGCCCGGCCGGCCCCGGGGCGGGCCCCTCCCGGCTGAGGGGGCCGAGGGGGGACTGAGGGGA
>VWZG01011620.1:96155-113760 GCA_013396735.1 Grallaria varia | reverse complement strand
CAAGGGGGTGTCCGTGGAGAAATTTCATTTAAATTAATTTCTTGCATTAATGTCATGTAATGCTGTGAAGTGCTGAAATGCTAAAATCTTTTGCACTTAGGAAATAATTCCTTTCCACATCTATATTTATCCAGTAAATGAAATCTTCTTGTAGTAATCATTTCTGCAGCTTTTCAACAAAGCTACTTCTTTAATTTCTGTTACAGGGGATGCTTATTTTGTTTCTGTGTTTTGTTCTAACATGTAGGAAATAAGATTAAGAACAGGCAAAGATTGAGGGGTTATCTTTCTCTAGGCAAAACAAGTATGTTAGAGGAGATCGGTCTTGGCATTCACTGAGACTTCTTATAGAGTTCACTTTTTTAAAACTCTTTCTCTTAAACTTAGTGGCAGATTTGGCATTGATTTCAATAGAATGTTACATTAGTCCAATACTGAGAGTTTTGAAACCCTGCTGACAGTTGTGTATTAGCATTTTGCAAACCAAGACACTATATTCAAAATATTGCTAAAACGGTTTTGTGGTTATTTCTGTAAACAGCAGTTATACTTAATCACAATCAACACTCTTACAGCATTCCTACACTGCTAAGCTTTTAAATAAAAACATGTATTACATGCTGTTCCCTGGCATGTTTTTGTAGTGCTGCAAAAGTGAAAGTTAGGAACACCTTGCTGTATGCCTTAAACCACCTACACACTGCACGTATCTGGGGATGCAACTCTGCCAGCAAGGCTTCCCAGACAAGACATGCTCCTCAAACAGATACATTTACGTCAAATGAGCAAGGCCTATGCATGTTCACAGTGGCCATTATCTTATCAAAGTCTTTTTATATGACAAATTTATACAAAGAGCACAAATCTGCAGCAAAACACACCTTTCTGTGGTCACATGGATCCTTTCACTGTCGCTGGAACTGAGGCTTTCATGCTTTTCATGAAAATATTTTTCCACACACTGTTCCTCAAAGTCATGAAGTTTCTTTAACTCCTCATCACTCAGACAGAGCCCTGAACAAAGGAGATAGGAATCAGTATGAAGCATACTGATGATTGCAATTGTTTATAAACATCCATGAGGAAAAAAAAGAAACAAACCTGGGAACTTATTTACACTTAATCCGTTGAAAAGAATTAGTCAGGCCTAATTCTGTGAATTTGGGCTTACATATAAAGACTCAACATGCCAAATACGGGGAAATGTGTTTTTCATCTTTCCTCAGACAGGGAACATAACCATGCTGATAGACATTCCAGTGTAGTCCCCTCTAAAGCCTCAAAAGAACATACTCCAATGGCTGCTCACACAGATGTATTTTCTCAAAAACTTTTTCCTTCATTTTGTTATACATGTGTCAGTTACAAGATTTAGATATATATATGTAAGGCTTACAAAAATCTCACTCTACGTTGGTCCAGTCACCTACAACAATTACAGTCCTTTCAGGTATTCAAAGCTGCAAAGCTTTTTTTTCACCAATTGTGTAACATGCTTATATGTATAAAACATTAATATTTCCCCCACCCCCCCCTCAAGATTACTACGGGGAAGGAAAACACTCAGAAGTTTAAAAACTCCACAATTTGGGCTATTCATGATGCTATTCTTCTAGCATATCAAGACTTCTGAGAGAACAGATTACAAAAAGAAATGCATATGGTGGAAAGCTGCTCCTCTGATTCAAACTCCACATTTTCCAAGCTCCTCTTTTCTTTCCTTTTTTACTTACCAGAGTCCTCACTGTACTAGCTAAGGGGGTATCTGTGCCAAGCAACAAGGCAGTGTTTGTTACAATCACATAACAAACAGCAGCAACAGACAGCTTGGCAGCTGCAGCCAATACCCCCTCAGTTCTGGGGTTTCCCTCCTCATTCCAAATGAGTTTCAGACTCTTTTCTCCCATAACTGCCCTGTGTTCTTTCTTCCAAGATTTTATGCTCTGTATCTTGGTATTTTCACTGATTTTCCATAGGGTGGCACTGGATTCTCATTGTGAAAACCAGTTAATTATAACCACACAAAAATTAAAGTAGCAGAAAATTACCAAGCAATGTTATATATATACATATAGCACAGAGGCACATAAACAAAAAAAAATTCTCCTCTGAGAGAAACATAAGCAAGGCATGAACCCTCTTCTTTCTGAGGACTTTTAGATGTGCTAAGCAGGATTTTTGTTTTCCTTTATCCTGACGCACCTTACAAGACACCTTCTATGCTACATCAGTGACTTACGCTATTCATGCGTACCAGTGGCAGTTCAAAGGCAAGCTGATGTATCCAGACATGATGGAGGAGCTGAGCCTGGAAGCAGTAGCAAAGTGGCTCAGCATTGATTACTTAAGCCTGGTTTTGAACCCTATAACTACCTGCAAGCATGCCAGGTATCTTCAGGGATTCATGTTCAGCAGAGCAAATCCTCAATAAAGTATAACCCAGGCAGGGTATTAGGCATCAAGGGTGTATGTTGCATCAAAAAAGATACTATATACCAGAGTTCCCAATGTCTTCTACTCCTCATTTCCCTGCCTCACCCCAACCACCACTCATTCCCATCCCAACGACTCATGGTCCCCTACCCTCATCTAGGGCTGTTCCTGGCAGAGCAGTGAGACAGGGAACGCGCATCACCTTGAAGAGACATTAGGAAAGGACCCTGGGATGAAGAAGTCCAGGCTGGAAAGGTGCAGTGATAAGCTACTGCACAAAGGGAAGTAAACAGTGAGAAGGTGGGAAGCCCCTATGCTTTCTCTCTGCATCTGCCATCACCGGATTGGCTTTGTCCTTGGGCTCTGCATCTACTTTCCCTAGGTAATGAAAAAGGAATTGTTGGTCTTTCCATGACAAACATACAGAAATTTATACCTTCAGTACTGTTGAATCTCTTCAAAAAATAACACTATTAATTCCTACAGAGTAAGTTGCTGTCACTGTTTCAGCTCAGAGTTGTGAGGTACCTTGACTGATGCACAGTACGCAGCACAGCAAAGCATTCCCCTAATCACCTAGTCATTTTTTCCTTCATATTAAAACAGCCCCCTAGGCAGAGAACATCTTTTTACTTTTTCTTTTTTTTTTCCTTTACTTTTTATTTTTTAAGGAATTTAACTCCAAGGTGAGGGGAGGCTGACAAACAAAGCTATTTCTTTTGGTTCCGAACTTACTTAGTCCAGCATCGCCTTCCTCTTGATCCAGCTCATTTGGGGACTGATGGTGGAAAACACGATTTATCAGAAGTCTGATGTGGCTCAGGAGGATGAATGGTGGAGGCAGCCATGGTTTTAAATGGTAGGTCATAATGTAGCGGTACCGGTTGTACTTCCACAGCTTGTTCGATATGGATTTCAAATCAAAATAAACATTACTGAGAACAACAGAGGGAAGGGAGAAGGAGGGTAAAACACTCCTGTGAGGAATACTGCCAATATAGCACAAGATGCTTCTGTATAGATCTAATCTGACACTGAAGAAAAGTCCCATTCCCCCAGTGAGGTAAATCTGCTTAGCAACTTCCACTTAACAAAGGCACAGCATGAGCCTGCAGCTAGGGCACTGAGAATGAGACCTTCAAATCTGCCTACTGGAGATCCAATTCCCATTCACATTAATGGGAACTGGACAAAAGATATCACTGAAGTGGCTTTGAAATCTCAGCTGTATTATTTAAAGTTTAATCCATAGCCTAACTGAAAATTCAATATTGTCTGTCTCTTGGACTGGACTAAAAGTAGGTACCAGGCTAAGGGAAGACTGCTAACAAAACAGTTCTGCGCACTCCTCCTAAACAAAATACTTACTTGCAGATACATGATCCATTCCTCTCCAGGATACTAATTGGAGCTGTGATACTATTAAACATGACTGCTGTTACACTGAAGAATTTTCCGTAACTACTATCGCAGACCCAAGACCAGGAAAGCAACGTTGTGGTTTCTGGCACTGTAATTTCATTTGAACTGTCATACTAGACACGCAGCATAGAGTTACAAAAACATCAGCTTTGCTTCTGAAAGCATGATTAAATACATTGCTCTTAGCCATTTTTTGTCTCAGTTCTGGAACAAACAAATCACTAAGCAGCAGATCTAGCATATCATTATTGCAGAAGGTTTGATTCCAGAAAAAATTCAAATTACAATTTCATAGCTGTGAGTATAAAACATTACACTGATTCCTCATCACAATTTCAGGAAATAGAATGAGTTTTGATAGTTCAGTTTTCTTGAATATTTATTGCAACATTTTTGTTTAACCTACAGGAGACTTCTTCCCCAGAAATGCTAAAACTCTAGGAAAAAGTAATTAACTACTTGAGTTGGGCTGCTCTTTACTAATATTTTATAGAACTTTATCCACCACAAGGGTTCCCTGTTAAAATAAAGACACTGATTAATTACTATAGAATCACTATGAATTACTATAGAATTACTGTAAAGACCCTTCCTACTTTGGCTGCTTGTTAAAAATAGTACAGTTAGATTTCAGTCTAGAACATAGGAGATTGCATGAAACAAAAAATATTTTCCAATTATTTGTTAAAGAAAGAGCATACTCCTACAGTCATTATTCTCTTCCCTTGAACAGCTCCACTTATCTGCCATCTAAAACTATGATGAATATTTTTATAGGCTCTCAGTACAACAAATATAAGTTCTAGAAATAAAGAAAAAATAACTTCAGAGCTGAATTAATGTTACTTATTTTGTCAGCTGGAGTTGTCTGCTTTCACAGAATCAGACTCTTTTCAAACAGCAAAACAGTTTAAGTGTCTTCTGACCACCCCTTTCTTTGCACCATTTTGCTACTACCATTCTTTTCTTATTCACCTTATCCCCATGGAAGATGGGATAACAACCACCATCAATACGCCCTTGCTGCGGCATTTTTGGTGAAAGGCTTTTGAGAAGTGCTGGCTGGATGCGTTAGTTGCTGTTCCAGCAGAATACCAAGATACCTACTTAAAGAAAGCAATAAGCAAGTTGACCATGATGATGTACTGCACGAAGAGGTAGACAGCTTGGAGGAATGGTGTGAGGAAGGAGCCAGGAGGACAGTCTTCATTGTTTTCACAAACTGGCAATGAAGGACAGGCAGAGTATAGTTAGCATGGAAATCAGAGCAGAGCACATCAACAGCCTGTGCTTCACATTTCTCCCAGCAAGAAACAGAATAGTCCTTGTTAATTTCACAGGGGTACACCACTAAACTTCCAACTGAAAGGTCAATGTCCACCTGAAGGAGAACTGATACCTCTTCATGCTACTACCGCTCCATAGTTACCACTGCAGTTCAGAAACTGCAGACATCACTTCATACATATTGGTTCTTATTCCACCTCAACTTTTTGTTGAGATAAAATGATGCAGCTGAAATGCATTTGGGAGATGGCAGAGAGTCAAGTAGGCTGAAATTCAAATCTTTGATTCTTAAAGCAAGTGGCAGAGCATTCACAGACTCCATTGTGGAATGGACACAGCTCAAAGGCTGCTTTATCAGTACTGGAAAGTTATTCACTTAGAGCTGCACACACAACTTAAAATCACATTAACTTATGGGCGAAAGGATATATAAGGCTATGAATATTTGTGGGATGAATCAAAAAATCACAGAAATTAAGGGATCCCTTTTAACATTTTAAAATGTCAAAGTAAAAACTTTTCAGTCTTTCTAATGTTTAGTCAAATTTTAGACCTCTGATGAAGTTTTAAAACACATTTATAAAACAGTAGCTATAAATTCAGGACATATTCTGAGCATAAAGAAATCCTAGCTTTATTTGAAAAGTGTCAGATTCCTAAAGGTTTAGCATTAATAAGTGATCAAGTGGACTAAACTGTGAAATGTAACAGTGTGCTTTCATTAAAAGAATTTTGATTTATATTACCAAAATACATAGCCATTGTGTGACTGTTTCAGTAGTAATAATGGATGCAATATTTTAAATTATTTCAATTAATTGGGTCTATGCTGAACAATGTATCTTACATATATGTATCTATTTGCATACCTACTTTTCTATTTTAGGGACTGTTTTGATTGTACCTATCATGCAGTAGCATGACAGTGCCTTTCATCTGCTGAAATACCTCCTGGAATGCCTGGTTCTTCTGTCTTACTAAGACAAGTTCATTCAAACCATTAATCAAGATACATTGTTTTTCCTATGTTCTCTTTTTCCTATATTCACATGGTTTATCTAAGAAAGATGCCAGGTAAATTATTTTTCCCCTTCCCCTCCCATCCCCCTCCCCTCCTTGATTTTTGACTCCTTCATAGCCTTTTCCCCAAGAGATCAGCAGCACTGTATTCACCTGATTGGAAATTCATTTCACTGACAGACCCCCTGACCAAGAAGTAGCTAAGTATTAGCTCCTATGAGCTTTGCTCTGAGATTTACAATATACATAATTTGAAACACTAAATTTGAAATTTTGAGAGTTTAACTTTTATTTTTAACAAAGAAGGCAATACTCTCAACTTTATTGATGCAGTATTACTCATTAAGGACATATATATGCTGGAATCAGAATTGTTTGAGAAAGAACAGACTCATTAAGTAGTTTAAACTCCAGTAGTCCAAAATGGGCATGTTTCTGCACATGTTAAATTTAAGGTGTTGAACTGTATTGTGAAAATTACCTACCATCTATTTCTCCAGCATAGACCTCACCAAACATCATCCAGTAGGGCTGAAATACAATATCTCGTGCCAGAGACCAAGAAGGAGGCTCCTCTGGTGAAAGAATTGCCTTTCGTGACACCCCAAAACTCAACAGAACTATGGCCATCATGATCACAATATAGAACATGTTTGCTGTCTAGAAGAGATGTTGGGTGAAAGAATTAGTTGTATTAACTATATGTAAAAGAGACATATACTTTAGGGAAATCTGCTTTTGCAAATCAGAATATAGAACAGGGGCAATAATCTAATATGTTGGAGAAAATAAAATATTTTATTTATATGACCTGGACTACATGAGCATTTTGTAGAGGTTAAAATAATCCTGGACCCAAAAAAGCCACAAATCCTACTTGTTTCTCATGTCCCTCTTAGATCTTAAGCAAGATTNGAAAATTATTTTGCCTTCTAACACTGAATTGGAATTACCATGCAAGAAAAAATGTAAACATATTAAGAAGGTAGTCCCAATAATGAAGGGAAATTACAGTGGGAATTGTCCCTCTAGACTAGGCAGCAGTTCATCAGCAGTTCTTATACCAAAAGAGGAAAAAAATTGACTTTGATCTCAGAGATATTTTGCCAGATGAAATTTAATTTAATTATTTTAATCAACAAGGAAAATAATAATGAAACACTTTCCAAGAAATAGGGGAATAATCTATGCTAGTGAGCCCATCTGCAACAGGCAGTGACTTCTTCTGTAATCAAGCTGGATCAAAAAACTAACTCAAATGCAACCCTTCTCTGAAAAATGAAGTAAAAATGGCTTTTTTGAATAATTTCACATAATTAATAAAGAAAAATTAACTCTGATTATGGTCAACTTACAAACAGAAGTTGTCACTGTATTTTCAGGTAATACATTCACTATGAATTATTAGGTGACCTCCTCTGACCATTGTTTTTTTCTGTCACTTTTCAGCATTATATTCCTGAATACATGCCTTAACTACAAAAGTACTGCTCCAAAACAAAATACTTACCATTTTCCCAATCATTGTCAGGTATGGGCCAGCATGCTGGTTCACAGCAAAAAGATCAAGGAGCCTAGTATACCAAAATATAATATCCAAGCAGTAAAGTAGCCTCCCTGCAGTTTGAAAGGGGGGGTTGGACCAGCGCAAACCAAACCCAATCATAAACAGGATGATAGCTATAGAATCAGTAAAATTCCAGTATTCGTAAATCCACACCTTCACTTTTTGGCAGAATTTTCCAGGTTCTGAGATAAATACCTGAGAAGAATGTGAAAAAAGCCCACAACGAAATTACATTATACTCACAGATACATTATTTAACCTTTTCTGTCTGAACTATTTCATTCTATTTGGGAATGTACCAGTTCCTCCCCCTCCCCATTCCACACCATACCCTTCCTTTACTTTATTTCTGGTTTAGGCACATTTACTGCATATTGCTGTTCATAATCAACTGAAGTTTGTACTTAATCTATTGTGTCATATTGCTTAACTATGTTCCACGGAATAGCTCTTCCTAAGGAAAAATGCATTTTGAACCTGACTCCATTCACTAAAGGGCATGTACTGCAGTGGAAGAGAGCAGCCAGTATAGAATTGCTATGCATAAATATAATTATTAATTAACAAGCATTTTCTAGAGTCATGACCTGCAGTGGCCTTTTCATAAACCCCTAAGTCATGGAAACTGCCAGCGTAACCTTGCTGATGGGAAAATAATTAATGCCTTTTATTTAAGACCAAAAATATAAAGATCCTTGCATTCCACCAAGGACACATTAAAAAAAAAAAAAGAAAAAAGAAAACAAAAAAGTGCTGGGAACTAGCAAGGTAATGAATGAAATATTCATTCCTTGAACTGTGAGGTGCCCCAAAGGGATTTTAAGCTTCACTGAGCAAATGTGTGAAGCGGAATCTCTGGGAGGCTGTGAATAAAACCTTTGCACATTGCCACAATTAAGGCAAACTATGCAGGTCACACTGACAAATAACAAGCCAAGGAGAGATTTTGAAATGTTATGCCCTGAATTTGCCAGCAGTTATGCATATAAACACATTAATGTAAACAAGTGACCTGGACTAACTCACATGAGTAAGTCGTTGCAGGATCACGGCCTAAGGCTTTAACAATTAGTTGATACAATCTAGAGTAATAGAGGTTTGTGGTTATATGTAACAAGGCCTTCAGCAGTTAAAGTATAAGACAAAGTGTCCTACAAAGTCTTTGCCAACAGAGCAGAACTAGAACATGAATAAAGAAAATGAAGTAGAGGACATCAATGTCAAACTGTCCCATGAATGATAATGCTAGAAAGAAGAGATGTTTCCACTGTCCCACCACTGAGATGATCAAGTGTGCAACAGGGATTTTGAAAGCACTTGTTATTTTACATTCAATATTTTTCTCAACTAGAGAATCCTGGTGTAGATTTTTTCAAACCTGACTCATGCAGACACAGAACTTGAAAGTTTATCCAAACCTTAATGTATTTCCAGCATTTGTTCTGCCCCTTGAAATCCTTCACCTCTCTCATACTGATGTCATAGTCTGCTGAGTGATCTGTATTAACATTAACTCAGAACTGCGGGTGTTTTTTTGCAGTTTTATTCCTCTCCAAGTACAGCATTTCAAATGTCATACAAAAGACAATTCACATTACTCTTATTTACTATGTGCTGATTTTACAGTGAAAACAAGCTGACTTAGATACAATAATTTGGGAAATACATAGCTGCATTTGTCCCCAAGCTCAGGTTTGGAGAGCAAGTTGTGTTCAGAAGCTTTGGTCTAATCAACTGCAAATAATTGCAAACAATTTTGATTAGAATGTGCTCAATGTATGCAGCATTAAAAGCTGGTGGTGTTTTTTATCCAAGTTTGTTTATAGAAGGCCAGTTAGACTTGAGAGAGAGCCCTAGATTTGGCTATGCATAATACCTATTAATTCATAATAATGTCCACACTCAGGTTAAATATCTAAAGAGAAATCTCATTTTTATTATTAGAAATCTAATGGTCCCCTCAAAAAAATTGAGAAACACGTGTCTGCATCAAGGCTCCAAAACTCTTTTCAGCACAGTCACTCTCAAGAGACCGGCACATTGCCACCAGCTCTACACAGAAAAGTAGATAATCAAGGACAAAATTTTCAAAGTCCAAGCACTGATCTTCAAATAAAAGTCTTCTAATAAATAAATTCCCTGTGTAATTCTTTCCTCTGCTAAATTCTCTACAAAAATAATGCAGGATTTGTCATTCTTCAGTTTATGGTATGCTCTGGGTTATAATATATCCTCTACAGAAGAGAAGTGTGAAAGGAAAAGCTTACCTCTCTGACTTTTTCAATAGCAGTGGTGAAAATATAAATGATAACAAGCCATTCTTGCACACTTGGTCTTGGTCCCATCTTCACCAACACAGTGTAAGTAAAGAGCATGAGGAATGCCATGTATGACATCTACAAAAGACAGGGCATATAATCCATTTGCACAACAATCTCCAACAAATCTCTGCAAACATAGTAACAGGTGATTAACCTGAATATATGTATTAGAACTATTAGGGCACTGTCAAATTTTTGAGTCCAAAATCTTTCTTCTAGTTCTCTGAAGTTTTGGTTTACTTTGTTTTCTTTTTATGTGTACATCCTTAAGCACCATTTGCAAGTTGGTACTTTAGCGCTGAAATAACAGGAAGGAGCAGAAGATAAACTACTGCAGCACATGTTTACCAAGGCTCCAACCCCATGTATAAGACAGACTGTTTTATCCTGGATGTTGGACATAATGATCTCCAGAGGTCCCATCCAACCCCCATGAGCCTGTTCTGTGATCTGCACATCATTTCTTGAATGTGAAGGCAGTCCAATGCTTTCATCCCAACCTTCTGTAGGAGGTAACAACTCTCAAGGTTATATAAATCACTGCTGGTTAATCAGTGCTTTCCAAAATCCAGGAAAAACAATATGATGTGGAAAACAAGTAATTTAAAGGTACAAGAACATGCTATAAATGTATCTGACACAATAGATGAACAACCTATAAAGAGGTTAAACACAGCCTGTTAAACGAGTAAAAGTTTAAGCACATGGTGGTCTGACCCAATGAGCAGCCTGATCTTTAACACACTGAGCTCTACAGACACAGGGTTCCTAAAATTGATTTAATAAAATGCATACTTTCTTGTATCAAAAGACCTCCTATAGATTAACTCTTTCAGAAACAGTTCCTAAGGAAAGGGATACGAATGAGGTATTAAAGGTATTTAGGATGAGCTTTGAATCTATCTCTACACGTGCAATTGGCCACTGTAAAAAACTTTGCTTGAGTTTTTCTTTAGTTCTTTTCTGTTGTCTGTTTGTTTTAATGCACTTCAATGATTTTAGCAGAAAAGCTTTCCACTTAATTGTCAGATAAATATTCAATTATTTTCCCATCTATACCTACTAGTAAGAGACTGCAAATCTATGCTAGGCAAAGAAAAAGTAGAACTAAGTGGCATTTGAAGATCAAAGGACAGACTTGTCAGTCCAAGTTCTAGGGTGATGACTAACCGTGTGAAACCAGAACTTGACAATTGGTGCGTTGTAGAACTCATAGATTTTTCTAGTGCCAGGTAGGTTTCCTTGTCCACCATCTACTTGGCTTCCACAAGACTTCTGAGCAACCTTTTCCACATCATAATCCTTTTTTAAAAGAAAACAACATTTTAAAAGTAAGCAATGATGGTCTATGATAGCAAAGGTAGTGCTGTTTTAGAGGGAAGACAGACACAGATGTCTAAACTGGGCTCTGGCCTAAAGCATCTTGCTTTTGTCATGTTACAACCATCTCATTTGCAATAATTACCATGAGCACTTTTCCACTTGAAATATTAATTTGCAATTCACTCTTATGACTACAGACAGTGTCAGCAGACTTAAGTCGACTTCTATTTCTGCCACATTTTTTTAAGCATCATCTAATCATTCTATGTCTCATTTTTCCCATCTGTGAGAAGTATATAAATAACAACTCCTATTCAACACAACTGTGTTAGCTAGAACTAACAACTAACAACTGTGGTCACATTCTGAAATAAGGAAATAACAGAACATTTCTGCCTCGTGTATACAGTTGTACAGAAAATGTCAAGTAAAATTCTAAATAGATAATCTCACTGCTATTTTTGGTGTATTTCATGTCTGATTAGAAGATGATGTTGAAATTAATACTCCCTTACAAAGATCTGCCTACAAAAAATACCGATAATTTATTTATTTTCTTCAGTAAGATAAAAACAAACACACAAAAAAGTAAACATACTTAATTTTGTATTCACAATTTGACACTAGTTTGAATATGCCACTGAAAGAGTAATTGCTGCCGAAACCTCAGAGAAAAGCTGCAGACATAGCAGTGGGCAACTGACAAAACCAAAAGGTGCTTAAATGAGTTTTCAGTGATGAAGGAGAGAGGGCTGAGGGATGCACACACATTGCTCGGTTGGTTAGACAATGGTGCTAGTAACTCCAAGGCTACTGGTTCAAACTATGAATAGTGAATAGCTGGGCAAGGCTGAGGGAAGCAAACTAACTTGTTCAGTTTCGTTTCAGTGCTGGCCAATTGCCCTGGCTAATATCAATGCTAAAACTTACTGCGACTAGATATCTACAGTATAGAACTTTTTACGTAATGTATTTCTCCCTATAACACAATGTTTCCTTGAGTTATCAGAGCAAAACTGATTTTTTTCATCATACTAGACTCGATAAAGGGCTAAACCAGAGAATTTAATACACAGAATCATCTCAATGTGTTAATAACAGACCTTCCAAGGTGAAGAAGAGAATTTATCCCACGAAAGAGCGCAATTTCCAGCTGCAGCAGGTTATTGGAATTCATAACTGTTTGATGTTCTATATGGCACATGTACACTGTTAAAAGTGTATATTTTTCTATACTATTTTATATAAGATTATTTAAGAAAAATCAGTACTTCTGATTTTAAACACTCTCTAATAGATAAAATCAAAAGTTAAGCCTATTGCTAGTGCAGGAAGCAAGCAGCCCTATCTGAGACAGATCAAAGAAGTGCTTATATGCATTTTTCTGCTGCCTTCTGCCAGACTGCAGTGCTTATCCTACTACAAGTAATTTCAACTGGTCTATCCTCTGTACAAAAGTTGTTACCTAACCCTATAAAAGTAATTTTTGATCTATGTTAGACAGAAACCACAGGAGACAATGACTTCAAGCATATTTCTGCATCAAAGAGAGAAAACATGAGTGTGGCAACAATAGGTCTACTATTCTGTAGCAAAAACCCTCAAAACCAATCTTCCCTCTTTCATTGTACACAAATTGAAAGTTAATTGAGAAGGTCTCAAGTAAACTACAATGTTTATCTGCTTTGAGGTGAGCAGAGGACAAAAAAGTTGCTTCACAGCTCCATTTAACAATCATGTTTCTAAAGGTTAGCACCTCACCAACATTTACCCTTTCAGAAGGAAATTCTCCATGTCTGCCCATGTCTCGATCAGACTGAAAACTTCTGGAAATTGAGAGAGGGAGAGGCAGCGACTAAGATGTGGAGCACTGGCCACTGGTCAGGCAGATTGCAAAGAAGGAGTGAGTTGGAAAGGATGGGACCTGGACTGCCCATTTCTGCTGCTTCCCTGCCCACCTGGGCAACTTGAATTGAATTTTATAGTTGTGATTTTGTATGTGATATGAAATCTTTCTTAGATTATTTGGTATACAAGATTACATTGGTGTACAAGATTGTATAGGTATTTAGCTGCAGCTGGAATAGACTTTGTGCCCTAAAGACCTGCAACTGAGTATAATCCCAATATACTTGTATTAAGTTGAGAAGGATTTTCTCATTATTACCAGTAGAGAAATTACATCCAGGACAGTGACTTGCCCAAGTTCACTTCTGTCTGTATTCAAGTCAGGGATCTAACCCCTATGTCTTGAGAAATGGGTTCCAGCACTTCCAGCTGATGACCACCTTTTCACTCCTTAGGATTATACTGTGGTAAACAAACTGACACTCAAATGATGATCATCACAGACTAACCAGAGACAAAGTGTCTTTAGAGCTGATTGAGCTCTGATCCCCATGATACCACATGAACTGGTAGAAGTCCTGAGACTGAGGAACATGAGACATTTCTGCCTTGCTTTTAAACTCCAGCATCAAGATGGTGGGAGGTAGGAGAATACTCATAATGATCTAAAAGGGAGACACAAGATTCAGGAAATTAATTCAGCAGAAATCAGTTCCTCCATAGACCTGAGGCCACAGTCAGCCATGCACGGTGTCAGTACAAACCCAGCGCAATTCCACTGGCCTGGGAGGGACCACTGGTGCTGGGAACATCTGTTATTACACTATGACAGCCTCTGAAGAGGTGTATTGCTCATCTGTTTTGGGACTTTGAAGAGTGCCATGGTATCTGGGGATGCTTAAAATACTGCTACGTCCAGCGAACATTCCTCTCACCAGCAGCTCTACCAGTGAAAAAGCAACATGGGGAAGCAAGAGCAGGTGAGGGGGGACTGAAGGGTGCTGAGAGAATTGGAAGAGCAAAACAAATCCTCTCTCCTAATGCCATCCCACAGGTGCTTTTGCAAAGAAACAAAACAGAAGCAAGAACTGTTTTCCATCTCTCTCTTTCTTTTGTTTCCCAGATGGGCACATTCGAACACGTGCTTAAGCACAACTGTCTAAAGCCGCATTAGTCGTGGTCACCAAAACATGCATAAAGCATCTAAACAGCTTCCAAAGGCTCAGAAAAGGCTAGAATGATGTTACCTTAAAGCAGGAGTTCTTCCGCATCTTCAGGCGTCCCATCCACATATCAGTCAGCAGCATCTGTGTGCATGTATGGGATACAAAAGGCCGCAGGCCTACAGACACTGCTAGTTTTAAACAGGTTGACTTGCTCCAGTTTTTCAGTTCATAGGTCAGCAATTTCATGGCCATCTGCTCATTTTGTTTGAATGCTTTGTCCAGCACATCTAAGGCAAGCTGCCCAAATTCCCTAAAGCAGAAAAGAATTAACAGTCAGTATGACAGGGATCTGTCCAAACTCAAAATCACTGCTGCAAAGAGGTTGGTGTGAAAGACTCTGGTAACTAAAGTTCAGCTAGCAATCTCAGTAAGCATGTCTTCTCCCATTTTTCTCACTGCTTTATCAATATACCTAGTGAAAAGCACTTGGGGCAGTAAACCTAGCTATTTCTTTCTAATCACAAGGTATAGGATCATCCTGATTTCTGTTTTTTTTCTTTTTTGGTTCTTAATTTCTCTCAGTGATCAAAATGGACTCTACAAAGTTTTATGTGCATCCTTCAACAGATTCATGACCACTGTGGGCAATCATTACAGGTAGTTGCAAAAGTCTTCTTTTAGACTGGCTTTTAAAACATCTCTGTAGGGAAGACTCTTGAAGGAAAGTACACACCTTCCTTCAAATTAAGCTTTGGAGCTGTATATATAAGAAGGTAGTACATTTTACTGTACCTGAATCTCAGGCATGAAGTCTGCAAGGCAAAAAATATATTACTAATACAAAAATTACCAGAAAACACTAACTGCACATTACAAACCCGAACATAATTCTTGGTCTGCTTCCCTTTTCATTCACTCAGTTATTTCAGGATACATTTTTCATTTAGTCTAACACACAGCAGGATTTAAGCAAAGATTTCAGTTTGTTCATTACTACTTATTACAGCTTTGAAAAGTCCAACACCTATGCGCCATATGGCTTTTTAACAAACTGAACTACAAGGGAAACTGTAAGGGAAATTTCAAGCCCTTCACTTGACCATTTAGCAGACAGTGAGCCATGCATTACTCACCTATATTTTAATTTTGAAATATGCATCTAGGGAATATACAAATAGCTTTCTTTTAACTCTCAACCAGCCTGCACACCAGTACACAGATCCTGAAAGTCTTTTTTTTTATACTCCATAGTCCATGGCATCACTAACCCTATAAACTCTTAGTGGGTTAGGAAAGTATCTAACCATTCTAACCACTGCAGAACTTTATCAAATAAAGGGAGAACTCATACTTTGAATACTTCTTGAGTTCTTCTGAAGTGTCATCCACCATGTTGCTCTGTTTAGCTTCATGTGCCATTGCCCTGTACAGTTTACAAGCCACAACAGCTTTAACCATGGCTTCCTCTCCATGCTGCCAGAAGAACATTGCCATCTTCTGTCTTTTCATTAACACTGCCCAAACAAGGAGGTCATTATAGGGGTAGATAAAGCCAGTTGACTCATAATTCTCTTCATAGTTTATATCCTCTTTTGATTTCTTCTTGCACTTATGGAATGCACTGGATCTTTCCTATAAATTTGTTTAGGAGAAAAAAAAAAAGAAAATAAAGAAAATCCCAGTGAATGGTTGAGATTCAGATTCATAAGAATAAAACCGCACACAAAACTTAACTGCAAGTAGCAAATTGATACTATACCTATAGTCATAAACCACAGTCAGTATCACATTCAGATTATCAACACCAATAAACTGGTAACATTAGTGAAGGAAAAATCCTCTTGCTTTAAATCCCTGCAGTTTATAGCTTTCATTTCCATAGCATTGGGTAGTCTTCAAACCCCATGACAACAAGATCCTCCTTTCCCTTTTTTTTATAGTTGTGTCATGACAGAAAAAAAGCAAACAGTAGAATAAAACATACACCATAAACTGGTGGCACTAATAGATGATTTTAATGTCTGTCACACTACTAATGTAAACATGCTATACATTCATATCTGGATATTTCTCCATGAAAGGTAGAGAAAAAAATCTTATTAATATAAATGCGGTAGTCTCAGTATTATAATGGGTTCATTCCAACACAGCCATTTAAATTCATGCTACTTTATGTCTTGTCTGTCAGATAGATATGAATGGCAATCTGTGCTCTTTAGTCATTCTTTCTTTGGAAGAAACTACTCTGATTTTCCAGATATCTAAAATGTACCTCTTCTTAGCAGGCTTACTCTAGCACTTTAATAAGCAATCATGATATAACATCTGGAAAGTCAGAGATCTCCTGGTTCTTCCAAATAAGAGTTTTCACCCCTCCTGGATGTTCAGATATTTGGTGATACTACATTTTAGTGAATGAAAGCCCTTAGCAACTAAGGATGGATGGAAGTTAAAAAACTGTCACAACAGGAGTCTGAGCTTGATTTCACCATTAAAACTGCAAGACCTCAACCCTGGGCAGTGCACAGTAAAGCATTGCTTCTACTGCAATTTAAGGAGAATTATGAAAATTAACAGCCTGACCCACCTATGTTTAAAATCTGTCAATAAAGCTATAAGCAGCTTAATATGTCCTAAGCAAAATCTGAAGTTAGCAATTATATTACCTTGCATTTGTAAGGCTGTGCTGTTCTGAAGAACTGAGAATGCAAAGTACTTTCAGTAGATACCATTCCACTATCCGTCTGATTACTCTCATGAAAGGAATGAGACAGGCTCTGAGAAAAGCTGGAGACCACTCTCTAGATCCAAAGGCATACCACAAAACACAAGGAGAGAAACGCAAATTAGATAGGAATATGTGCCTGTAGATGCGGTATATGCGCGTACTTTCTGACCGCAATAATGCATGTAGAAACTGATGTTATTAAAAAACCAGTGAGTTGACATCCACCATAACTACCACTGGAGATTATACTGTAAGGGAAAAAATAGCCTGTTTCACATTTTAGTTAAAAAAATAATAATTTTTCTGAAACTCTGAATTCAAAATACTGATTTTCCAAGTAACATCCACCAATTAAAACAACAGGGCTTGCACCAGGCTGGAATCCTACAACTGGAAGCTCTTCTGAGTGACTACCTTTTTATAAAGTGCCTTAAGTCCTTTGAGAAACAGAAGTCTCTGAATTTTTTGCTGATCATTTTTCTCTGAACAT
>VWZG01011620.1:78351-90364 GCA_013396735.1 Grallaria varia | reverse complement strand
AAGTCATCCATAAAGTGAGAGTAAATTGTATTCACCTAAGAGCTCCCAGAGAACTGAAGTACAGTTGAAATCAGCCCCTCTAAAAGCAGCATGGAAGACAACAGAAAGTACGCCAATTGTTAAGTAAGACAAGTTTTCAAATTATGGCATATGAATACAGTTACAACTTTGGAAAAAAAATAAAACAAAAGTACAATAATAACAACATGGGTAAATACAGTCAAGTAAGTGGAAACAAGGGAGGTATTTTGTAGACTGAAATAAGAACTCTACCGGTGACAATCAGAAAAAAAATTCTAATGGACCTACCTTCTGAAAGCAAGAATACAGGTTGGATATAAGTTAGAAACAAGTAAAAAAGGCATACAGCCTACAAGGATTTATCCTTAGATGAATACAGAACAATCTGCAAAATATCAGTATTTTACTAAATACCTAAATTAGAATATTGAGCACAGTGCTGGTCTGCCTATCCTAAAAGATTACCTTTATACCTGAAAAAAAAAGTACACAGAAGAGCAGAAAATATGGTCAGAAATATGGAAAAACTGAACAAATAATCACCCTGGAAGAGCCAGGAGTAAAGAGGCTGAACTATGTAATAGTTCTCTGAACACTTTGGTGTCAAAGACCTGGGGACTAGGAAAATGTTACACATTATTTACCATACACACAGAAACATACAATCACTTAGTTTGGAAAAGATGTTCAAATCAAGACAATTTGCGAACCTAAAATGGACAAGCCCACCACTAAACTTTGTCTGTAAGTACCACATCTACATGTCTTTTAAACAGTTCCAAGGATGGTGACTCAACCACATCCCTAAGTAGCCTGTTCCAAGGTGTGATAACTCTTTCGGTGAATAAATTTTCCTAATACTCAATGTTTAATTCACGGATGTTCAATTGTACAGATCTCAGGCACAGTCCTCCATATATTCAGCCTTACACACCACAGGAAAATATGGACTGGTGATCAAAACATTCAGGTCTATTGTTGTGGCAAACAACCAGCTATGGCTACTAAAATAAATATATAACTGTCTGTTTTCCAAAATTTACAATTTAAAGAAGAAGACACACTTGGGACTGGAAAAATCAACCTGCTAATTCTTGGCAGGGAAGACTTAAGGAGTACTTCGGGGATGACCAGATATTATTTCTTAAACAAAATACTAACTCTTATAAGAAATGCGAAAAACATGTTAAGGTACATAAAATTTTATATTTGTCATATATAAAAATCGTATTACATACATAAATTTACTTAGGGAAGTTTATACTTAAATACTGGATTACATCTGAAAACTTGAAAACCACAATTTACGGGACTGATTTAATTGTTACTGCATGTTCTTTCACACACACATAATTAATGTAGGTCTAATTGCCCTCATTGTTCCCTAATCTAGCTTGCCCTCATTGTGGATAGTCCTAAGAAACAATATCTAATATAATGACATGTAAATGCAGTTAAATTTACATTTTTTTAACTTGGTGATTTACACAGCAATTTCTATATTTTTGTCTAGAGCTAGGAAAATAGATGCAACATTCCTCTGGAGCTTACATCTTTGGAAAAACAATATTCTGGGCTACAGTGAAATATCCCTAACAACTGACGATTGTCAGCTCATCTCTGGAGTTGACAGATGCTCTCTGCGGTTGAATACTTTAAAATTTTAAGGATAATACCCCTCTAAAATCAAAGCAGATTACACATGACTGACTCCAATCAAACTATTTCTTAATTAAAGCTTGACAAATGTAAATCATGAAAAATCAGTCATCATAAAAAAGTGTAAAGACGCCATGAAAAATAAAGGGTAATAATACCTTCCAGTGTTGTCCACAAATGAGTATGTGTTTCTTGGCAATATCCAGTTGGTTCCAGGCCAATGCCAAATCTAGCTGATCTGAAGTAGATGTATTTGTACCTAGGAAACAAGTAAAGGATCTAGAGGTTTTCACACATTCATGATACTCCTCTGCTTTGCGCTGGTAAATCAATGAGACCCTTTATCACATGAAAATAGGTCTTATTTTTTGATACCTTTCAAGAGTGCAGTCAGAATTGCCAAATCAATGTCCTGCTCATCTTCAGACTCTGCTTCAAATACGGTTATCTGTTAGAATTGTAGAAGTATACTATTTGAGGTGAGGCAGAGAAGTCTGTACTTAGTTCTTCTTGGTGTGGGCTGTGGTAGGTTAAATTATACACATTTCAACACAAACAATGGCAAAGGCCCAGACATAATTTTCCTTTGCTTCAGAGTGAAAATGCACCATTTTGGTTTTTAATGGCAGTGGCATCACGGGCAAACTGGAATCAACCTACTGCATGAGTCTGCATGAGTCTACTTCCTTCTGATTAGGCTTTAAAGCCAAGAAATGTAGAAATGCAACATATTTGATATTCACTCAGTTTTCAACTAGAAAACAGGCATTCAAATAAAGTAAAACAAAGAATGCTAAAAATGTATTGGGTAGTTTCCATTTTAGTGATCATCACTCTCAGAATAAATAATTGGTATTCTATCATATTTGAAAAGTGGCAGACTGGTGAATTTACCAGTAATGGAAGCGGGGAAATATAACTACCATTTTTGAAAAGGCTAAAAAGAAAGACTTGGGAAACTATAGACTAGTCAGTCTCACCTCTTGCCTGGCAAGATCATGGAGCAGATCCTCCTGGAAACTCTGCTAAGACACATGGAAAATAAGGAGGTGATTTGTGACAGCCAACATGGCTTCTTTAAGGGCAAATCATGCCTGACAAATCTGGTGGCCTTCTATTGCAGTGTTACAGCATGGGTGGATAAAGGAAGAGTGACTGATGTCATCTGCCTGGACTTGTACAAAGCATTGGATACTGTCCTGCAGAACATCTCTGTCTCTAAACTAGACCAACATGGATTTGAATGGTGGACCCTACATGGATAAAGAATTGGCTGGATTCTGGCACTCAAAGAGTTGTGGTCAATGGCTTAATGTCCAAGTGGAAACCAATGACAAGAAGTGTCCCTCAACGGTTGGTATTGGAACCAGTATTATTTTAGATATCTGTTGGGGACATAGACACTGGGATTGAACACACACAGCAACTTTGTCGATGACACCAAGCTGAGTGGTGTTCATACTCTAGAGGAAAGACATGCCTTCCAGAGGGACCTTGACAGGCTTGAGAAGTGGGCCCTGTGCAGACCTCATGATGTTCAACACGGCCATGCGCAAGGACCTGTACCTGGTTCAGAGTGACCCCAAGAACAAATGTAGGCTGGGAAGAAAATGGACTGAGAGCAGTCCTGGGGAGAAAGACTTGGACACATTGGTGGAAAAAGAGATCAACATAAAGTGGCAATGCATAGTGGCAGCCCAAAAAGCTGACCATATCCTGGGCTGCAACAAAAGCAACATGGGTCAGCAGGTCAAGGCAGGGGATTTCCAGTCACTAGTGATGTTCCCCAGGGCTCAGTATTTGGCCTAGTCCTGTTCAATATCTTTACTGATGATCTCGATGAGGGGATCAAGTGTACCCTTTGTTAATTTGTGGATGACACCAAGTTGCATGGGAGTCGATCTGCTGGAGGATATGAAGGCTCAAGGGATCTAGACAGGCTGGATTGATGGGCTGAGACCAATGGCATGAAGTTCAGCAAGATCAAGTGCCGGGCCCTAAAATTTGGCCACAATAACTCCATGGAGTGCTACAGGCTGGGGGCAGAGTTGCTAGAAAGCGGCCTGATGGAAAAGGACCTGGGAGTGCTGACTGACAGCGGGCTGAACAAGAGCCAGTGTGTACCCAGGTGGCCAAAAAGGCCAATGGCATCCTGGCCTGTACCAGGAATAGTGTGGCCAGCAGGACTCAGAAAGTGATTGTCCCCCTGTAATTAGCACTGGTGAGGCTGCACCTCAAGTCCTCTGTCCAGTTCTGGGCCACTCACTTCAAGAAAGATGCTGAAGTGAGTCCAGAGATGGACAATGAAGCTGATGAAGAGTCTAGAGAGTAAGTCCTACGGCAAGTGGCTGAGAGGGTTGGGGCTGTTTAGCCTGGAGAAGTGGAGGCTCATGTGTAATCTTATCACTCTCTAACAACTACCTTAAAGGAGGTTGTAGTCAGCTGGGAATCAGCCTCTTCTGCCAGGCCAAGTGAAAGGACAACAGGGCATAGTCTCAAGCTGTGTCAGAGGAATTCAGGTCGGACATTAGGAGAAATTCTTCCCACAAAGGGTAATTATACACTGGTATTGACTGCCAAGGGACGTGGTAGAGTCACCATCCATGAAGGTGCTTAAGAACAGACAAAGAGTGGATGTGACACTTAGCGCTATGATCTAGTTGATATGGTAATGTTCAATACAAAGTTGGACTCAATGACCTCAGAGGTCTTTTCCAACTGAATTGATTCTGTGATTCTTTCCCTCTTTTCCTCTCGGCTTTGCTCTAGTGAGACCCCACCTGGAGTGCTGTGTGCAGCTCTGGGGTCCCCAGCATAATAAGGATGTGGACCTGCTCAAGAATATCCAGAGAAGGACCACAAAGATGAGATAACTGGAGCATCTCTCCTTTGAAGACGGGATGCGAAACTTGGGACTGTTTAGCCTAGAGAAGAGAAAGCTCCAGGGAGACCTTATAGTAGTCTTCCCCTACCTAAATGTGGTCTAGAGGAAAGATGGGAAGGAATTCTTTATCAGGGAATGCAGGGATAAGACAAGGGGTAGCAGTTTTCAACTTTAAAGAAGGTAGATTTAAATTAGATGTTTGGAAGAAATTCTTTACTGTGACGGGGATGAAGCACTGGAACTGCTTGCCCAGAGAAGCTGTGGATGCCCCATTCATGGAAGTGTTCAAGGCCAGGTTGGATGGGGCTTTGAGCAACCTCATCTTGTGTCTGTGCCCGTGACAGAGGTGTTGAAACTAGATGATCTTTAAAGGTCATTTACAACCCAAACCATTTTATGGTTCTATGGTTCTTGCAAATGAGCACTTGAGCTGCTAAACACACCAGCAAACCTCAAGAGTACATTTCATTACTCATTACTCAGAGACAAGTTCTAAAACAATTCTGTTTTAAGTAGAAGAATGGAAGGAAACCTTCTAAATTATAAATAAGACTCTACTAGAGAAGAAAAAAGTAGGGATGACATGACCTTTTCAGTGGAAACAAAGATGTCTGGTATTTTCCTAAAATCAGAAAGGCTGTTATTTCATAAACAACCACTAAAACTTGAGAAATTATCTAAACAGCTCTGTAGAGCTACTCAACATAGAAATTGGCACAGACACCTTTGTGTTATCTTTATATTACAGATCACACCTGTGTTCACACCAACCCATCACAGAAGGAGCAAAATAGGTAACAGCAAATGAAGACATCCTAAATTCAGTGCATGAACCCCACTCACAGACTGCCTGTGTTTCATGCATTCCATCAGAACATGAAATAGATGACTGGACTGTTTCTGTTCCAAACTAAAGGTGTTTTGAATCATCACTATGACCTCTTTCTTCACTTCAGGGCACAGGTCCCTGGAAAACAGACATACAAGGAATAACAATTATATTTTAGCTACTTCTTCCCTGCCCAAATGACACTTCAGAAAAGACAAAACTTGCACTAAGCAGAGACATATGGAAAATATCTTCTTTTTCTACTTCTCTGTTGACTTAATCCTGCCTTCATTCAACACAATCAAGCAAAGTCATCACATAACAAATTATTATTCACATAGGCATTTGTTCTGACATACGTATTTACTACTGGAAATATAAGACATGAAGAAGTTAACAATTTTCAAAGGATTGCCTGTACATAAAGCTAAAAATCAGTGGAAGGTTAGCAAATTTTTTCTTTCTTTCAATAATCATAGGGATAAAATTAAACTCATTATTTTTTCACTTGGCTTCATATTTCCCCCATCTGTTTTGCCCTTATTTATCTTTCTGTTAACCTTTCCATCCATATTTTCTTTTGAAATGGAAGGATTTTTTTTTTAAATGGCATAAATACGGAAAAAAAACAAGTGAAGAAAAAGTTCTCAGTAAAACATGCTAGGAGCAAATACTACCTCTCCAAAAGAACATTTAGAAAAGACATTAAATAAACAATTAGGATATCAAATTCATTAACTTTTTAATATGCTTAAATCAGAATGAACCCAGACCACCTCTTTAAAATTTGATTTTTTTATCTAAAAAGCCCTCTGACTTTGAAAAACTTTCATAAATTATATTAATTTGCCATATAAATATATGTATTTATTTCCAGTTTGGATGAAAAATTTTCATTATGGTAGATTCAATAGATCCTGTAGCTGAAACTGCACAGGCAGTGCAACAAGTTACAGCTAGACAAGAATGACAAATCTGGGTTACCACTCCGTAAACCAAAGCCAAAGACAAGAAAACTTAGTCCACCTCCTACTGAGGCTCCTACAGCAATTAATTCCAGCTCTAGTCTCGAAAGCTTTATACAACTCACATCCAAATCCATATACAGAGTATTGATAGCTGGAGAAACAGTTGAGCCAGAACACAAGTAAACACTCTGGGGTCATCCAACAGTGTCTCCCACAAAGGTGAGAAACTTATAATTCAAAATAACTACAAGCAGGTTTCCCTCCTTAAAGAAGCCACAGTAGATTTGGAAGAATAATTACTTCAGCACTAGTTTGAGGCAGGGAAGGAAGAAACTCTGCACTCAACAGAAGTAAAAATTGGCAGAAGACCACAGTGGGGTCATTACTAGAAGCATCAGAAATTATCCCATGATATATAAGACATTTTGAAAGAGGTGTTTTCAGGTCCCTGCCAATATGACAGACCAAGGAGGAGGAGCACTATGCCACTACTCACCCTGTATCACCTGTGTGTTTGTGGGTAAATGCCAGGATATCTGCAGCTCTGCCAGTGCCCTCATAGACCACGACAGGGACAGCTGGGTTGGCCCTCACGTACTCCAACACCATTAGGATCACACTGGGGCCTCCTTCCACCACCAACCCAACTATGGGTACACCTTGGCTCATTCCTGCATCAAAACACATCTAACCATTTATAAACAGGCCTCAGTCAGACACAAAAAAATCAAAACATTTGGAAAATAAATACTCATGAAGGAGTCTCATACACTGTTTGATGGTCAGGAAATCATGCCTTCACCCTCTCTAATTTGAGATACACTTTTCAGGACTTTCACAGAACTTCTGCAATCAGAACAAAAAGACCATGGAAAACTCATGAAAAAACTGCAAGTGGCTCCATAACTGGAAATTAAGAAAATCCTTCCAATATCCCTCTGCTCTTTATGGTAGCAAATGTCTTCCATAGCCATTTGGTTACCTACACACATAAAAAAGTAGTTGGGCATTTCTTCAGATTCTCTCTCAAGTTTTGCAGCAGCTGGTTGGGTTTTTTAAAAAGCAGAAATAAATTACAAATACATTTCAAGAGAAATTAAAACATAAGAGAAAGCTTGATTTGTAAATACGGTAGGAAAATATATAAGAAGCGGAATAAGAAGGTCTATATATGAACATATTAAGTTAGTTGAGTTAGTTTCTAAGTTTGTAAATTCTACAATGTGAGCACATAACATCATAGCTGCTAATGCCTTTTTAACACACCTCAAGATTCAAATTTGTATAACCTAATGCATAAAAGGAAATACTTGTCTACATAATAAATATTTAATTAATGATTTCTATACCATAGCTCAGTTACTCTATAAGCAAACAGTGGCAGTTATGCAACCTGTCAAACATTACCTAAAAGTATTACTTTTGCAACCAGTTTTTATTGCTGTACCTGATGACGTTACAGGCTTGCGATACAGAAGACTGATGAGGCCAAAAAGTAGTGAACAGATTTGAATTCCATTGAATGCAACAATTTTTCCACCTAGCAAAATGCTGGGAAGGTATCTAGTGCTGATTTAAAGAGCACACAAAAACTGCCTAGTGAGAAAATGGTCAATATTTACTAAATAATCTGACTCATTTAGATGTCTCTACAATAAAGAAACCAATATGCGAGTTCATCCAAATGCATAATGTTTTATATATATAAAAATTATGTCCTTTTCATTTTTCTGTTATTGAGAGTTCAAGACACATGCAATTAAAAACATTAGAATTCAGTGAAATCTGTGGGAAATCAAGATGTACAACATGTAAAAAGAAATGTCAAGTACCTCCACAAATTTTAGGGTAAGTTTTCCTGTCAGTACTCACTTGTGTGTATTTTTTGAAGTGATATGTACTTCTCCAAATTCCTTCTGAGCATCATCTCATTCCCGTACTTGCCCACAGTCCCATCATCTGCCATTAGAAAATAAGAATGCATGCTGTTGAGCATACTCAGCTTGCTGAGTGGGTTACCAAGAGTCTGGTACAGGCAAACTACCTAGGAAAACCAAAATAAAAAGATCTTTAAGGAAACAACAAAACATCACCATTTATATTGCCTCACATATTCATCATACTGTGATCACCTGAAATCCTCCATCGAGCTTTTTGCATTTGATCCTTAGCATTTGATTCTTAGCAGCAACAAAACCACAATTAATAGCACAGAAAACATTTATGATTAGGCTTGCAATACTTAGACTGCAAATTAAGGATTGCAATTTAGTACTTGCGTGACTTTCCTTGCAATAGCTGAAAAACAATGGCATAGTTTCCCTGGGTCGTACCCATTAAAAACAGATGAGCTAACATTTATCAGGAATGATTTCACCTTACTTCTCAAGTGCTTTTAGACAGCTAAGTAGATTGTGCCCTCACACCGGCCCTCATATGAAGTTAGAGTATGCAAATAAAAGGCACACATATTAATAGTCTATTAGTGTTCACCACTAACCTGATTGCTCATTCTGAATCTTAATACAGAAATACATGTTTTGCAACCATATGAGAGTTGCCTAATTAATTACAAAATTTAAAAAAGGAGTGGCAATTTCCTGTAAGAACAGACATATTTTAAAACTATTAACTTACATACGAGAAGCAAAACACAATGCCTCAACATGTGACAGAATGAGTAGCCAAATAAATTCAGCCACTGATTCTACACTGCTGAGTAAAATCTAAGCTTATGTTACTGAGAAAAAGTATCAACACAGTGAAACGAATCAAGAAGAAAATCAAATATGCAAGAAAGCAGTAATATCCCATGAATATGAAAGCTTTTATTATTAAAATGCATCCAACTCACATCTTTTCCAATTAGATCCTTCTGGTTCTCAATGACACCCCATGGAGGAATTCCAATAGCGCAGATCTTTCTCAGGTGCGGTGAGGCACAGCCTTTCAGTGCATCCCCCACATGCCTGGACACTCCTAAACAGACAGTCAAATCATAATTTTTCTTCTATATTTGGAGACCTATTACAGGACACCAAGAAAGAGTTTCCCACCACTTAATTTATTCTGTGGTTATGTTTTAACAAAAACATCCCACCCAACTTGTACTTTCAATGTACATTTCAGGAATTGTAAGGCTCAGATGTAATGCAACAATGCTTCAAACTCAGCATATATTTCAAATTAGTAAGACTCTTAAATATTGCTAATAGGGCTTTCTACATCCATAAAACTTCACTGTTAACATAAATACACGAGACAGTTCTCCTGTAAGATCATCAGATTGAGTAACAGCTAAAGAAGTAAAACCCATTCAGTTCCATGGCTTACTGACCCCTCAGTTTTAGAAAGTGCTATAAAGGGAGTTTCGATAATAGTAGGCTAATTAATAGATTTTCCTAATTCAAAACTTTAATTATAAAACACAAATTATATTTAGATTTGAAAACTACTTCAGAAAGACCAGTCATAGTCCTTAGAACCTACATATTTTAATGAAGCAGATAAATTGACTGCAAATAAGTTCTGATTAAAGACAATATTGCATATTACATGCAGAATAGACTGAGCTGTAAAGAAAAATATTGAAAATACTCAAATGCCTGTCAACAGTAAAGAAACAAGATTTGACTCTTTGAACTATGCATTTTTTCTTAAAAAAAATCAGCTTCCTTTTATAACATATCACCAATTTTCAAACAATTTCATGATATTTGACCTTAATGCATATTCCCTTATGCAGGGAAAGAACACCAAAGGAAGACTGAAGCAAAGAAAAATAATTACCGCTGTTGATGCCTTCTGTAATTATCCATGCTCCTGTAGACTCAGCAGCCTTCACCAAACCTTTGCTGAAAACCTGTTTGACCTTCGAGGGAAGCTTGAAATTCTGAATGCCTCCATGAACAGAGATCACTAGCTTTGGCAACTCCATCTGCCATTCTTTAACCATCAGTTGCAACAGCTGATCCAAACTGCTATCGTAAGAGAGTCTAATATACTGGAAAAAATAATAACAATGGGTTAAATAAATATTTTTTAAATTCTCTAAGAGAAGAAACCACAATACATTACAAAGTTCTCAGCATTATTATCCTTCAGATTTTCTGAAGGATTACAAGTGTCATCATACCAGTAAAATTGACAGCACAAAATACATCCGAGGCAATACAGACTGCAAGACAGCCTCTGCTTAATGATTTTAACGTGAAGTTAAGAGTAAAAATATCATACACAGACTTTAACCTGACTTACTTTTAGAGCCCCCTGCCCTCTTACAACAATCAAATCTGATATTCATCCAAAACCACTTTTTGCCTTTCTTATACTGAAATTATAAAAATAAGTAGGACATAAAAATACATTATCTGTTACCTTGGCATGGTAAGTGTGGTCTCCATCTTGAAAATTGATGGTTCCAAATGCATCTGTTGGGCTCATCTTTGTGTGTTTTTGCACAGACCATTCTCCACCATCCCTCTGTGAACCAGCCTGATAAATAGGCCAGCTGCAGTCTATTCCTGGGTGTTCTCCAATCAGCCGCCCACAGCAACACCTCACATTAAAAATACATAACTTATATCAAACTCACTTGCATACAACACCAGAGTCTTCACCTGAATAGCCAAAATGGCTTTTGTACAAAGAAGGATATTTAGGTTTTGCACATGGAATCTAATAAAAATTAACCGTGTTCAAAAAATCACAACAATGACAAAATGATATTGAATTAATGTTGGATATAGAATCTGTTCTCTACGTGAGGAACACTGATAACAGTTGGGGGGTTGGACTAGGTAGTCTTCAAAGGTCACTTCCAATCCAACTCATGCTATGATTCTGTGTGCTTCTGTAACAATCTGAGAGCGCCATACAGAAATTCTGATCTGAGCAATGCAGCTCAGCTTTACTGGTTCTGTATATTCCAGTTCAGGAAAATATTGTAGGACACTGAGGTTTTCTCCTGGTATTACCACAGGGTACTGAAGAAAGACCTAGGAGTTATCACCAATAATCAGGAGGAGAATTTCAGGGTGACCTTTATAAGCACTGGATGCCAGCAAAGCGAATATAGCAAACAGATGGCCTGAAGTACAATATTGGAGGTAATTGTCATAGTTTAGGAATGGCACTCCCCAGTTCAGTGCTCCCACTGAGACTCTATAAACCACATGCCACTCACTCATTCCCCCCTCCCACTCCTCCTCTGGCAGGCTGGAGAGGAGAATTGGAGGCAAAAAGGTAAAGATTGTGGGTTGAGATAAGAACTATTTACTGGAAACAGCAATGAGATGAGGAAATGAACAGTAACAGCAACCATAATAATGACAGCAGGTACAAGATATGAACAATTCATACAGAAACCTCCCAACAACAGACAATACCCAACCACTTCCTCTGTCACAATACGTTGAACCAGAAGGAACCCCTTCTCTCTGTAAGAGAATCCCAGTAATGATATGAAGTAATATAGAATAATGTTCAGGTCCTAGCCACGCCCCCTCCTGGCTACTGCAAAGATTAACCGTGTCATGGCCAGAACCAGAACATTTTACACTGTTTATACTGTACCACCTATAACATGCCCAAGTCGCACACTTTCCAACTACATATATATATATAGATGTATATATATATATATATGTATAT
>VWZG01011620.1:44374-69215 GCA_013396735.1 Grallaria varia | reverse complement strand
AAGAAAAAGCCAGATAATCCTGTTCATGCAGGTGACAGGACTATTTGGCACCAGCTTGCTAGTCATCCATTATTGGAAACTCATTGTTTTCTGTTGCTTCAGCCTTCAGAGGCCTTCAACACAAAACAAATGTCAAGGAAAGTTCAATTTTTTTGTTCCAAATTATCACAAATATACCATACCAANTTAAGACAAATTCATCCATACGAGGTATTTGGATAAAATTTTCTATTTCAAATAAATTGAGGGCTATCACACAATTTATTCTACTTATATTTATGCTAAGCATTCTCCAGCACACCCTTAGAAATGCTGCTCTGACCATATAAAAGGAAGAATATTTGTCTTCTCATTAGCTCCTTGACTAGGAATGCTTATTACTAGGTCATTATATAAATCTTAGATTCGTATTTATGTACTCTTACCTGATTAAATTCTGGCACACCTGACATCCTGCAAGACATCTGTGACAAAAACACGGATAAATAATACATGGTTGTATAAAGTAAGACACCGTTAATGCTATTCTCGAAGTATCCATTCAACTGTAAAAAAAAAATTCATCAGCAGCATTACAGGTTGTCATCTTCTGCACTAACCTCTGGAAGATGTACTGGGTAACTTTAGTGATTTGTCTGGCATTTCACATCTCTGACGGTATATCAAATCCTCATTTCATAGATAAGTTATCTATCTTATCTATGCTAAACTATGTGTTCAAACCATAAGATCCTTAGAAAATGTTCTCATTGAGTTTTTTTAAGCAACACCATCCACTAGATACACAGTCTAGAATGCCAAGTTATGTTGGCTTTCCCAGGTCCTAAAACACAGGTTGAGGATTTGATATCTTCCTTACTCTTCTCATACTCTACACCAGTCTGAGCAGAAATGTCTCTCTCAGAAGAAAGGAGAAAACAGTACAGCAATAAGTCCACGCAACTTAATCTCTCAACTGGACACCATACCACTTTTGGTTACTAGACTGAGAGCAACAAATCTAAGAAGCCTAGGAAGGTTAACTGCTGCCAGTTTCTAATTCAAATGAACAGCCTTATTTAAAATGTACTGATGATGGGATCCATGAAAACCCACAAACCAGCAATCACAAACTGGGACACTGAAAACCATCATCAAAACCAGACACAATGCCCATAAAACATTATTCTGATTATTTCTAAATGTAACAGAAAGAAAGTGAAATTCATCGTTTTACCTGTGTGGATCTTTTGAGCCAGGAATGATGTATGCACATTCTCTTTTACTGAAGACCTCTTCAATCCAAGATTTGGAGGACTAAAAAGACAATTCACATATAATTGCATTCTAGAACTTCGGAATGTGATGCCAAAAATTGCACTGTAATGACGTATGGCTATATACAGATAACGTAACTCAGAACAATTTCCATCATGTTGGGTGAACAGGATAAGCTGAAACTACAGCTCTAAACAGTCCCAGCCCTTCACCTCCAAGATTTAAAGAATTCCACAGAAAGATCAATATTAAAATTTATTGCCCCCATCAAAATTTAGAGGTTCTACCAAACACACCTACAACAGAGAAAGCGGAGAGGATGAATCAGAACTACTTTAAAGATTGCACTCTCCTTCTGCCAGAAGACTAGCAAATGACAATCTTACTGAAGCTGTGACAAAAAAGGGAATATTTTCATTTTACTATGGTTGAGTCCTTCTTTTATTATTGTTAACAGAGTAAAGACTAGATTCATCCTGGTCATATGTTTGCTGGACTAGGACTACAGTGAAATATAAAAGCAGGAATCTAGACTGAGCACTCAGAGTGGATGACAGGTGGGCTTTTTCCACTGGCCTCCTGGTACACTGTGAAAATTGTGTCAGTTACAGTTGAGCAAACAGAACAGACACTATGTTACACAGATTTTTTTCAAAAAATCTCACAGGGAATCTTTGAACCTTTCTCTTCAGGTCTATGAAGACCAAATTCCCTGAAAGGAACGACAGCTTTTGGATGCCAAACTTTGAAATCCACGGGCCTGAATTCAGTAAACACTGGACACAAAGGATTTTCTTCTTTTTTTGGTCGTCAAAGGGAACTACTCCCACAATGAAACACGCAATGGACAGATACTTTATCATAAAGAGTAAACACGCTTATACTGACCACTGTTGCCTTATTGTTTCTCACACTCATTTCATTCCACACCTGTTGTCTAGCTTACAAATAGACATCAAGATGCCTAGGACAGGGCACAGTAGCGTCCTGTTTACGGTTAGGTGTACAAGGCAAACAGTAATCAAATAATAAACATTAACTTATTCACTCCTCATGTTTAATGACATTTGTTCCTCTGCGAAATGTCATCCCTGTAAAAATACTTATGTTAGGCACTTTACTCCATATTTGGTTTCAAAATATGTTTTTCATACAGTGACTTAGAGAGCAATTCCATTCATGAGAATGCCAGTAATTCTACTTACAAAGAGTACTGCTGTGTGCATTTTATGGATAAAATTCAACAATAACTCATAAAAATACCTATCTTCTATCTCCCAAATAGAATTATGGTTCTTAATAAAGAAACCCAGCTAGTCATGCAGCTACAGAGGGCCATGATGCTTGTCCGCACACAGGTATACCTTCCACCAAAATTAATGACATCCTATCTTTGATTTTAATGTATGCTGAAACAGACTCCGACTAACAAAGACGAAAGAGATAATTAAAAAGCAGTTTACTGGTATTGGTGTGCATGTGTACTCTTCCGGGAGCAATTAATTGAGTTGTGTCTGGTTGAGCTTTGAATGAAGCAGAAACAAACTAAAGAACAAAAAAACATTTTTTATGTTATGGGATGCCTCAGATAAGAATGACTCTTCGGAAACTTTTCATTAACAGGAAAGGGCGTGACAGAATGGCCAAGGGATTGAGAAGCCTTACAGCACTTGTTGAGGCCTTGTGAGGGAAGAACAACATCCAATTGTTGTCACTTCAATTTAATAAGAGCACTAAGAGTTCAAAGAAATTTGAGCAAGCTGTTGGCATTTCACAGACTCAGGTATCTCCCACTGAGCTACTTTACTTCCAGCATGATACACTCTGGAAATCAAGCATTTTCAACAAAGTCTTCTGGTATACATCAGCTGTTTGGTGTGGTTATTGCAATCCAAAATATAACTTAACAGTTCTTCGCAATGGCAATATACTCTGTGAGTTGATGTTATAATACTTAACATGAGAGATGAAAAAGACACCTTCACCCTAAAAGCCATATTGTGCTTTAAAAAATTTCCATTTTCAGATTTTGGAGGGTGATTGGGGATTAAGATGAAAATAAAAATGCACCTGCGCTTTTCTGCAGCTGAGGCAGTAAAGGCAGTAGCCAAAACACACCACAGCTGATCAGGCCACTCTGGTCACAATGGTTCAGGCTCAAGGTCCAACGAAGCCAATGGAAAAAGAACTCTATAGCTTTAGATCACATGTCATGAATTTGCCCTTGCTACTCCACAGGTCATTGAAAAAAAATTCCAATTATTCCAAATTAATAAAGTCACTATGAAATTTATTTAACCTTTGAATCTCAAAGTGCAAAAGATGCTACTCACCTTGTCACACAAATACTCCCCTAGTGCAATACAATAGCTAACTCCAGGATTCTCAGTAAATACAAATGAAAACAACATTTCAAAGTGCAATTGATAAAATACTTGAAGCTTTCACCCTGCCTGGCAAAGAAACATAATACCTACAGATACTGCACCATTAATCATTGCTCTTTTAGAGTTTGCCAGAATACGGTCTATCCTACACTCCTTCACCTCTTTGATTCCTGTAGTTTTCACATTTTGAAAAGGAGTACTTAGCATATCATCTGTATATGATCCTCATGAAGCCTGTAATTTTAACATTTATTTTCAATAATGATAAAATAATAAACATGTGAATATAACAAAAAACACCATTTGCAAAGTCCACAATTTTTTTTCTTCAAGGAAGTTCCTGAACAGATCATAACACTGAAAAATGCATACGTTGAAATTCCAATCAGCCATAGGAAAACAATAAGAAAAATTAAAATGCAAGACTGTATCACTGTATTCCATCTTGTGAAGCATAAATGTTAAAATTTTCAAAAAAACCCCCGTGAGACACACACACTTACCATTATTTTTAATGTAATAGAGGTAAAATCTTCAACGTGGAAAATTTACAGCACAACAATACATTAAATTCTTAATCTAGGGATTTACTTAGGTTTTTAAGCTAATTGTATGATCAGGAAAGGGATTTAAAATTTCATGGTTTTACAGTCATATATGACTTCAGGGCTGGACAAGTGAAAATGAAAAAACGAGACTTCAGAACCGCAATCTGTTTGCTCTCGGTTCCTAGTTTTGTAAAAGACCTCTGTAACATGTGTATCTCCTTTCACAAAACTCTAACATTCCAATAGTGTAATAATTTAACTAAATTTCAACAATAAATGGAAATTTTTCCTGACACTACAGTGAGTTACATATACCTCAGCCAGCATGAACATGTATCTTTTTTGCCACAAAACCCTAAAGGAGACAAATACTTACTGACTGGCAAGTGCCTGTTCATGATATACCAAAGACATGAAGTCAAGTTTATATTGCAGCCTTCCTTCCAGTCATCCTCTAAGGAAGTCCTGAGACCTATATTTGGGAGTTTTGGCTTCTCGTTTCTCACCAGTTTGAGGATTAGGATTTCTGCTTATACTCCCCTGCCACAGAAGAGGCTTTAGAGATTTCTAGACTGATTTAGTCAATGGAGTGGCAAGAGTCGCTCTGAAATCTAAGGCACATGAGTAGTTTTTAGAAAATTGCTTCTCCAATATCTTTAATGTCTGAGATCCTTGCATAATACGGTATTAAAGGGACACTGTCAGGTCAAATTTAGTTCAACATAACTAATGTTCAAAAATTAAGGTTTCCAGAAGTAAAGAAAGAGATCAGAGTGTAAAATTCAGGGAAACAACGCTCATTTCTTTCAAATCTTTGTTGATGGGCAGTGAGAGCAGGCAAACCCTAAAAATCTAGCCTAGCAGAGGCAACCTGTCCTTCAAAATGCAAGAGTGCCATCAGCAAGGCAGGTGACCCTGCTGGGGTCAGGTATGCAGTGCTTGGCTCACCAGTCTCATGGGACAGGCAAAAGCAGCCCTGTGATCCTCTGCTGAACCACTCCCTGCACTGATTTCACCACTCAGCATTTCAGCAAAAAGGGGTGAATGTTTCGATTTTTGCTTTCTTCTCCCCCAGCCCATACAACCCTCCACCTTCACCCCTGTAAAGGACTTGCCAGAGTCACAGTCTGTAGATGCACTGCACCAGTTAAACACTGATTTGTGGGGGGTTAAAGTGCATTCATCGTGCTCTGGAATTAGCTTTAATAAATCAAGAGCTGCAAGAAACATTCAGCTCCTTCAAGACCAGACAATAAGCACCGTTCATTGGTTGGGTACCAAACTCAGGAAAACTAGGTTACAGTGCCAATACTGAACAACAAATTTTTAGTATCATTAGCTGTATGTATGTCTGCTTTAGGGGGAAAGGCATGGATACACACATTTTCTAATAAAACAGCATGTGCTCTGGACACTGTTTCAATTCCCTGCAAAAGTAAATGAAAAGTCACGCATCTCTCTGTCAGAATAATTTCATTGATTATTGCAATATAACCAATTACCAGACAAAACAGCAGCAACTGCCCTTACTGATGCCTCAAAGCTACAGACAGGTGCAGGTAATCAGAAATCACATAATGTTTAAGGAACAGGTTAGTCCACTTAGGCAAAGTACAGTTGAGCTGGAAACTTGCCAGAACAATCAAGTTGTAAGTAGCTTACAGAAACTGCAATTTGTACTGATAACAGAGAAACACTACTTCAAGAGCTGAAAACACCATACCTCAGCTCTGCATACACTGTGTGTGTAGTGAAATCAGTACACAACGTCACTTTTAAAGAACCTGGTTTTCTCAAAGACTAACTAGTACAGCTAGTATTTCTGCATTGTTGACCAGGTTTGTCAAAATTTTAGCAACAACAACAAAAAAGTTACATATCATATACAGCTTTTTCCAGTTAGGAAATGATTTATTATCCTCAAAATGATTAGATGAAAGCAAATGTTCTTTAAGAAACAGATAGTACTGGGGCTAATAGAACTGCCTCACTACTCAAGCATACAGTACCTGTAAAGAACCTTTACTGATGATGTCAATAATCAGAAATACTTGAAAGATCCAAACTGACTTTCAGTACCAGGGAAGGAGGGAGGTACTATTTTCAGCTGAAAGCATGCTTGTGAGAAGTCAGCAGTTTGTGACCAACCTTTACTCAACTCATACACACCAGAGGATGGAAAGAGAACTTCCTTTTATTATAGCTACTGCAAGAATCCGCTGCCAGAAGAGTGTCCCAAAATACTAAAAACTTAAAATTAACTACACATAGAGCAAGTCACTTGCAGTAACATTAGATACGTGAAACACAGCCAGATTTCTTGTAAGCTAACACTCAAGACTATTTCACAAGAGCTCTGGATATAAGAACATTAGTATCTCTTGAAACCTTACCCCTGTAAACTCTTCATGGCAACTGGTAAATTACTGGCAGCACTTAAGAGATTTCCAACTTAACAGGTAGTCTTGCATAAGCTTTTCAGAGCAGGAACTTTCTGGTTCAGCATCCATTACATGCATGCTTATGGTATGAAGTAATATAACAACTGATAGTTAAAACACCACTTTGGATCCACATAGGATAGAAGTATATTGTGAAACTCCAGGGTCACATGCAGTAAAATATGAACCTATGTGAGGTTTTCAACAAACTCTCAGGTCTTCTGGAATTTCTTTGTGTTCAGGCTGCCCTGCCATAGGACAACCTCATGGCTTTATAACACAGATATGGCATGGCTTCTCTTATGTCCATCACTACAATACATCAGTACATCTTTTACTAACTGGCAGCTTTTGCTTGTACAGTCTTTCTTAGCTTGTTCTCTGCCCCAGAGTTCAAGACTCTGCACATCTGCAGAAATACAGAATTATAAGTAATTGAATTTGTCAGAAAATTTTATTCGCTGTATTTCAAAAAGGCTTACAAGAATATTGTGCAAATAATTTCATTTGAATGCTTCCACTGTTCACCAGGTCCAATTATAAAGCAATTATCAGCTCATCTCAAACTGCCTTTGCAGACAGACTGCAGATTCATAAACATTTTCCCCTTTTAAAGACAGATATCATTTCAGACCACAGCAGACTTTCTGTGATCATTTCCTTGCAAAGAATTTAAACTCATCCACTGTAAACATAGCCTCAGGTGTTCACAAATACACTGCCTAGACTCAAAAAAGTCACCTGTGCTGGCAGGATAAACACAGACCTAAGTCAGACAGATATAACAGAACATCCTAAAACTCTTCAGATGTGCTGAAGAGAGATTTTAGAAATTTTTTCCTTTGAAAAAAATGTAGCATGTCAGCTTCTCAAAAACATATAAATTCAGTCTTCAATCCACAGACTGCTATGGCATTTTCTTTCACAATTAATCAACTGCACTTAAAAGCTAAGTATGGATGCCTAAGAGATTTTCTGGATTGGGGTCTTACATCAAAGGTTCATAAAAATGTTTCCAATATTTTGAACCCCAGCTTAGCCAATAAAAAAAAACTCTTTTGATTTTCATGGGCTTTACAATATGGTGTTTCTGATTCCAGAGTAAACCACATAACATAATTGGAAGACTATTTCTGAATGCAAGTATCAGTGGGGCTATGACAAAATAACACAGGAAACACTAAAACCAAAACTCTCCTCGTCAAAGAAGCTGGAGCTTAACTCATGGAGCACAGAGCTAGCTAACTGATGGAAAGCTTAGCCCAATCTGAAACACTAGATCTTTAATTAATTTATTACTTCTTAAGTTTATTAAATCAATTAAGGATTTCTGGTAACCCTGAACATGTAAAGTTTTAGAAAAACACGTCAAACAGCACTTTACCAGAAGCATGCCCATCTCAAGATGACTGTGCTCACGGAGGGACTCCTGGTTTGCAGCTGGAAGATCTGGGCAGACTATTCTGTCCCACTGTAGAGACCATGGCAGTGGACTAGGCGGGAAAGGCCACATAGGCCTTGAGACGTCTGCCAACAGCTCAGCTTTAGCAAAGGAGCTAATCACAAGAAAACTCAAATCACAAATTAATTCCTCAGCCGTATCCTTGAAACAGGTCCCAAAAATGTTGCTAGAAATCCTATATTGGCATTAGACATCTGCAAATTACTTAAAAACAGGTTTCCTGGTTCATTCCCCAACTGGAAATGCAAAAAGTCTCTGTGACACAGCACAGCATAAAGTAGCCAAGCTAAAGTAAGCTACTCCAAACCTCACTTCTCTAGAAATAGGGCAACTGTTGAGAAAGTCTGGATCTCACTGTTTCATAACTGTGCCCCATACAGGCAATGAAAATATCTGTGCTTACGGCTGATTGCAACCACCTTGCTAAAAACTGACATTTGTGTTATACTGGTAGAATTAAAACACAGCATAATACTGTATATCATCTATTATAAAGCCAATTCAATGGCCATTATAAAACATAGATTATTAAGGAAGATAGTCATACAGAAAGATACAAGAAAGACATCTTCTAAAGATTTTAGTTGATGGAAAACTGTCCAAATTGCAGAATAAATTGTAAGAGATGCCAAAAACTTGTGACAGCCAAGAGCAGGCACTAGTAACAGAGCAAGAAACAGCAAATTAATTCAAACTATATTTGAAAATTATTGTAAGTCTTTAAATACAACAATGGCCTTGTTTTACCGTGTCTGTTTTGGAGAAAAAATATGCCCGGTTTTCTTAATGGACACTGACAGTGTCCATTTCTCACTGACAGTATTTTGGAGGTCAGTCCCAAACAAAATCAAGCATCTGGTCTTTTCTTATTAACTAATGCAATATAATTAGAAAATTGCAAATATTCAAGGCAAGTTACATAACCCATATGAAATGATCTTACTGTAAGTCATTTTAAAGAAGTGAAAATACAGGCAGCCATAAGAAAATGATGTTTCAGGTGTATGATTGAGAGGGTCAATACAACGCTTAAAAGTATCATTCAGATTTCCAGTTTGAGATCATTGAAAGGTGGCTCTTACTTGTTCAGCACTCTGTCTTAGCAAAGAGCTAATCAACTTCATTTTTTGAATTTGTGTCTCACTTATCTAGCATTGAGCAACCACAGAGGTCAACAACCCACCGCTGTTACAAATGCATTCCTTCATCAAAGGATCCAAAATCACATAGCACAAGGGCTTTCCTAGTTTAAAGCAGGAGGAGGAAGAGAAGAAAATTATCTGATAGTAAATTTCAGAGCATTCTTTTGCTTGTTTTCTATTTTCACAACACAGGGTTTAATACTGACTAGAGAGGTGACTCTCTGAAGAAGAGATATATCTAAAGTACCTACCATGGAAAGCAAATGCAGTTTTCAAAATTCACCTGGGGGAAGCATGAAGGGTTCCAGTAATTCAGTTTGACAGCAGTCTTCAACCTGGTCTAGAGGAAGGTGCCCCTGCCTGTGGCAGTGAGGTTGAAACTAGATGATCTTCCAACCCAAACCATTCTATAATTCCATGATGTGAGTGATCCAGACAACTGGATCTAAAGAGGCTGAAGATATGGTCATCCCACACCTGCATCTTCCACCTGGACATGTCTCACCATTCTCCTCAGCTCTTGCCACAACACCTTGCCAACAAAATCGCTTTTCTTTTCAATGCTGGCTCACTGTTAAATGTAAGCCCTGTCACTAACCCATCAAATATCACAGATCCACAAGTAGTCACTTCAAACCAGCTGGAGGAAGAGCCAACCTTGGCATGGGAGCAGCCATTGGGGACAGCAAGGACAAAAATATCCTCCTACCTCTTTGCCCCACACACCACCTAAACACATCCTTGAGCTCTTGAAGAGGTCTTACTCCAGCTTAAGCCTTGTGTCCTAGGCACACTCTGTGACGCCAGGCTCATCCCCTTGTTTATTAGATGGAGGCTGCAACAGCAGCCGAAGGCACCTCCAAAGGTTTGGTTTCACTGTGGCCAGGCAGTGAGGAGCAGCTGTGGTAGCGTTTTATGCCAGACTGAGTATCAGACAGCCATCACTGCTGCGCTCCTGGCACAAAGTTGGGCAGCTCCTGATTCCCAGCAGACTGGATTGTGTTCCAAGGCTTTCTCACCAGTCTGCTACACCATGGTGACAGCTTCTCTCCCTCAGGTCACAGCTCCAAGTGGTATCCAATTTTCCAGCACCACTCTTTGCTCACCAAGATGCCTGTTTGCACCTGTGTTCAGATGGTCTTGTGAGCTGTGCTGGCACAAGGGATGAGGGAAGGGCCAGAGCAGGGGCAAGGAGGGTTCTGCAAGGAGAACAGACAGTACAAGCTGTCGGGGCTGAGGTTGCAGAGCACTGTCCCCCAACCTTTCTGAAACACTTGCTGGCTGTCAGGCAGAGAGACAATGTATTTCATAAGCACTTGGGATGTACTAGTAGAAGCTCTGATACGCTTCTTTGGGGATTAAATTGCACCAATATAATGTAATTAATCGCACTGTCTTACAGCAGTAGGACTGATCAAACCTGGGATCACTCCACTCCAGCTAGGCTGGAAAAATATTTATATCCACAACCTGACCTCAGCAATGCAGCTTGGACCAACTGACATTACAGTCACAACAGGCCACCAACCCTTCAGAGATACGACCAAGTCCCTCACTGCCAATATGTAATCCCTAGCACTACAGGGTAGTTAGGAAACTATTTTTATAATGAAAACACATTAATTTTTTCACACAACAAGGCTGACACCAAGGTGCAGCCATGGTGTTTACCAAGTTCAAGTTCTGAAACTACCAAAGGCTGGGAGGTGAGTGTCTGCCCAGACACAGTTCCTGAGCAGAGTTCCTCATTACTGATAACACTGAGACTTAATAATTGGGAAAAAACAGAAGCACCGACTTCATTAGCAAACAAAGCACTTTTGATTTGGAAACGGTGACAAGAAGATGTCACACCCAACAATGGATTTTAAAAAAACCTTTTTCTGACCTGTTTTTATCAATAGACATGCATGGCAGCACCAAGCTTCTGTCCTAGTGAAAAGAACAGCTAGAAACTCCAGCAACAGTTTCTGGATGTCTCCTTCTGTTCCCATATGACAGACAGATGGAACTGTACAACTCAAAACAGCATGTACTAGCAACTGCACTACAGCAAAGATGCAAAGCAATGACAGTCCCAAGGAAAGGATGGAGACACGTACTTAAAGCATCCTGCTTCTCTTGCTGGATAAGCACCATGGCTCCTCAAAGAGGTGTCTCTTCTTTCAGGACTGGGAGGGGAAAGTATGACCAGCTCAAATACTGAGGTAAAATGTTAAGAGATGAGAATGTAAAGCAAAACAACTGGTAATTCAAAGTATGCAAAGTGAGTCAAAAGGGTTTACCTAGAATGGATGTTATGCAGAAACAGGTTTATGTATTACAAGGATTATGAAAGGTTTACACAGCTGTTGATAAAGCAAGTCTGAAAACAAGACAGAGCGAAGATCACAACTTGCCAAATTGTGGCCATCTAAGCTTCCTGCTGTCCTGTGAACTGCCTGAGGAGTCTCAAACTCATTACTGCAATTCTCAAAAAACTGGACCGCCATGCTTGGACCTAGCACCTCCCTGGGCAGCATACAAAAATCTATAGACCAGCTTGTTGGGGGACACATGCAGGGGGACCCACTTCTCCAATTAACATAGTGCTATTAAGTGAAAAATAAATTTACTACAATCTAAACCACAAAAAAGCAGGGATGAAGGAGTGATTTATTTAGGAAAAGAAGTAGGAAGACCATTGCACATAGCTCCCATTGATTTTCCTCCAGAGAAGGTTTCATTCAGCTTCATCAGACCAGATTAGAGCAACACTGATGAACGAACACTGTAGAGAGGATACAGCAGTCCAGCATGGCCTGTGCCATCCTTTGTGTATCACCAGTCACGTTCAGCATAGTGCTGACAGCAATGTGAAGGGACTGACCTTCTCTTCTTACTGCTGCAGCTTTCCCCTAACATGTTATCCTGTACTTCAGGATATTGTCCCATATATTGTCCTATAAATCAAGGGCAATTCTGGCCTTGTGACCATTAAAACCCGTTTTCTGTTATTTGGGGCGCCTCCCACTGCAATTATGCAGAGGCGAACTCCTTGGGATGACAGAAGAGTGACATGCTGAAGTTGCCAGGCCCATGAGGTTCTTCACATAGCCAGTCACAAGGTATACAAAGTTTTGCTGGCCCCAGAGGTACCTACACTCCTAGGAGCCAACAACATTTTTGAAAACTGAAACCCAAGCACATAGATAATTTAGATGTTTCTGAAAACATTACCTGCAGCCCAGAGTGGAGTACTGTGTGCACTGCATAATCATGTGTTTGCACAGACAGACATATTTATTGAAACTACATTTTCCTTTATGAGCTGTAGAAATTTTAAACTCACCCACCTTCTGGTTTTTAAAAAACTACTACATGGTTTTTTGCCTTTCACTTAGGTGGTTCTGAAGAGGAAGAGGGGGAAGCAGCAACAAGTAACAATTACCTGCTCCCTGTTTCTGCAACACTAAAAAAAAGAGATGAAGGTGAACCTCAAACAGAAATGTCATGCTCTGAAACAGTTCTGTATGACTCTTATGTTTTCGTCCTGATTCTGGTTACTTCCCTGCACAACATACTTCAGCACATTCACTACTGGGTAATCTTTGCACCCCTGACCTCCTAACAGTCAAGAAAGCTTCAGCATTTGTTCCTTATCAAGCCATAAAAGAAGTAAGGAAACAGGCACAGACATAATCTATTTTCTGCTTATTGTGGGGTTTTATACTACTATATAAGCCTGTTACTGTTTTAAATAAGGTTGTTATGCTATAATATAAACTTACCAAAGCCTGCACTCTGATTTCACCCCTTCAGAGCACGCTTTTAATTTAAAAAATAAAAAAGCAGTCAAGATATTATGATTATATTTCCTTAAACTCATTTCAGGCTCATATTAGTATGAGCTTATGCTTATAGGTAACACTGTAATTCCTCTGGGAGGTCCAAAATACATAAACCTTTGGCCACTCTGTTTTGGTCACAGGAGTTTGTAGTTTAACTTCCAATGTTCACAACTTAAAACACTAGCTTGGTTTTTTTCTTGGTGTAGAAGCAGATATTATGTATTTTGAAAATTATATTCATAAAGAGACATCCACTGTAAACATATTTTTATTAGCAAGTATGTCAGAAATGGATACAGTAACATTGCTACAGGATGAGCTGTATGAAACACCATCCATTCTCACAATGTTATGTACAGTAGCCAAGCTCTGTTCTTAAACCCTCAACATCTGGATCACAAATGTTACACCTTTAAATTAAAAAAAACCAAAACAAAAACCCAAAAAAACCACCAACAAACAAAACAACCCAAAACAAAACAAAAAACCTCTCAAACTAAACAAAAAACTCCAAACAAACAAACAAACAAAAAACCCTCACTAAAACCCTATTAAAACAAACAAACAAACAAACAAACCCACAAAAAAACTTCAGTCAGCACCACAGTAAAAAGAAGTGAAAATTTACTAATCAGAGGCACTGTTTTTTCATGGTACACCTAACCTCAAGGCATGCAAAAATCACTAGCATAGAAACACCGTGCCATGTCCTGCTCCTAGCATGGGCAATCTTTTTTGCTATAAGCCTTTCACGACTGTAAGAATACATGCAGACGTGTGTGTGTATATATAAAATCACTCAAGTCGCCGTTTGCAGAAGCACAGGGGGCTAATCAGTATCGGCACCAGAACATCAAATCCCTGGCGAAACGGCTGCCTGTGGCCCGGCGGTTTCCATCTGCCGACACAGCTAACCGATCTGCTTTCTCCCTAAATTGCCTGGACTTTCAGGCGGATCCTGATAGCATTTACGGATTCGCTTAGATGCCACTCATGACACAAATGTGTACACCACTAGGAATAAACGAGCTTTAGCTCCGAGCCAGCCGCCCACCACCCGCTCCTCGCAGAGATGCTTTTTCTAGAAGAAAAGGAACTGGGGCGCAGGTGAGGACGAAGAGTGTCGGTGCCCGCAGTCCCTGTGCCACCGGCCTCCACGCTCCCTGCCCACTGCTGGCAAGACGCAGCCGCGCTGCCACACNCGGGGCGGGTGCCGCCAGCCGCCGTCCCGCCAGTCCCGGCCGCCGCGGCAGACGGAGCCCAGCGGCGTGAGGAGAAGATCCCGCCACGCCGCCATGCCCTCCGGGCCTGCGATCCTTGTACTAGAGCGGCGGCCGCGGCCGGGCGGGCGGCGCCTTCGCGGGGCGCGGCGGCTCCCGAGGCTTCGTCCTTTGCCCCCGGCTTTTCAGTGAGCTGTGTGGTTCGTTGTTTCTGCCCCCAATACGGGAAGCTGTACGTTACCACAAGGCAGGCGACGATGCTCTTCTATGCGAGGCGGCCGAATACCGGCTCTGCCTTCGCTGCTGCCCGCCCGGGAAGCCCCGACGGCCGGGCCGAGCGTCCTCTGCAGCCCGCCGCGGACACGCTTTCCCCCGGGCCCACCGGTGCTTTGCTTCCACCCTGCCACGTTCTTCCTCAGGTCGGGAAACTGGGTCATCCCGAAATCAGCATATGATTTTTGGTTCTGGTTTGCCTGCATCTCAGCTCCCCTTTCTAATGCTTGAGTTTTGATCCTGGTCATTTTTTAGGGTGCTGTTAAAGTAAATATGGTATAAGTTACAGCATTCATGATAAACCTAATAGGAAGGCCCAAGAGGAAATCAACAATTCTCTTGAATTCTCAAGACTTGAATCATATTTAATCAAGACACTATTGAAGGCAAAAGGTGAAAAAGAAACAGTAGTTGTATTACAGCTCATGACAATGAACTCAAGCAGTGAACAAGAAAATAGTATGTGACAAGTGTATTAATTAAAATCTTCATAAAGTGATGAAATTTGGATATAAACCCAAATGTTTGAGTACTTAGGTTCCTAATCTTCTTAGTCTTTTTCATGTACTTCCAGTATCACTTCTTCTACACTGACAAAGAAAACTCAAAGGAGAAAGCTTTGAGTCACTGTCTCCTACAGGGTTGGAACCCTGAAATGTCCAAAGGACCGCAGCCATCAAACCAAACCAACTACCTCCAGCAATTACAGCTGATCGTACCAAGTGTGAACTAATGTAACGGGCATACACCATTCTCCCTTTATTCTGAGTTACTTTCCCAGTCTTTCTTATTTTCTCCATCTTAAACCTCACTTTTCATTCAATCTGCAGTTTCTCTTACCCACAACTAGCCCTCCTCCTATAATCAATCCCAGGCTCCAGTTCTTTTGTTTCTCAGCTCTACCCTCTCATCTGCTTCTAGCCCACTCTTATTTTGTTGCCTTCAGTTGTGCCACTGTATTGACTGTGAGATAATGTCCATCTGCCTCTGGATTTTATCTGTATTTTCCATCCACTTGCTCTTTCTAGATGTTTCTCCCATTTTCTGGTCTCTCCATTTTTAATGTTCCTGCCCAGCCAAGTCTCACCTTCCCCTGTGGTGCTCAGTTCTCCCTCCCCCTCCCCTGCAGGAGAGGCTTGCCTTTGGACCACCCTGTGCCAGTGCAGGAGACAGGGAGCAGAGCCTCTGTGAGCACTAGGGAGAAGATACTTCCACTGTTACTTCAAGATCCCCAAAAACTCAGCAGCAAACCCCCCCAAAAAAGAGCAGAAAAGCCTGTTTGGTTCTTGGACATTCCTCAGGGCCGTTTGAAATAGTGGCTGTCAAACTTAGCAGTGGTTTCACATAAACTATTATCTGAAAGACAGGGACAATAATAAAACTTTCCAGCCTCCTATCAAGCATGATTTTCTACTTCTTGCACTGGTTTTGTCTTTAGACTTCTTATGTTGCACTTCCTACACCGAATTCTTAAAAAAGCATTACAGCTTCTAATAACAGAATGGACTTTTAGAAATTTTAGCAGGTGTTGAACATCATGCTCATTCTTTACCTAGCTACACCTTTTAAGATACTAAATTATTTTCAATTAAATTTTCTCAAACAGGTCATCCTGAATCAGCATAGAAGCTTTCAGCTTTATTTGCTAGTATCACTGATGTTTATAAATTAAATAAATGTATGTTCTTTTAATAGGGTGTGTCAGTCACTGTTACCATGCCCATTCTTCATATGCCTCTGAACCCTGTAACAAAACTGAAACACATGTATACCAGCAGATGCAGGTCCACTGGACTTACTGGGACACAGCTACGTGTACATATTCCTCTAACTGCAAGCATTTTCTTAATTCCAAGTTTCTGCCATTTCTTTCTAAGTTGTGAAGATTTTTTTCAGACATACGAAATTCTTAGTCTTCCCCGGAATCAAGTCTTGCCATTTGTAATCTAGTACAAAAACCTAAAAATCTGCTTGGAAAAGTCATGCAAACCACTTTTCATGCTGTAAATTCGCACACCCAGTTCCTCAGCACTTCACTGATATGAAAATATGTGTGGTATATATTATAACAGCCATTTTAGTAGTTCAAAGTCCATGCTGATGTTTTCTCCTTACCAATCTTTTTCTGCAGACTTACCTTAGGATCTCTGCTATCTTTCTTGCCCATCCTTTAAGCTTCTTGTTAGTCTGGTATTTCCAGTGTATAAGCTGTAACCTCAACAGCAGCACAGCCAGCTCAATTCTTGGATGCTCATTAGGAACAGTGCATCACACCTCCTGCTTTCCACATCCTGAGTAAGTCAAATGCATACATGTCAAAGTATTACTGCATTATTATAACCTTGCATTATTTTCAAATTACAAAAATTCATAACAAAAAGGAATCTTAAAGGAGGATAATATGCTTAACAGAAACCCTTATCAAAATAGCAATGGCTTTGTTTCTGTTGTTTCCATGGGGGAGAGCAAGGGGGGGTCTGTAAAGGCATAAATATCCACATATTCGCTCTGTTCTTTTATATTCTGTTAGATCATACCTCATATCCTGTAAGCACATTGAACTGGTTTGTTTTTTTTTCCATCCACTGTTTAATCAGGCAGAATCTACCAGAAAAATCCAAAACTAATTTACATCTCATGTACTAATCTGTTTTAGAGGGATCTCCCTGTTTCATTGTTTCATCATCTCCAAGCACACTGAAGACACTGAGTTTCATAAGACTATATACGAACCTTTACCTTTGCCTTAGTGCCTTAGTGCAGACCTTTAAGAACTGATAATGCAGCAAAGAGATGAGCAAGGAATGAAACTGGTAACGACTACTTCTAAAATTTTCCTCATTCCATATCATCATCCACAAATCAGCTTATCTTTAGTCTTATTTACCTCTATCTTCCAACATAATTAAGGACGTCTCAGAAGTTAGTCCAACACCAAAGGCTGGCAGCAGATATATTGAACACACTCATCAGATGATGGCTATTTCAGCCTTTGCTTAAGCATGCTGTGGAAAGGCATTGTGGTGGGATGGTGTTCATAACAGCACAAAATATACATCTAAATCTTGTTTTACCAAGCAGATGCTGGACCATAACAGCACATAATCTTCTGCCTTGGTCTTCCACTTCTATATATACCATGTAAAGGCAACCTTCCTGGAGCGAGCTTAAGTCACACTTTATTGCTTAATTCACAGTATGCAAATATGTAATGATCATTCCAGATACGATCATATTAAATCTTCCCTCCTGCTGTCCACTGCACACTGATACTAGGAATTGATTTGCCAACTAAGAAGAACATTACACCCCTCATCACAAATAAAACTGGTTCAGTGGATTAGAGCATGGTGCTACTAACACCAAGGTTGTGGGTTTGATCTCTGTATGGGCCATTCACTTAAGAGCTGGTCTTTAACCCCTGTGGGTCACTTCCAGCTCAGTAGAGGCATATAAATGTCCATCATCTACTGGTTCACATGACAGATGTACTTCAAAGGAGGCAAAAAGGAGGACAGTTTTGAATATTGAATTATACACAGACAGGATGCCTTGTGTTCTTTTGGTGGTTTTTAAGCAGATCATCCAGAGGTTGCCAGAAGTAGTTCAAAATCATTCAAAATAGTTATGACATTGTATTTACATGAAGAATTACTTGAAGTCAACAGGACAGTCTGCAGAACTTATTCTATGAGCAAAATTGACTTTTTACAAGTTTTTATTACAGTTTGCAAGTTTTCAGGAACTTATTGGGGTAGGTTTTCTCAACTAGATGGTCACAGTCACAAATATCCAAACATAATTCTCTTTGAACGCATTCTGAAATGCCTTTGAAATCAGTGCAGACAAGATGGGATGGCATGGCTTAATCTTGTTACAATCATAATAGTTTGTGCTTCTACCAATGATGCCATGGAAACCAGCTTCCTAAAACAGGACATCATAGTCCAGAATTGGAAAATAATGTTTCAGATGCTCTCTCTAGTCTCTGTTACTCAATTTTCTTAACTGAGGTAGGAGAATTAGTGAAGGCACCCTGAGAGTCTGTAGGAGTCTGCTTTAAGATGTAGTAACCTCCATCTCTTGAGAATAAATCCTTTACAGTGATAGGAAAGCCCATTTTACTTTTGCAGGGCAACAATCATACATTCATAGAATCATTTTGACTGGAAAAGACCTCTAAAATCATCCAGACATTAACCTAGCACTGCCAAGTCCACCACTAAACAATGTCCTTAAGTGCCACATCTACACATCTTCTAAAAACCTCCAGGGATGGTGACTCAACCACTTCACTGGGCAGCTGTTCCAGTGCTTGGCAGTCCTTCCAGTGAAGAAACTTTCCCTAACATCCAATCTAAGTCTCCCTGGCACAACTTGAGGGCATTTCCTCTTGTCCTGTCTTGTTACCTGGGACAGGAAACAAACATCCACTTCACTACTACAACATCTCTTCAGGTCATGGAAACAAAGACTTAAGATGCAAGATCAAAGGGTAACTACTTCAAGTGGTTCTTACCTCAACATTTAGTGACTCCTCAGATTATATGTGTAGCTAAACATTAACACCTTAAAAATTTTTCAAGTTTCTGGGGAGTATTTCTTGACCAATAGCACAATTCCTACTTCTAAGAATAAGCAGCCTTGAGGGTTTTGTAGAATAGTGTCAGGGAACAGTTTGCTCTGTCATCCCTTGTATCCCTCAGAGTGGTTTCAAAAGCATCATCTTTCAGAGTACTCCTACAAGATGTGAATTCACTCTGCCTTTTAAGCTCCCTGGACTGAGTTAAATGACAGGTGTAAGGATTCTTCAGTAACACTTTCTCCAGATGCAACCCCAGAGCTCTCAAATCCTCATTTTAAAACAATTTTCAAAATCAGTATTTTGCTTTCCCTCTTTTTTTTTTTTTTTTTCATACTAGATGCAATATACCTGGGGTTGGTACTGGGGCTAATCCTCTTCAACATCTTTGTCTATGATATGGACAGTGGAATTGAGTGCACCCTCAGCAAGTTTGTTGATCACACGAAATTGTGTGGTGCAGTTGACATGCTGAAGGGAAGGGACGCCCTACACGGGGACCTGGCCAGGCTTGAAAGGTGGGCTGAGACAAATCTTGTAAAGTTCAACAAAGCAAAGCACAATGTAGTACACCTGCATTATGGCAATCCCCGACACACCTAGTTGAGTGGAGAAGTGATTAAGAATAGCCCTGTAAAGAAAGATGTGGGGGTGATGGTTGACAAAAAACTCCATGAGCTGGCAACGTGCGCTCACAGCCCAGAAAGTCAACCAAATCCTGGCCTGCATCAAAAGGAGTGTGGCCAGCAGGTTGAAGGAGGTGATCCTCACCCTCTCCTCTGCTCTCATGAGACCCCACCTGGAGCACTGTGTCCAGTTCTGGCATCCCCAGCAAAAGGACATGGAACTGTTGAAGCAAGTCCAGAGGAGGGCCATGAGACTGATAAGAGGACTCGAGCACCTTCTCTATGAAGGCTGAGAGTTGGTGCTGTTCAGCCAGGAGAAGCAGTGGTTACATGGAGACTGACAGCAACCTTCTGGTATCTCAAGGGGACCTAAACAGAAGCTGGAGAGGGACTCTTCATCAGGAACTGTAATGTTAGGACAAGGAGTAATGGGTACTAATTGAAAGGGGAAGTTTAAGACAGACATTAGGAAGAAATTTTTTACTTGTGAGAGTGATGAGACACTGGAACAAGTTGCACAGGGAGGTTGTGGATGCCTCAGCTCCAGCAGAAGGTAGTAATCAGCATAGAATGTGGTCTGAGGAGCTTGGCTAAGAGACTTTTGATTGCTGAATTATTTAAATGACTGGTCTTTACAAATTAGCAATTCTGGCCTCACTATAATCTGAAACCACCTGAACAGAGATGAAACAGAAATCCCAAAATAATTTGTGATGGGACTAGTTAGTGCTGACAAATCCAAGATATTCACAAACAAACTGCACAACATAAAAGGAGGGAAGAAAGGAAGGCACTGAAATGCAGGTACCAGGACTTGTCTGGGCTCAAAATAATAAATAATGGCAAGCCTGTTCTACCTTTTACACTATTTGATGTCATAAAACCAAGTGTGAAAGTAGGCAGACTCAGTACATATTTCTTTGACTCAAAGAGACTCCAGTGACTAAGCTGGAGTACTTAAAGCACTTTGGGCACCTCTGCACTGCATGTATGGACTCTAAGGAAAAAACTCCACCCTACTGGCTATCAAACCCAGCACAATTTCTTCCTGAAGCCTTGACATGTCATAGAAATTTAAGGCACTTTGATATTCACCTCTCTTTGACAGGTCCAAAGTATAAACAGTTTTTGTTTGTAATCCATACCTTTCCCTCTCATATCACACCATATTCTAAAATAATAATTTTACATTATTTTTAAAAGTTAAACAATTCAAAGCTGCCTTTGGTGTCCCTTTATTTGCACATTACAGGTTTGAAAATATAGAGGTTTGTCTGAAGTAGATTTTCCTCTTTTCAACCACAGTGTGGTTTCTCCAATTTCTCAAAGGGAAAAGTAGAAAAATTATTATGGGATACACAGATACAACCCTTTGTGATTATTTTATTAAAAAAAGCAATTTCCAACTAACAATCATGAAACCAAAAGCCTTTGGTAGTTTACTTTATGCCAAATTAGTTCTTACTTAGTAACTATGCAATCAGAAAAAATTCTTGATTTTTTTTAAATTTCAGGAATTAAAAGAAACTGAAAGCAATTTTCATATTCTACAAGCTGAAGCATTAAAAGGATATTTCCAGCATACAATATCAGGCCTCAGAGAAGGGCATCTGACACTTCACAAAGATCCAGTGGAATTAATTACTGTACTTCAATCTAGATAGAAGAGCAGCTATGTACTGCTCAAATGAAGAACATTACAAAATTCACCTGTGCAAGAGAACAGTGAGCAGGTGTAGCTCGTTTCCATTCACAGCTCTGCATGAAAGGCCTCTCTCTGGCTTACACTTCACTCAAGATAGTACAGTATTATTTTTGTTGATTTTTCTCAATCTTATACTTAGTAAGTCACTTATTTCATCATATTCCAATCCAAACATGAACCCCAAGTATTCATGTAAGAAATGTGAGGAAAAAAATGTAATCTTTGGCCAATTCATATCTCTTCTTTCAAAAATTCACTATTCATAAAGGAAGACAAAAGAAAACCAGGAAAACTACCATCCACCACAATTTTTTTAGAAGCAAAATAAAATTATCAATAAAGATTTTCTTTGTTGCCATTCTGCTTTCACAGTTTTTTTCCCCGGTAATGTTAAGATATGACTTTTAGGAAAACTGTTTTCCTTCAGTAGTGGAAAAAGTTATTTATTCTCTGTATGGCTTTAAGGGAAGAAATAACAATTCAATTGATTTTTAAGTCCGTACAAGTGACATGAATACTATTTTTTTCACTAAGAGCATTTAAAACTTAATTATTAGCAACTAATGAGTTCACTTACAAATGCAGTAGCAATTAAAATAACTGTTAAAATATACTATATATCAACATCAAATTATCTAATAAAAAAGCATGAAGTAGGAATAAGACTACCAGAAAAACCCTATTTGAAATTTCCTCATACACACTGAATGTATTGTTACCGATGTATAAACTTCTCATACCTATATACAACTATTTCTTCATGAAGTCATTTATGAATTACCACTTACCTTTTTCTTCACGTTCTCATTTTACATTTCAAGTAGTGTTCAGACACTGACCAAGGTTTCCATCCAACACAAGATCAGAAGCAGCTTGTTCTCCAGTTCTAACTAAAACAGTGCTATTGAAGCCGTGTCAACAAATTCCCATATACATTGATCATTGGATTTGGTTGTGTTTTTTGTTTGGAGTTTTTATCAGGGGAGGGACTTGAAGAGAGAATTAAAAGATGAATCAAAAATCCTTGACACAATGTTTTTACTCCAGTTATGCTGAAAATCCTATGATCAGGAACTTGTGACTTGATCTGCCTTTATTTATGTATCACAGTAAGGATACATAAAGTAATTATTAACATTCATGATGTCACTGCTTGAATTTTCAGTCGCAGTTCAGAATAAAAGCATACCCAAACCATTTTTCACATTCATTGTAACTTACCGTGTATGCCTACTGCCACCTAGAGATTCAAGGTTACAACTGTGGCCATGGAAATAATTACGCCAGCGCAGGCATACTAGTTATTATGAAATGCTTCTTTGAGCGTAAGTTTTGCTGTAGCAGACAGTTGACTTTGTGCAGTCTCTCACCTCTTACTGCAGCTGTTGTCAGATGCTTGCACAAAAGTGTACATGAATGACCCACAATGAATCTGCTGTAACCAGAACATGCTGGTAAATGCTGGACATTCATTATATCTGGTGTCACATGGAAACACATACGTTTGCCCTCTTTATCTTCTTCAGGAAGCACCCTGTGGATTTTCCAACAATCTATATATATAAGCATGTGCTTTTTTATTGTCCACTAAATTCTTAGCCTTGCCAACAGGAAAAAAACCTTGACCACTTACTGTCAAAACACTGAGAAACCTAATACATTTACTGTTGATGTTCATATTCAAATTAGTGTACTGTTGCTGTGCTGAAGATGGAGCTAATGCTAAAAATATTAATTCTTGTCATTAATCTCCTGGCCAACTATACTATATATTCATAGGCTGCATTACTTCCTCATCATCTTATCTTCCATTCCCCACTCTTTTTCCTTTCTTTCTACCAGTCTACTTATCCAACACATCATCATCTTTGCAGCCTGTTTTCCAATGTAGTTTTTCACTCTCCTCATCTGGACTAAGCTTTAAGCTTCTCCCAGAAGCTTATCTATTTTGGGAGCCATAAATATAAAGCAGGCCTTCAATAAACACAGATCAATGTAAAACAGGCCCTAAGTTTAGAACTACGCAAAAAATTTACCAAGCTTGTTGTACTACTTTGCTGTTTAAATCTGCTCTGAAACATACTGAACTCAAGCATTTTACTTCCCATGATTATGCACATACCTTAACAATGCTACTTGCAGATGCAGCACCCTTATCAACCTGAATGGTGTCCCTTTATATACACTTATGCTTGTGATGTTGTTTTCTTTTAGAGAAATACTGGAGAACAGCAAACTCCCAGGTACCTGCTAAGAATATAAATTATTTTTTTCCTGAAATTGAAAAACATATCAAATTGTCAGTTAGTATGTAGTTACTGAATTGTCTCACACTTTGTGCTGACATTTCTTTATTTTAAGAGAATATTTTTTTCTCACTGGATATTAATGCATATGCAAATTAAAATACCTTAGACTTACATATAGTTTATATACAGCTTTTGAACAAAAGGTTTCCGGGAAAATGGAGTCAAAAGTCAAGATCAGCATTTTAGTAGTTAACAGTGACTCACAGCATCTCGCAAGACCAGACACTGCGAAATACCATTTCTTGATCACACCTTTTGTCAGCTCTCAAGCAAAGTTTATGTAACCTATAATCACTCTCCCTTACCTTGCCCAGCTTTTTGCATAGCCCAAACTCTCAGAGTAATTTCTAAAGTTTTCCAAGGCTTTTAAATTTACTTCTATTTGCAAACAGATGAATGGAAAAAATTAATCAACTTAGCAAATGCTCTAAAAGAAGCTGTAACATTCCCGCACGTAAGAGAGTCCACAACTGGAACAAACTAAGAGGAAAATCCTTGCCTGCAGCATAATTGCAAATGAAGTATAACACACTGAAAGCTTAATTTGTTTTAAATGCCTCATTTATTTTGTTACAGAACAGATCAAACGTGTATTTCAAAGACACCAATAAAACATATCCTGTCCCATGAATACACAGGGAAGACAGATTTTAACACTAAAATGCAGGTCTATTGCTAGGACATACGTATTGTGTATGAACCTCCAAGCAGATTTTAAGTAACTAAAGCGTGCTGCAAAGATACTAGCTAATAATGCAGAATACTTGATCCTGAGAATACTGAATGGTGTGAAACAGTATAAACCCCACAAATAGGGGAACACATATTATCTAGAGTAAAAAAACCCTAGGTAATGTAACCAAACCAAACACCTCAACAAATTAATAAATCTAATTCTTCACTAATTTATTTTAGTTAAATACAAAATAGTAGTTGCATTCTTGTCAGCAAAGGTTTTGAAAAAAAATTTTTCAAGTATTTCTTAAGACAAGTTGATGTATTTGGACTTTAAAAAAATAAATGTTAAAAATGTCTGAGAAAAATATGTTGTCCAAATAT
>VWZG01011620.1:9900-27410 GCA_013396735.1 Grallaria varia | reverse complement strand
TCAGCATACCAAAATGGGTTCAAAAGAATTAGCATGCTGCATAAGCATGAAGATGAAGGAGTTATGGAAATTCTGAAAAGCTGTGCATTTCTGAACACTACTCCCCAAAACCAAAGAAAGTATTATTCTTTTCTAAAGGCCACATAATCTAACAAAACAGTTTTAACAGTGTCTTTTGGGTATTGACTTTATCACCTAATTAGTGAACCCTCCCAAATGGAAAAATCATTCCTGATGCTCATTTCCATTCCATTATGTTCGGCTCTTTTTCTCATTAACAAGAAGCAGGAAATCAAGACTTTGTTATTACTTAAGAGCACTCCTCTGAAGCAATGGTTCTCATTACCTCTCTTCTACAAGAGAAGCCAGAAGAAAGCTAGTCCTACTGAAAAAAACAAAAAAATTCAGGAGAAAACTACATGCTCTAGGTGAAACTTTTGAATACAGAGAACCAGAAGAAGGAAGAAGAAAATGCACTTCCTGGAAGAAGTTTTTTAAGTTTTTCCTATTCACAGTGATACACTGTTATTCCAAATGTATTTCTAAACTAATCTATTTCTTAATTTCCTTAAAATTTCCCTTTATTTATGAAGTATTTAGACTAGCTCTTCACATATTTTAGCACCCCCATGCAGACACTTCAACAATGAATGTCCTAAGTCACTTTCAAGATTATGATACATTGATTAGAAAAAAGACTTTTCTTAAAACCACCTAATATAATGCAGGTGTATTTACATTTTGAAATCTGCACCTTTATGCACCCTAAAACAAGACAGAGCATCTACTAATAGTCAAGTGAGTTGATTTTAAATTTTTTTCAGTTGTCTTTTATCTTTTCATTCATAATATAAAGCTTTTGTATCTCTGAACTAATTTTCCCAATTCTCTCTTAAAAAAAAAATTTCTATTCTTTTTTTTTGTGTGTGTGTGTGTGCAGTCTTAACTAAACTTTCATTTGTATCTTTATTAAGGCATTAAAGCCTGTCTGGAAATTCGTTAGCATTTTAGTTTCTACCTATATTCTTCACATCAGTTGCTGGAGACTGGTCCTGGCTGCCAACTTTTCAGCCTGCAGAGCAGAGCTAAAAAAATACAACATAACCAAATCTCAGTTCAGTGACACTAGCCTTCCAAAAAGGTTCAAGAGTATCTTTTTTAATTTATAATCAGAGAAACTAGGTATGTGACAAACTTACTACATAACGACTGCTGTTATCAGAAAAAAATGGTCAAACACCTTTTTCTTTTCAAGACTTAAAAATAATTGTTTGTGACAAACTGTTAAAGAATTTAAAATTAAAGTATGAAAGCAGAGATAGTGGAAGCACCGCAATGAGCTATGCTGCATTGAATTTTGAATCATGACTATCTAAAAATCTTTAATAGCATAGAAACTGCTTTTCTAATTGCCACAGTATTTTAAGAGGCTAGAAAAATCATGCTTTCCTTTGGATATGTGATTGCAGAAGTAGCTAAGGCAATTAAAAAAAATAAAAACTGTGATAATGTAATAACCCAAAGTTATCCACAATGAAAACTAGCCTTGAACCAGCCAGAAGCAGCAGGATTTCTGTGACACATCTAGCAGCAGTTAGGAACATAAATGGGTATCCAACAAGTACCCACTAAATACTTGTGGGTCAATTGGAAGAAACATTGGTTTCTTCCTGGCAGGTAAGGGGAGAAGAGGCTGACCATAGAGAGGGAAGAGGCACGCATGGCACTGGTTGGCTCAACCACTGAAACTGCATAAATGTCTTCAAAAAGATAGTGGAGAAATAACAGAAACGACCAAAATCTGTCGTGCCTTTTTTTTACTGCATTTTGCAGTGTGGTATATTTTCTGCTTTTAGAAGTCTAATGATATTAATGAATATTTTAACTTCTTTAAAGGTGTCTTTTTTTTTGAAGGGAAAAATTAAACATGGCATAAATGGAAGCATATTTCATGTCTGTTGTGCTGTAACAAAAAATAATGGTGCTAAAGTGATAAACATGCTCAGAAGAAAAATCAGTCTGATGAAACACAAAACTCATTTTTATAAACTAAACATTGCAGTTCAATTTATATAATGAAAAGAAGCAATAAATACACATTGATACAAAGATGAGCTTCTGATCAGCAGAAATATCAACATAAAACCACACTGGAGGAATCCTTCTTTCCTGGTGTTTGTGAATTGTCTGTAAATTTAGATCCAATTCTCAGAATAGTGTTTTCTTTATTTTACTTCAGTTGTATTTTCACAGTTTTTTAAAAAGAGAAACGCTAAACAGCACAATCATTTGAAGACCAACTCTCCTCCAACTTGGCAGCTGAGTTTTATACACTTTTGCGTAAAGATCCGCAAAGCACTCAGTGGACTGCAGTAACACTGACAATATAGTTGCTCTTAAATCCAGTGTTTAAAGGAAGTTTAAGCCAAGTACAAAGATCAGCAAGGACAGATGTATTTTATATAAAGTTAAATAAAATCCAAATAAAGCAGAAATTTCAACTCTACTATAAATGTGACTGAGCACATTCAAGAAGAATAATCAAGATCGGGCTCAGGGCCAATAAGCAGTTCTCCACACAAAAAGGAAACTGAGCTCTTATGGTGATTTCTTTTGGACTGCTCTGCCAGCACCCTGGAAAATGCAGTTGATTGCTGGACACCATGACAAAGATAAATTTCAGATTATAGTTGGTTCCAGAGGCCAAGTTAATGAGAAAACCGGAAAAAATACTTAAGTATACTGTCATGGAATGAAAATTAATGAAAAGGTTAACTATTTCTTAGGGTTTTTTTGGACAAGAAGCTGAGGATTTTTACATCCTTTCATCTAAGCAGGAAGAGTAACAACAGTAGAAGTGAAAAGCAACCAAGATGACAGAAAAAAGGGTAATCTGAAAAAAATGTGTATCAGTACACTTAGATTTTCAACTTAAATGTTTCCCTACAAAAATGCTTTAACAAACACATCCCATCAATAAATAAAAACGTATGTTTTCCTATCCTCTCCTTCAGAAAGCGGCGATCACAGCTCATTCAGATTGAAAAAATCGAAGAAATTTAAGTATTACAGAGCTCCAGTGAGCTGAAACAGAATTATGTTCCAGTATGAATAAAGCAGGAAATCTGTCAGTTCTTCGGGAAGACCTGATCACATTACACTTCACTTAAAACTGCCTTGTTGATCCTACTAACAGATCCTGTATTAAGGTGCTAAGCAGAAAGAACAAATTATTTCTGAAGAGAGAATGGGAGGCAGGGACAGCTCTTGCCATGTATTTTATTTTTAGATGACAGTCTGATCAGAATACTATACTGAAACACAACAGTAGCACCCACTCATAAGACTGTTGTAATTTACAGCTGCTTTCAACCATTGCTTGTATTTCTTCTACTTCCCAGAAGAGCAAGCATATACAACACTTCATTGCTTTTCCTGCTCTTTACATACCAGCTGAACACATACAGGTCAACCTTGCAAAGAAGAGCAACACTACAACATGTGTATGCATGGAGTGAAACATACTAATAGTTTCAAAAATTCAAACTCCTTTGTCACATGATTCCAATGCCTGGAATCAATAATGTTAACTAGAAACTGAATGAACCATTCCACTGAGTGTTACAAATTTGATGAGTATTACAATTCCTTTTACAAAGTAAAAGGCGACTTGCACTGACAGTTTTAAATTTAAAATATTTCTCTATTGTTTTTAATGCAAAAATACATCTAGAAAAAGCTGTTTTCATCACCCAGTGCCACAAATGCCCTTTTTCTCAAGCAGTTTCATTTCATCATCTCAGGAGACTTCAGCACTCTGTGCTACAAAAGAGAACTCTGAAGAAATGCAAAGCTGTACTCTGAGGTTCATCTACAAGCTGTTTTCACACATTACTGTCCAGGTAGTCCTCTCCCACTACAACAGACAGCATAACTCCACTATGGTCAGTTCAGGCCCTGTACATCCCTTCAAATTGAAAAAGCCACTCCAATTCAAAATCATAGAATATGCTGAGTTGGAAGGGATACAGGATCAGGACCATCAAGTCCAACTCCTGGCCCTGGCACATGACCATCCCCAAGAGTCACACCCTATGTGTGAGAGCATTGTCCAAACACTTCTTAAACTCAGACAGGCTTGGTGCTGTGACCACTTCCTTGGCGAGCCTGTCCCAGTGCTCAATCACCCTTTGGGTGAAAAACTTTTTCTATCCTAAACCTTCCCTGACTCAGCTTCATGCTGTTCCCTTGAGTCCTGTCACTGGTAAGAAGAGTGAAATTTCTATAAAATTGTATACCAGACTGACCAGCTAGAATGCCCTGCCAGGGAAGTTACCTCTTGCACTGCAAGTTAAGCTCAATAGTACATGACTCTGCTTCTTTACCTCAAAGAGGTAAGTATACCTAAGTAGGAGAAAGCCTTCGGCCATGAGGAAGAATGAGCTGACACAATAGCTAACAATTCATGAAGAGAAAAGGTTTTATGCAAGTGCTACGACAGCTTCATAATGATAACGAATATGAAACTTTTAAATATCTATGTATGTAATACATATTTTAGAAATAAAAAAAAAATGTTTTGTTTGACAAATTCAGACTTGTAGAGGAGATGCTTGATCTATACAGTGAGGCACTGGAGTTTGGTAGAGACAAAAAAAAACCTCAAATGGTGTTTCAGGACCACCATAATAGGGACACATGCTCTGTCACATTAGCGCTGTTTGACAAACACCACCAGAACTCCTAGTAAAGAAGCACAAAGCTACCAACTTCAGATTCACCGAATCTGTTACCACATGTTGCTTCCTAATATCAGCTGGAGGTTTTGAAATAGAGTTCACTGATGACAAATGTAAAAGTCAAGATTTTATAGCCTCAGTCATACATCTTTTAAGATCTGACATAAGCTATCACTCGCATAACCAAAATCCATTAAAGGCTAGCATACAAGAGAAAAAGGTGAACTGCTGACTTAACTATGAGTCTTCTATAGGTCCACGCATCAGAGGTACACCAGGTAACCTGCAGGATTTCACTTTTACCTATGAGGGCACTATTAGCACTAAAAACACTGCAAAGTTCACTTCCAGATAAAACACTGTTAGTGATGTATCTAGAGATACGTCAATCCAAGGCAAAATAGAAATCAACCACGTGCACTCCAAACAGTCTTTACTTATGAAACTAAAAGATGGCTAGCAAAAGAGATTTTCAAATCTGTACTAGTACATTACTAACAATTCCTGAGAGTACATTACTAACAATTCCTGAGAGAGAAAAAACCCACAGTAATACCTAGATATATCAAATCTAAGTTGTGGCCTCTTACATTTGTTAGTAGAAAGATCTCAGATTTTCCAATTTTAAGACTTAAGTTTAAACTAAAATATACTTAAAGATGACTGTGTTGATTAATTGACAGAACCACTAAACAAGGAATTCTTACAGTACTATAACCTTTTGCAATTTTACTGGTATACTTCTACCTAAAGTTACCTAAAAACCCCTGCATCAGTAACTATTTTGACAAGTTAACAAACCATTAGTCACCCTTACACATGCAGCGAAGTTTTTTTAAGAATTGTAACACTTGTTTGAAAACAAGGCAAGAATTCACTATTTTCAGGGTAAAATGTTAGAACAACTAAGTGCAACCACACTAGAGATCCTTCCTTTCATCATGAAAGGCAATACCGATACTTCCTGCTGTCATAAGGGTCCTTGCTTTTACCTGTAGCACACACAATTTGACAATATGCTAACTTGCGAATTATACCTTGCTGAACACAACTGAGTTAACTTCACAACACTCCTAAAGTGTCTTACTTGAAAGGTTTATATATTGTCACACCAAGCTGCAGAACAACAACAAAAATTATTCCTGATTTACCTGGTGTTACTTTGTGACCTTTACGATTATGGTCTTTTCCAAGACCTTGTATTAGAAATAACAACTTTCTTGTTTAAAAAAATAAATTCCACAGCGTTCATAGAAATTCCTATACTTTTGAAACCACGTTTTTCATAACTTCATAAAAACTTTGTTAGATTTGTGCAACAGTGTATCTCCAATATAAGTCTTAAGACACTATTACCATTTTTCTTTTGGAAAGTTCTTTACAATTTCGCTAATGATTGGCTGGTAGCAGGAATCTCTCTCAGACTTTCCCTCTTCACTCCAGTCTCTCACAAACTGTTTCAATGTGGACTTTAATTTATCCATGTCAAATGTTGAAGCTGGTGTAATCTTCCCCCTTCCCTGATTAAAGTGGGGGGAAAAAAAAAAGTTAGTGGAAAATGCACACAGTTGAGTCTTGGAGAAAAAAAGAGCACACTATAAATAGAAAAGTGCCATGCTATAAGAGCTGTTGGGAGTTTCAGCTGACAAAGCACTTGTCTTTCACTCCTGAGACCAGGGCTCAAATCCACCTTAATATTCTAAACAAAATGAGTTTGCTGGTCTCCATTTGGCATCCAAGAATCCAGTTTCCATATCAGAACAATACACAGTGTGGCACAGCTAAGCAGAATTGGTAGTCCTTATTCAGGAAAGGACAGCGCCTACCTACTGCAGAGGCTGAACCGCTTACCCTGAAAAGAGGATCCCTTTAGGTACTGGTATGGCAACACTGAGAAGCTCACTTTAGAGTTGCCCATTACTGAATCTTGCCCATTACTGAATCTGTAGGTACCAAAAAGGACTTCAGTTTCCATCTCTGTCAGTGTTTAAAATCTGAGGGCCTTTTTTTTTTTTTTTTAACAGAGACACCACACTGAAAAACCAGGTCAAGTAGTAAGACAGTGTTTACCAATAACAATGTTAAAGATACTTGGCCTATCTAGAATTGCAACCATTTAGAATGCTGTAACATATAACAACCTACATCATTTATGTTCTACGTAGTTAACAGAAAAAATAACTTTCAAACATAAACAGGGTAAAGCTTGAACTCTGCAGTGAAAAATGCCTTTTTACAGTCATTTGCCAGATCCAGTTAGTTTTCTTAAGTGTAACTAAAAGAACAAACAGCTTTAGTAAGCATCAGCTTAGCAAAATGTGAAAAGAGTGAGAATAGCATAAGCAAACAAGAAATGAGTAAATAAAGGAAAAAGAAAATTAAGTTGGAACCCTAGAGGTATGAAAAACTCATGTAGAAAATCCCAAAGCATACAGAATTTAATTGTGGAGCAAGAAAAAGTCCCATTTTCACATACATCTTCTCCATATTCTTTATTTTCAAACATATGAATGCAGTCATTCACAATGGTCTGTAGTATCTCTTGATTATGATCAATGCACTTCCGAATCTTGTCAAGGTGAGGAAGAAATTGAGGAAGAAGATTCTGTTGGTTAGCTGGGAGAGACTTAAACTGCCTCTCTGTTCTGTTCACTCGTTCATGCATATTCGTTCTAAAAAGCAAAAGTTTTAGATATTTAGAAGCAATATACACACCACATGTAAATAATTCACTGTAAGCTGTTCTAGTGATGATTATTCATTTTGTTATACATAGAAAGTGACCAGACTTTGTAATTCCCTACCAGAGAACAAGTTTTCAAGAATTTTTAGGCAAAAATGTTTTAAACTCTAGTTCTATATTACCACTCTTTTTCACATGTTCCATCTTAAGAAAACTTACCGTTTCATCATCAGCCACTGATTGCCAGAGCAAGTGATCACTACCTTAATCCATGGATCTACAAAATTTAACAAACAGCGATCTCCAAGATTGTTTCACAAATCCAATTTAAATTGAATTAATAGCTGGATGCAGTGGTAAACTTCAGTTACAGAAATAATGAGTAGAGTGGGAATTGGGATCCTCAAAATCAACTGCTTCTGAAAGAACTGCAAATGTCATAGCTGGACCATATCAGAATTCCAGCAGCCACACTAAGATGGTAAGCTACCTTCTCCTAACAGCATATCCCCAGGTACTGTGAATTTGATCATGTAACTGATGCCAGCTAAAAATAACTCTTCACTTTTCCAAAATAAAAGTTTCATAAAATCATGACTCTTCCAAAATTTTGCTAGAGTTTACTAGATTTGATTTCTGTCTAAACTGACAGAAGTCTAGTTGCTGAGCACAGTCATAAAGCCAGGACAACAGATACTGCCCCTTTTGTCCATCAAATCATTTTAGCTACTCAAGTCATACTGCAGTTTCCTGAACTCCTGTGTCAACATACAGCAGCACAAAGTTGAAAACTAGCCATCAGTGGGAGTAAGGTGCAATTGCTGCAATTTTAGTTGCAACACGAGTCTGGAAATTTGATCAGCCAGCATCTCATTCAAATGTTCCTGAGAAGGGCTTGTTCACTACAACAGCTACACTAGTTTAAAGTTACATTAAGAAACGGAGAACAAACAAGAAAAAAATAAGCTGATTCCATACAGAGCACATCAGCTTATCTTAACATCATCTTCTTGAAAGTTTCATCAGAAAAAAACATCTTTGAACCTAATTCTCCATCCTTTCATGCTAAATTGCAACCATCTAGCAGAATTAATAATTCACTGAAATCAGAACTACAAATAATGAAGTTAAGTCTTTTTATCTCAAGAAGACAAGAACAACATCTCGACTCATCTGAAAGTGTGTTATTGCCTTATTCATACTGATGCTTCAAATTAAATACTAGTATGTAAACAAAAAATCCAATTATTTTTAACTACCAAGATATTAATTTTACCTAAATTCGGAGTTATTTCTTTCAAACAGAGATAATTGAAATTCTATATTGGAAATTCAAGTCACATCCTTTTGTGTTTACGGAAACCAGCATTCAAAAGCAAACCAGTGCGAGCATGAGGCTGAGAAAGATGTTCCCAACTTCTAAAGGCTGAGGATAAAATTACATCATTGATATAAGTACGTTGCAGTTAGGAATTACGTTAATAGCTGTTAGTATCAGATATTTTTAACTAAGTAAGTCTTTGATACATCCAAACTGAATCAAGAGAATTCACTTAGGAAGACACATGGAAGTGTCATCTAGGCCAATCTCCTGCTCAAACAGTAATCCTGGAAACAAATAAAACCCAAGACAGGAAACACCAAACAGAAGAAATTACATAAATATCATCCACTTTGACCAAGAACCTCATTATCACGTAAAAATTATGCTTATGCTACATTGACAAAAAGGGTTCAGCAACTACTAATGAGTTACAGGATGAGGTTTGGTCAACTGAAGTAGAGGTAATACACTGTTGCTACATCCCAAATCTGCTTTCCAGACCCATGAACAGGAATAAATTTACCAAAATACTGAAAAGGACTGGATTTTTTCAGCCAGTCCCCACCACTCCACCATTTAAGTAACTTGTTTCCTCTTCTATTCAATGGATTCAATCGTAAAGTTAAGTTTATCTCATTCCTGTGAGGCCAGCAAGCTGTTTTCTCATTCAGGAGATGTTATTAAAAATTACATCCATCAGCTCTAGCAATAGATTTCTTTGGTGTGTGCAAATTAAAATGTCTTTCAAAAGTTTCCTCATTAATTAGAACACCATTTGCATTTCTTTGCCAGCGCGAACAACTACGGTTGTGAATTCTTTACAGTATCTTTGAGTATTTTATCTACTAAGAGATCTTTCACACCCTCTTCAGGGAGCTTTCTTTTATGTTTTCCAATTGACATCAAGGCATCAAAGCGACTTTGAGCGTATCCAGCAAGGTAAGTGGCGCAGAAGCCCTTTCCCGACTAGGGCTTCTGTACCCCGCCACCGGCACACTGCTCCCCAGCGAGCGCAGCCCAGGAGGTGGCCGCGCAACACGCACGGAGGAGCGCCTGCGCCGGGAGCCGCGGGACTGCCCCCAGCCCGGCGGAGGCCCGTCAGCGAGCGGAGGGACCCCGGATGCCCGCAGAGCACCACGCACAGGGACCAGATCTCAGTTACCCGTAATATCGGAAGGCGTTGATGATCCTCCGGAAATGCTCCCGCTCCAGACGTTCTTCCTCCTCCCTGGCAGCCGCCAGCGCCCTCGGCTCTAGCGGCTGCCGCCTCCGCCGTTCTTCACTAACCGGGGTTGCCTGCTCCTCCTCGGGCTCCACGCCCCAGCCGCTCGCGCTGTCTCCCGACCACGACAGCTGCTCCTGCTCCTCCTCGCGGCCTCGCCCCAGCCCCCTGCGCATCACTTTGGCCGGCGGATCCCTCTCGCCCGGGGAACGCGGCGGCGGCGCTTTCCGGGACACCGCGCACGTGGCCGACATCCCCCGCGCCTCCGCCGCTATCTCCGCCGCGCACGCGCCCGCCTCTCTTCCGGCGTGCGCCGGCCGCTGCGCGCACGAGAGAGTATCGCGAGAAGAGGAGCGGCAGCGCCGACGGCGTAGCGAGTGGGGGCGGTGCGGGGCAGAGAGCGGCGTGCCCGGGAGGTGCCCGGCAGGAGGAGGGCGGGCTGTGTGCCACGGGTCGGCCGGGCCTGTGTGAAATGGCACGGCGGGGTTGTCACGTGACGGCAGTGGCGCTGAAGCACCTCCGTTGTACCCTGAGGAGGTCACGCCTCTCTGGAATGCTCACGCAAGGATCGGTAAACTGTGTCTAGCCACGCATTAGTCGGTAGATACTAAATTTCCCCCCACAACACACCTTGGCCGTGATAGCAGTTGAGCCCATCATCCTCCTCCACGTGACAAAACTTGTCTGACCGGATGCAGAAAGTCAGCATTAAGCCTTTCCAACCTGCTTTGAGAAGAGGTGGCTCATACGAAGGGCCTCATTTGTAAGGGCCTATCCCCTCAGTTTGAGATGCTGAAGAGTACTGGCCTGTCTCACAGTCTAAAGATAGGGATAGTCATTTAGTAATCCACGTAACGTTAACAGGAAAAGTTTTTTTTGCACACTAACTTTCTGTGGAAAGAGGAGCATCAGTCTCTGAACAGAAACACTCACTTTACTCTCAGTGTTTTCCAGTTTTCTTTTCTTACTCTCACACTGCTCCTGCTCTCTTGAAGCTACATTAACAGACTGGACAGTTAATGGGCACTGGGCACTGTGTTCTGGCAGTGCCAGAGGGAAAGCAGAGGCATCATACTCAGTTTGATGACAAGAGAGTCATTGTTTCCAAGGGCACAATACTGCTCTTGTAAGTTAGGAAGCACCCTGTGTGTGATAAAACCAACATCTAAATCGATACACAGCCTAAGCAGAAATTGAGCTTTTAGACTTTGAAAGTTAGGATGGGAGCAATAACTCTGCAAGGTAAAAAGTTTGTACCTGCTACATCAGTGTTTATGACTAGTACATTGTCATGTTCTACTATTTTGACATGAGGAAACCACCTTCTAAATTTCAAACATCACGTACTTGCATTTCTGCACTTCTTATATTTAAGCCATTAGCCTTCTATAGAACAGTGTGACTTCCATCACTACCATGTTTCTGAACATATGCAAGACACTTAGCAAAGCTTTCCTTCAGCAGTGACAGCCTGAAATTGCTGCTGGCAGGAGGTGACATCACTTCCAGAAATTCATCTTTTCTTCACTATAGAACCACAGGCTCCTGTCATGCACCTCTCTCCAACCACTTCATAACTAGCACAGCCTTGGCAATCAAATAGCATTTGCCAAGGGCAAACTAAAATTTTCCTGTCAGGAGCTGTACCACCTTTAAAGCAAAACATGAAATATTTTTAGTAGTAATAGTACAAAACTGTATTTGAAAACACTTTGTCCTAAACACATCTAAATGCAGCTCTAATCTGCTAACATCTTTTTTTTATATATTGATTTAGGACTCAATACTGTTACAATAAAGCATTACATTTCAATCATTGATCAGTTCAGCTGGCACATAGTAAGTAATATAGTCCATCCTTTGCTTTTCATGTCTGTAGCTTTTTCTTTTATTCTGGCAGATAAAAATATAAGATATCCTATAGAAAATATAAGAGTTAAGAAACTACTTATTCAGCAACTTCATATGACCCAACTTCCCAATTTCCTAGTTTATCTAAATATATGTACACAAATTCCATAATAAGCTTTCACATTTAGCGTATGTGCTTTCTGAACATTTTCATTATTTCAGTTTCAGCCTGAGCTATGAATTAGTATGAATTCCTTCCTCCTTCCTCCCTGCTGAAGCATGTATTTATTGTCTATTAGTTTGTGCCATCCCATTCATCAATCTGTGCAATATATGTACTATATCTTGTTAATGATGCATCTGCACTCTCTACACATCTTATTCTGCCATCTTTTTCCAATAATTTGATTTATCTTCATGTTTAATTTTTTAATACCCATTCCCAACTGCTCCAAACAATACACAACATAAAATATACTTTGCAAACATTAGAGAGGTATTTAGCAAGTCTAAGTTCAGCTATGATGTATTCAGTTATTGAATAAGCTGCATAACAACTTATACAATCTTAAACTACACAGTTAGTTCTTCTAACCATATATATTAGTGATTATAAACGCCTAAAAATATTAGAGACAATCACTGTCATTCCTATATGATCATTTCAAACTGCAGGCATCCATGTTCAAATATGCTTATTAATACAACAGAACTCCATCTTTTTAGTTTAGTTTTGTACACAAAAATCTTAATGTTTTTTAAAATGTTCCCATTCAATCAGATTTAAAGATCAGCCAAAGTATAACTGATTAAAGGATTTCAAAAGAAGAATGCATGTTGATACTCCTAAACAGTATCTGAGACTTAAAGTTAATAGTTACTAAAAAAACACTTGTACTATATGAACTAGCATTATGGTCATACACATTAATATGTGCTCGGTTGGCTTGCCAAAGTGTAACAGTCTTGTGGTTTTCAATTCGTATCAAACAGAACCCTTGTTTTCTGCATTATCATGCTGTGACATGCTGATCTAAAATAAATAAAAAAGTTCACATTTGACCTATAGTGTTTGCAAGTGACATCACTATATATTAGAAACTAATACCACCAAAACATTTGTTTTCATTCATTTGTTAACTATATTCCTTCTGTTTCCCCTTTTCATTGTTATTTTACCATTAGATAACAACTATTATTTTAGAACATCCAATTTCAAGGAACTCACAGGTATAGATTGACTCGGAGTAATGGGCAAACATGGGAGTGCAATGTATAAAGAGATACATACAATCCTTGTAGTATTTTCATATAAAAAGATTAACTTCTTGGTAACATGGAATGCGACCCGTAGGTTCAATTTCAAGTAACATTACTTACTTACTTTCCTCATCTTGATTAATTCCTGTATTATATCACTATACAAATAGGATAAAAGCTCTTCTTGGGATTTTGTTCCATCCAAATAAGCTGAGGGAGATGAAAGAAAAAATTTTCATGAGTTCTGTGCCAGCTATCTATATTAGCAATTGGCAGAGTTTTCAGTATTTCTATAGATGCCATCAGAAGAGATGAAAAATAAAAATCACGAACAGCATCTCCCCTTTTCTTCTTTCACAAATTCATTTTATATGTTAAAAATAATATACTGGGAAAGTATTCTAGTTAATAATTCATGTACAATTTTTTTGTGGTATAAGAGTCTCCATAAGGTTAATGGTAGTAATATTAGGACAGTAGTGCAATGGAATAATTCAGTGGAAAAGTTTCTGTGCAGTGGAAGACTTCAGGTTCCTTAGTTTCAGGGTTTGAGCAAGTCAGGGAACAGCACTGCCATTCCCATTCTCACTGCATAATGAGAAGCAGTGACCTGATGATCAAGCAGCCACCCAACTTCCTTTCTCTCTGGTCCCCTCTCCAGAAGGAAGCAGTCCAAGAGCTGTACAAGTGTGAACATCACAGAAGTTCATGGCAGTGCCCTACCAGCTGGCCCAGCTTTGATACTTCTCATGCAAAACTGGTGACTATACAGTGTACAGTCAGCATCTAGAAAGTATCTTCAGCTTTTTACAAGACTTCCACCAGGATTTCAATTTGGTTTTTAAGAATTCTGCCAGTGTGCCAGCTAGCATCTCAGAAGCTTTCTACTTAAGACATACATGTGTTATCTTAACAAGCTACATTGTTAAGTGGACTTAATTAGTGATCAGAAGATTTCTATTGTTTAACTTCATCATTTTCATTATTAAAAAACAAAACCAAACCCCCTACAGACTTGTAATATAAACAATCAAAACAGTCAAAATCTAACTGTCTAAGTGCTATAAAACCATCTGAGGAAAATTTTGTCCCATTTTAAAAAGCTCACAACTCTACAAAAACTGCACAAGTGCCACAGTAAAGAATTTGATAACTTTAAAATTAAGGATACCATACCAACTTGCATACTTGTATTTTCTTCCAATTCATTTTTATACTTCAGATACATAGGCCACACGTGTCCATCGAAGTACCCCGGTGTATCTGCTGGCTGATAGACTCTGGTGCTACACAAAAATATATTTGCTTTTCCATACAAGTTTTGCATTTCTCCCTACATTCAGCTCTTTTAATAACAGCATTTATCCAAAAGAAAAAAGAAGGGCTGGCTGGCTACATAACTGTTGGAGCAAATGAGGCTTCCCCCTTTTAATTCAATCTGTGATATGAACTTTTGCTATCTTACCTATTTCTGCCTATTAAATCACATATGAGATAAGGTAAAAGGTTGGGGTTTTTTAACTGAAAAAGGTATTACATGTAAATTAAGCTGTATTGAAACTTACCAAAAAATTTACTTTTTCTCTTTTTTTATTCGGTATACAGATTTCTCAAGCTTTAAATGACTAGTTGTTTAGTCACTTCCATTCTGGTCACTAAAGTCCTACAAAGGTCACTCTAGTGAGAGACCAATAAAGTGGAATCAACCAAAGCCAGCTGAATAGAGGATTTCTTTACTCAGCCAGCAGATTCTGACTTCGTGCACATGTATTGCTCCAAATTTGGAGGCAAGTTAGACATGGCTAATGTACAGTCTAAACAAAGCATTATAAAACCACATATCAACATAATTACTTTAACAACAATTTATGTAACTGTATTCAACCAAGAATAAGACTGCTTAGTATTTTTTAACTTTCTCATTTTAAACATGGTTTAACTCAAATATACAAGCAATAATGTAAATAATTTATCAGGACAACAAATTCTCTTTTTAGCATTTGTAAAGCACTTAACACTTTAATATCCCTGCGCTTTAAAATAAAAAACAAAACAAATCTAAAACAGAGGATAGATGATCTTAATAGCTTATATTTGGCAAGCACTGAAGAAAAGCTAGTACAAAAGAACTGCTCCAGTTTAAGTGGTACAGTGACCTTCATTAAACAGTAACTGAATAGTCTTACCTCCTTCTCCTTTTGCATTCTTCATAAGGAAGGGTCAAAAAATATCTTCTATTCCATAGTTCATTAAGTGGCCTAAGATAATGACATATTTACTTCCCTCTTCCATTTTAGGGCAGCTTTTCATATACCAGGTTACATATTAATGCTTACTCATAATTGTAAAGAAGAAAGCCTTCAACAATCAAAATACAAGTATCTTCCAGATCGCCACATGCACTCTGTGGCTCCTCTGTCACAACACTTGAGCTTGCTGGGCTTTTTATCCAATTGCGAATCCTTGTCACCATTTCATCCATATAGAGGGCATCAAGTACTAGATGAAAACAAAGTTAGACATCCCTTAAGCACAGAGGAAAAAAAAAAAGAAAGAACGCTTATGAACCCCTAGGTTAATCAGTAAGAATCAAACAATCCACGTAAAAGGTTAAATGGTTAAATCTGAACCTCAAATATTATCTCTCATGCATATTAGTAGTTCTATGTTTGCAGTTGATGATTTCCTGAAACCAAAGCTTACACCCAGATGGGGGTATTTCTTGTGGGTCTAGTCTCTCTGAACTTCATGGCACTCAGAATTGTGTGAACAGCTTTTCCCTCCATGACAGAAACTGCAGTGACTGTTCTCCTCTTCTACAGGACTTGTAGAAACTTACTTACCCTGAGACCTCCACCTTTCTGTCAATTGTCGTAGGTGGAGTGGATGCTCCACATTTTTTGCTCTGGGTTTTTACGAGGTTCAGGTATACGGAGAGTGGGCATAAATGGACTTAAAGGAGCATAGCATACAAAGCAAAACAGTACAATGTAACAACTGCTTTTGCCTGTAGACATATAGGAATATATTAATTACTGAAAGGCAGAAGGAAGGCAGCCTTCAGATAAAATAAGAGAAAACACATTTTTGAAGAGCTTTAAAGAAAAGCATTAAACCTGGATATTTGAGACAGAATGTCCAATTTCTCTCTCCAGTTTCACATTCCACTTCCATGAAGTCTACAAGTTGAGCCAAAGGCTGCATAGTACATAAGTGTTATAGTTTTAGAATTTATCAGAATTTTTTTCTTTCCTACCAACACAGACTTTGGGGGCTGACACCCTCCTTAACAAAGACCCGGCTAACGATCCAAAATTCCAACCTGATAGCTGGGAGGAGAGTTCTTTTGTTTTGGGAGTTGTTTTTTTTTTTCCTCTTCACTTTTTCAGCAGCAGTTTTGGAGAAGGAAGCAGCTCGGAGGGACTGCTGCGGGTTCTGGCTTCTTTCCCTGCCTTCTGTTCCTAGCCCGGTGTGCCCTGACCTTCAGAGGGACAGACAATCTTCCCCAGTTTGGAGTTGCTGTCATTTTCCTGAGACACCGAAGCACCACCGAGGGAGCCCCCAGCCCCCTCTGCCCACGCNGGAATTGTAAATTGTCTTAGCTTACTCTAAACTAATACAATAAGCATGAGTTTTCAGATACAATTGAAGAGTTTGACCAATGTTCTGATTGATATGTTTCGTGATCACTAAGCACCAAGAGAATTTAGCTACTAAGCAGCTGTTCACAACTAGATACAATCTGAATCAAAGCACTGACCTAAAGTGGATATGGATCTAGAAGCTTATAAGACTAAATTGGCACATTGAACCAGCATTAATCATGAACTTAAAAACATTTGTTCTTTATGTGAGATCTGACATGAAATAAAGGTGTCAGGATTAGACTAAAGTTTTGACTGATTTGGAAAACTCCGTAGTGATATCCCATGAGTTCATTTTCAAAGTGAAAAAAATAAATCCATTACATAGAAGGTAATGAGGATAAACTTACACCAGTGCTGCAAGCAAAGACTTTTAACTGAACAGTACCATTTGCTACTGAACTAGATACAAATGAAAAAGCAGAGGAAAAGAATAAAAAGAGAAAAGGAAAGGTTAAGCACTAGCTTGACCTACTTAATAGTTAAGAAAATTTTCTTATACATCTCAGTGAGCTGAAAGAAACCAAGTAAAGGATTGCTCTGAAACAACCATTTGTTTAGTGCCTTGCTTAGAGGGGAAGAAGAGCAGGGAATGTAGGGAAAGTGTTGAAGTTTAGTACAGAATTTCAGTACAATGTTCAAAAGCAGCACATCAAAGTTACTGACCATCATATAGCTTAAATCCACGTTCATCTGTTTCTACTTCAGACTCTGGCTGAAGGGGAAAAAAAATTGAGTTTTTTCAAGGCTTTTTTGACTTGTCATGGGTATATACTCTTCAGTTATA
>VWZG01011615.1:22620-43402 GCA_013396735.1 Grallaria varia | reverse complement strand
GCCATGATGATGATGATGAAGCTACTCATCAAAGTACCGGCATGTGAGCTGGGAGCAGCTGATGTCCAAGAAACTGTTGATGAGATTTGGGCGTGAAATAAAAAGACATTGGTACTGGGAGATCGTGACTGAATATTTTTCAGGTTTGGATCATTTTATTCCATCTGCCAAAATTCCCACAGTACTTTCCATCAGACTGCTGGTACATCTTTTTCAAAACTATACTTCCTTCCTGTGCATACAGCTGCCATAGATATTGAGTTTAATGATTTCCACTGGGTTTCTGATAAGGTGCTAAATACAGATGTAGATTACTGTACATATGGGTACATATTACTACTTGTACAGACAATAGTGTGGTTTGTGTTCCAAAGCACATCCAGCTATAAAAGAGACCAAGAAATTGGTTTTCCCACTATTCTTGAATTATGCCTTTGTGTGATTTTTCCTTTTATCAGGTAGAATTATTTAACATTTATTTTATAATTTGCTTCCAAATTTCATGCAGAAATTGAAATAGCACAAAAATTGAAATAGCCCAAACATTTACACATTTCTCATGTATAAAACACACTAACATATTTTTTTCCCTCTGACTGAAAAATATTTTGGGTCTCTGGCTCACATTTAATGGTTTTGAAGTACATTTATAAATACCACTGTCAGCTATCTAAATGAGTACGTTTATGAGGAACCAAGATGAAAACCAATACCAGTGTGTATTTGACTTGTGTGAAAAGCCATCATTAACTAAAAGATGTGCAAGTCAATCTCAATAAATCCTTGGTAATTTATTAACTAAATTGGACATATTTTATATAAGATATGCAGGTCTCATATCTACAGTAGATCTGTGCATATATATTTAGATCTAAGTATAAGATAACCACTTCTACGTAAATTTGACCCTCAAATTCCTTTTCCAAGCTATCATTTTTCTCCATTAGGTACTTGTTGTTACACTGTAACAATTCTTTTCAAAATAAAGGAAATAAGTTTGAAATGTACTTTTACAGAAAATAGGTAATCTATGGCCAAGGCTAAAAAACACTGTATGGATAAAGTAGTTTAAATATATAGTTCCACTGCACCAAGAGGAAAGAAAAGAGCAATAGATCATATTGTCTCAAAGTATCCTACCATCTTGTCTCTGCGTAATAGGACTATCCAATGGGGAAGTCCATGCAGATGTGCAGCAATAATGCAAAAAAAGCCCCAAAAACATCAAGGGTCTTGGATCTTTTTGCTGCTTTTGAGCCAATATCCATGGGACTTTTAAAAAGATATAATTCTAACTGTTTCAGCTATTTGAGTTTTCAGGGTTATCCCACATGACATAAAATAATGATACCTCATTTAGTAGAAGTAGCAGAGGGGTAGCATGGCTAATTAGTTCTGACTACTTGCTATAATACAGTTATTTTTCCACAGCTGAAAAAGCCCATCATGGGTCCATAGAACATACTCCCCATCTCCCATACAATATGTATTCAACTTTTTTCAGCAACCCATGGGAGTACAGGTAATATTTTTAAGCTACTGCTGACTTTGAAGGTTCATCCTAATCAATAGGGTGATTTAGGTCTATAAGTAATTTTTATACATTTGAAAGGTTGGACCTAAAAAATACCATTGTTAAAATAAAAAGGCTGGTGGTTTGAACAATCATGTGATCCGAATAGCTGGCCATGGCAAACACTGCACACAGCAAGATTTGTGGTGAAAAGGATGAAATTTATTGGATTGGCAAGTAAAGCTCCACTGTTTGTTCCCAGTGGGCCTGAGAAATCAGCTCAGTTTTTCTGTTCTGGGTTCCACTGTAGCCATAGCACGTAATGATAGGAAAAAAGAAAAGAAGACAAGTCACTGCAGAAAAAGTAGGCAGGGGTACTACTACCAGAGTTGTCTTGCATATTTCCCATCCTCTGAAAGGCTGCATGTTAAGTAACTTAAATTTTAAAAATATTGTGTGAAAACGTTAAGCTTAAGTTTGAATTTCACTGTAGAAATTTCATTTACACTCAGAATAAAAATTCTCACTTGAAAGAATAGGTATGTTTCAACATAGTTAAATGCACATTGTCATTAGGCAAAATACATTATACTATTCCACTCCTCTGTGACAGTTTACAGGTTTGGTTTTTTTCCTGTTCAAGATACATCTTTTACATTAAATTAACAGTAGAGCAAACACAAAGATATGGAAGATCTGCTTTTTGATGAGTTTCCCATACTCTAGAACTATAGCCACCCATAGAAAGACGGAAAAAAACCCCACAAAACAAAACAAAACAAAAAACAGAAGCAAACAAACAAAAACACAAAACACAAAAATAACTACCCACACTCAGATAGCAAGAGATACAGAAACAGCTCCATGAAAATCTAATTCCGCAGCACCTGATGTTCTGAAGTCAGCATTCTTTTGTGATATGCAAGGCAAAGTATAAAACTGCAAGAGAAAATTTGGGATTATAAACATAAAAAAAACATAGAACAGAAAATTCAGGATTATAACGTTGTATTTTCTTGCAGTAGCAGTGAACTGTGCATTTGCCTATGATTCTCATACATGAGATTGACAGTTACATAAAAACTGANCTAATCAGAAGCACTCAAAGTTATGTCTAGGTGTTCCAATAAAAAAGGTTTCTAATTGCCCCAAGACTGAGGATATTTCAATTACAAGTCTTTTCAATTTGATTAATTCCTTTCTTCCTAAGGAAGGATTATGTTGATGGGTTTCAGGTAGTGGAACTGGTTGGCTTAGGAGGGGCATTAAAACATCCTTACAGCTTTAACTAATGTGATTAAGTTTTATGGAATATATTTTTCTTCTTAAAATCTTACTGAGATCAAGCACTTATGTGATTCCTTTGGAGCAGCAGTTGAGAAGTTGGATAAATTGAGGACACAGTAGTAACCTCTTGAAATGGGTTCATTAGTTCTAAAAAGATTTGAGAAAGTTATTTTCCACATCACACAACCTTAGTTAATAAATAAATAAATAAATAAGAAAGCATAATGCTTTTTAAGGCCTTAATTAGTGATTTTTAATACAGGATCACTTAGATAACACCCTGTTATTGGTTCACACTTCTGTGATCATTACTGAGTAGACAGTCAGGGTTGACAAATATTTTGAAGTTAAGTTGCTGAGTTCCAACCTTTGCCCTGTCAGTAATCTAAACTGAACCAGACACTTAGTGAGCTTGCAAGAAAAGAAGTCATAATCAACTAGGACAGGAGAGAGGAATTTTTTAATATTTTTAAATTTCCTTTACTTTCCTGGTAGAAAAGTGTGACTGTTACAGCTTTGAAATTCCTTATTTTAACAGTTTCATGTGTTTGCATGTTCAACACAATCACAATAGCAATTAATATTAGAAATGCAGTAATTTAGGTCTTTTAAATACTGCTAAAATACATTTATTACTGGTAGTCTGGTGCTTGACACATCAGGAAAAGTGCCCAGTGATGATTCAGGTAGAAATAAATTATACTGTGTCATGAAATATACTTCGGAACACGAATGGTATTAATAATTGAGAACATCCACACAAACAATGGACAGATTCTTAACTCCATTTTTATCCCTGGATCTCCCATTACCACCCCTGAATGTGGCAACATGCTGGAGGAAGAAGGGTCCCTCCACAGACTTCAGTACTTTTCACAAATCCATGCATGTTCAGTTTGTGATTCATTGGAGGGTTTTGGTCCACATTTTCTTGGTTAATTGTGTAAATTATGAAATGTTTAAGCTTTTTGTTGCCAAATGTTTAAGGAGGACAATTTTCACCAATGAATGAGCATATATTGATGAAAATACTTGCTTTCACACACCAAAAAAGTGCTGGTTTTAAATGCTTATAGGCAGGGACAGTATTTTTAAAATCTGTTGGTGTTCAGCATGAATGAAAAGGATATTGAAGTTCATACAAGCAGATGTCAAAACATCAGGAGCTCACTCTGCAGAGAAACCTCAGTCACATTGCCATAACCGTATGAAAAGGGGTGGCAGAGATTTTTTAATGCATGAGTTGTCAGAATGCAAGCCTGCTCTGAGACAGATGGCTTGTGGAAGAGCCTCAAGCAGTGATAAGCTAACCATCAGTGCTGCAGCCATGTTATTTCCCTGTGCTGATTTTTCAAGCCTAATCCCATAGAATCAAGGCTACGAGAAGAAAATAAAACTGAACAAAACCACAGAGAAGGAGCAAGAACTCAGTAACCCTTATTTAACATTAAAATAAAATAAAAATTTAAATTCTCAACTTTCATATATGCCTGATAAGGAAAAAAAAACCACAAAAATTGAATTATACCAGATTTTCCTCTCATAAACTATTCCAAGTTCAGTACTGGAGGCAATTTACTTGTGGACCATTTGAAAATATTAAAAAAATAGGTAGATTTTATTAACATTTTTAAAATACTGAACTGATGAAGCAGACATACACACAATCACATTCATTCTCTAACTTTTTGTATGTCCTGTCTGTCAAGTTGTAAAGATTTNCAAACAAACAAAAACACAAAACACAAAAATAACTACCCACACTCAGATAGCAAGAGATACAGAAACAGCTCCATGAAAATCTAATTCCGCAGCACCTGATGTTCTGAAGTCAGCATTCTTTTGTGATATGCAAGGCAAAGTATAAAACTGCAAGAGAAAATTTGGGATTATAAACATAAAAAAAACATAGAACAGAAAATTCAGGATTATAACGTTGTATTTTCTTGCAGTAGCAGTGAACTGTGCATTTGCCTATGATTCTCATACATGAGATTGACAGTTACATAAAAACTGACAGTAAACAAGCGCACCAGAAAATATTATTTTTAGTAGACTTATAATTCAGAATTTATGCAAACAATATTTTTAAACTTTTCCAACAATAATTTTCGCAACAGTTTATAACATAAGAAACATGATCTGAAGTTGCAGAAAAAGGAGAACATAATTAAAACTGTAGGTAGGAATAAAAGCTCCCTAGTACTCCTGAGAGGACTTATTTTGTATTGATCTTACATTTAATTTGCTTTGTGTTCTCTCACTACACCTTCCTAAAACCTACATGCAACAATATTGAACTCATTCTAATTTTTACAACATGGTGAAGTTGTCCCTGCATTTTCTTATTATCTGAGCTGATGGACTAATCAGAAGCACTCAAAGTTATGTCTAGGTGTTCCAATAAAAAAGGTTTCTAATTGCCCCAAGACTGAGGATATTTCAATTACAAGTCTTTTCAATTTGATTAATTCCTTTCTTCCTAAGGAAGGATTATGTTGATGGGTTTCAGGTAGTGGAACTGGTTGGCTTAGGAGGGGCATTAAAACATCCTTACAGCTTTAACTAATGTGATTAAGTTTTATGGAATATATTTTTCTTCTTAAAATCTTACTGAGATCAAGCACTTATGTGATTCCTTTGGAGCAGCAGTTGAGAAGTTGGATAAATTGAGGACACAGTAGTAACCTCTTGAAATGGGTTCATTAGTTCTAAAAAGATTTGAGAAAGTTATTTTCCACATCACACAACCTTAGTTAATAAATAAATAAATAAATAAGAAAGCATAATGCTTTTTAAGGCCTTAATTAGTGATTTTTAATACAGGATCACTTAGATAACACCCTGTTATTGGTTCACACTTCTGTGATCATTACTGAGTAGACAGTCAGGGTTGACAAATATTTTGAAGTTAAGTTGCTGAGTTCCAACCTTTGCCCTGTCAGTAATCTAAACTGAACCAGACACTTAGTGAGCTTGCAAGAAAAGAAGTCATAATCAACTAGGACAGGAGAGAGGAATTTTTTAATATTTTTAAATTTCCTTTACTTTCCTGGTAGAAAAGTGTGACTGTTACAGCTTTGAAATTCCTTATTTTAACAGTTTCATGTGTTTGCATGTTCAACACAATCACAATAGCAATTAATATTAGAAATGCAGTAATTTAGGTCTTTTAAATACTGCTAAAATACATTTATTACTGGTAGTCTGGTGCTTGACACATCAGGAAAAGTGCCCAGTGATGATTCAGGTAGAAATAAATTATACTGTGTCATGAAATATACTTCGGAACACGAATGGTATTAATAATTGAGAACATCCACACAAACAATGGACAGATTCTTAACTCCATTTTTATCCCTGGATCTCCCATTACCACCCCTGAATGTGGCAACATGCTGGAGGAAGAAGGGTCCCTCCACAGACTTCAGTACTTTTCACAAATCCATGCATGTTCAGTTTGTGATTCATTGGAGGGTTTTGGTCCACATTTTCTTGGTTAATTGTGTAAATTATGAAATGTTTAAGCTTTTTGTTGCCAAATGTTTAAGGAGGACAATTTTCACCAATGAATGAGCATATATTGATGAAAATACTTGCTTTCACACACCAAAAAAGTGCTGGTTTTAAATGCTTATAGGCAGGGACAGTATTTTTAAAATCTGTTGGTGTTCAGCATGAATGAAAAGGATATTGAAGTTCATACAAGCAGATGTCAAAACATCAGGAGCTCACTCTGCAGAGAAACCTCAGTCACATTGCCATAACCGTATGAAAAGGGGTGGCAGAGATTTTTTAATGCATGAGTTGTCAGAATGCAAGCCTGCTCTGAGACAGATGGCTTGTGGAAGAGCCTCAAGCAGTGATAAGCTAACCATCAGTGCTGCAGCCATGTTATTTCCCTGTGCTGATTTTTCAAGCCTAATCCCATAGAATCAAGGCTACGAGAAGAAAATAAAACTGAACAAAACCACAGAGAAGGAGCAAGAACTCAGTAACCCTTATTTAACATTAAAATAAAATAAAAATTTAAATTCTCAACTTTCATATATGCCTGATAAGGAAAAAAAAACCACAAAAATTGAATTATACCAGATTTTCCTCTCATAAACTATTCCAAGTTCAGTACTGGAGGCAATTTACTTGTGGACCATTTGAAAATATTAAAAAAATAGGTAGATTTTATTAACATTTTTAAAATACTGAACTGATGAAGCAGACATACACACAATCACATTCATTCTCTAACTTTTTGTATGTCCTGTCTGTCAAGTTGTAAAGATTTTTTTGTCACAGTACTTTTATCACAGGATTTGTTGTTGATAAATTTTTGTTGTTAACAAACAAGTGATGGTAATATTTGCAAGTAGGTACAAACTGTTTATTATGGAGATGATTTGTTTACCTCTGAGCAAGAAGCACTAACATAGCATGTACTACTAACACATTTTTAAAGTTGTGCAGTGTGAGAGTGGCCATTACACCTATGTATACAGCTAAATGCATTTTAATGTCTGGTCACTATTAATGAAGTCCCTCCAGAACCTCCAGAAATTTTGTCTTTCAATACTAACAATCAGAAGGCAAAAGTTATTGATTGATTGATTTGGTGTGTAAGCAGACATTTTTCTTGCCTTTTGCAGAAGTTATAAGAATAACATTTTCAAATAGAAATCAAAAATATCTTTAATTTTTTTTCCATGTAAGGTCCATGGAGAAACAAGATATTTCACCACATCCAGGTTTTCTCTTGGTGCAGGATACCAGATATCAAAACAGTTTCAGGACAGTATTGTGGGTTTGGAAGTACCTAAACTGTGGTGTAATAACTTGATCAAGTTCAGAAATAAGAATCTGAGTTGCATTCTAATTTTATCCTGTTATGGGCAAATGTCACAGACTAAAAATTTCAGTCCACACAGTTTAAACAAAATTAGGATCAAAGTGATTAATTAATTTATTAGCAACACTTATTTCATGATAATCAGTAAAATATATATTTAATATCAATGTCAATAAGAGAACAGATAGTTTCTGTGAGAGAATAATAATAGCAATTGGGAGAAAATTGTTTTTCCCCAAGTAAACAGCTTGACACAAGGCTTTGCTGATTTGGTATTAGTGCAATTGTCAAAATTGTTTCCAAATTTTGGTTTTCTTGGTTATTTTTGTGTGGATTTTTCTCTTAAAACATTTTTATTCCCACAAGTATTACAAATACAAAAAAGCTAGGAAGTCACCATGTAAAAAGAATGTGTGATCACCATACAACCATAAATGCTCCTTGATGCATTTGGTTTTTTCTTTGTCTCTGTGGGGCATCAAAGTCTTTCAGTTCAAGTACGAAATGAAAAAAGCTAATAAGAAAAATACTTTAATTATGTTACTTGCTTTCCTCTTTGGTCTGAACAAAAATCCTGTTATATTTAAGAAGCATGGTTTATTAAAGAAATATTGTTTTGATTAAGAAAAATATAATTTTTATATTACATGTAAAAGTAAAATTAATATAATTGCTTATGAGGCAATTACTTTTTTGTAGCATCTTACTAGTTATCTAATAAGGGCATTTTAAAAGATAGTGCAATCTTCTATTTGCAAAGTCTTTCTGATGCTGGAGAATAATCATGACATAAATCTTAAAAAAACTCACATAGGCCTCGATTTTGTTGTGTGAAACTCTTTTTTGCCAGGTCTGGTTTTGAAATGGAGGTCTAAGAGACAATGGACAAGATAGCCTTCAGACCTTACTCTCCTTTAAGACTTAGGCTCACTCAAAATTCTCATCAGAATAAAACGTTTACAGAAGTGTTTCCAAGTCCTGCTTCTGATCATGATCTTAAGCTCAGGACCAAGACAAGAGCATGGAGAAGATAAAACTTTTAGTAATAATTCTGGATCCTAGCTAAAATGCATCGTGTAGCACTGTGAACAGATTTCTCTCATCTTTCCATGTGGCTTTTCATTTTAATCTAAAAATTAGCCATTTCATTGTAGTGGCCAAATCAGCCAAGTATTTGCTTTATTATTCCTCTCTAAGGAATTCGTGGTTATGAACCATTTTGACTTTGTATAGAGTCTTTGCACCAATTAAATTCACTTCAAACTAAAGTTATTGTACTTGACTGTATAAATGTGCCTTAATTACAAGAGTAGAACTATAGCCAGATCCCTGAATCAGTGCGAATTAAAACATCATTTCACAGCCAAACAGAAACATGTTCCCAATCACTGCACTTGAATTATTGTTCTGTAGCTTGGGGCTTGTATTAAAGTCACTGAATAATTGCAATCAAATTATTATAATCAAGTACAGGAGCAGTAATTACAGGTTACAGTCATTTTAAGCTGCCCTGGAAGTCCCATATACTGATCATATGCATATTAAAAGTTTATGTTAGTGATAAAATTAATGAACAGGATTGCAAGCTCCTGTCTGCAAGATAGATGTCACATATCCTACCATATAGAGAGTTGACTCTGCATAGCAAGAACATCCACCTTATTTACATTCTTTTTTTGTGTGTGTTCTCATCAAAAAGTTATCAACAAAGGAGAGGGGGAAAAATCCTTCATCTATTTGCAGAATAATCTTCTGCTTTCCTCATCCAAATTTTAATACTGATCAAAGAAGTTACCATTCTCATAGTAAGATTTCACCAGGAGCATCGTTTACACCTATTTATTACACTCACTACTAACACAATATAATTCAAGAGAACTGTGCAAAAGACAAAAAGAATATTAAACTTTTTCAACATGTGGACATTAGAGACATAAGCATGAACTTTTATTTCTGAAGGCTATTGGAGGACAGCATAGAGGGGAAATTAATTTAGGGCAAGAAGAGTAAGTATTAAATATTTTTAAGCTGCTTCATATGGTCTTGTTTTGGAGAGGCCATAAAGTAAATAGGTGCTTCTGATTTCCTAAGAACTAAATTAAAAGAAGAAATGCATGCTGTCTTAGTATTCTGTTCACAGGTCAAAAATAAGAAAAAGGACAAAAATCTTTCTGGGTTGACTATAAGAATCTTGTTTTTTGAATCAAATTATGAATACAGAATATGAGATATGAACTGTATTGTGATGGTCTGAGCATAAAATTAGACCCCAAAACTGAAATAATCAGGAGGTGTCTCATTGCAGAGAAATATCTTATAAACACACATGCTAAACACAAAATAATTTCATTATTGTTTTGATAGAGAAAGGAAACATAAGTGCAAGAAGAAGGTAACAAGAGCAAACATAGAGAATATGCAGATGGACCCTGAGAAAAAAACATGATGGTGAGGGGCTCATATCACACACAGGTCTCAGGGGGAATTTCTCAGGGCCTTTATTCAACATATAATAGGCAATAAACATATGACAACTCAATGTGAAGGAATAAGAAAAATTCTCAAGAACAGACCACTACATTACTCCTTTTCTAGCTTCAGACTTCCTACAGACAGCATAAGCCAGAAAAAGGCCAACCAAACACTCAGATGCTGCGGCTAGAAAATGACATGCTATGGTTCAACATCTGGGCTGCAGAGATGCCAAGCTCACCCTTTGGGTGCCCAGGGTGGTCAGCTCAAGATGCAGCCAAGGGGGAAGGGGAGTGAACAACACGAGGAGAGTTGCAATGCAGGCTCAAGGAGAAGGAGGCGTGGTCCAATAAGATAGCAAAATTTCAGGACCTGCCAGTGAGGCTTGTAAAACATTCACTGAAGTTTATGAACACGATTTTTATAGATTCACTATGCAAGAGATTTTATAGATTTTTGTAGATTCACCACCTGTTCAATTATTGAATTCTAACATCTGCAATGAGATCCAACAGTGTCATCTTCTGAAAGGTCAGAAGAGGTCCAGAAGTCTTACTCACTCAGAAGGGGATTGTATTCAGCGTCTTGGAATGAAGAGTCTGGTTTGGGCATTAGGAGCAATGATTTTGCATCTCTGTCAGGCAGAAGTGGAGTCAGTGGCCCACTGAAAAGGAATTTCTGTACCATCATTTAAGGTGTCTACACAGCAGCATCCCTTTTCTTTACCCCTGGAGTCTTCATGGGTTGTGCTTGTACTTCAAGGCAGAAAAGGGTGAATAAAAACACAAAAGAGACAATTGTTTTCAGATACAAAAAAAAAAAACACTCCAGTTAACCCATTCAAAACATGTTGATTGGAGACAAATCTCTTAGATTTTTTTTCTTTTTTTGTAGATCAAATTAAAAGGTAAATGTCCCAGAATTAATCACCACTACTAAACTTCAGTGTATATAAAGAATTGTTTTGAATACACTTTTCTGAATATGAATTTTGGGAAGACCTGGAGTATTGCTGAGACAACATTGCAAGTTTACTTTATATTATAATTAAGTATTTCTTTAAGTTGCTGTTGTGGCAAACACCTTGTTTTGCATTTAGGATATGATTAAGCACAGTTCCACAGGAATTGTAAGAGGATCTGAACTTTGAAAACTTCATTGCAATGTGCTTCATGAGAAAATAGCCTTTGTAAGCTTCTTTGCCACCTGATGGGATTTCTTAGGTTTTACAAAAATCGTTTAGGACTGTGTTGTGGATTTTCTGAGGCTGAGTTTTGGTAGAGGGGTCTACAGGGGTGGTTTCTGTTAGAAGATGCTAGAAGCTACCCCTGTACCATGGAGCTGATGATAGCCAGCTCCAGGAGGGACATCCTGCTGCTGGCCAGGGCCGAGCCAATTAGAAATCATAATAACACCTCTGTCAACGGAGGGGCTCGGGTACAAAGTGCACACGACCAATATGGTCTGCAAAATGTCCGCTCCATTAACAAAAAGATGCCTTTTTATACACTTCTTCTACACCTCAATGCGTGACATTATTGGTTACATAAAAATAAACATGCCCCATTGACCATTCTAATTGGATTATGGCAGGTGTCAGTAAGAGGTAAAGACACCTGTTTATCTCTTGAGACTCCTCCTGGAACTTGGCACAGATCCTTCTTTATTCCAGCTACAGAGTCCGAAGTCATGATGACTATGCCATTTTTCACTGTCTGTGCCCCAGCCCTGCTAACAAGGCCTACAGAGAAGCAGGGTAATTTGCTCACAAAAACCTGCTCTCTCCACACACCTCTGTGACAACATATTTAAGAATAGAGGAGAGTTGCACAGAAGAAATTCCAGCAAGGGAGAGGGAATGAGAACAGGGGATAACAACACAGACAGCAAGGTCGGTACAGAAGGAGGGGGAGGAGGGACCCCGCAGAGCAGGGAAAGGACTCAGAGCTGTGGTCACCTGTAGCCTGTGGTGAAGACCATGGTGAAGCAGGACATCCACCTGCAGCCCACAGAGGACCATCGGGGGGCAGAGACCTGACTGCACCCCATGGAGAAGTAACCCCAAGGGGTGGACTCACATTACAAGGAGCAGAAACAACAACTGACTGCAAGCCACATAGACAGAAGGAGGGGTGGAGGGAAGATGTGCTTTTAAGACTGTTTTATTTTCATTTCTTGGCTATTATCCTGTTACTAATAAACTTAAGTATTATCCCCGCTTTAAGTCTGTTTTGCCTGGTGAAAATAATCAGTAAGTGATCTCTCCCCGATCTTATACCTACCTCTCTCCTCTGTCCAGTCACAGAGGGAGGGTAATAGAGTGGCTTTAGTGAGTCCCTGGAATATGACAAGGGTCAACCCACTACAGATTCAGTTGCTTTTATAATGCCATTACTTACTTTGACAAATGTGCTTTATTTCCAAACACTAGAAAAAAATGTGGATATTGAAAACACAGAATCACAGAATATACTGATTTGGAAGGAACTCACAAGGATCATCAAGTTCAACCCTTAGCCCTTAACAGGACTGTTCCTAAGAGTCACGCCACGAGCCTGAAAGTATTGTCCAAATGCTGCTTGGACTCAATCAGGCTTGCTGCTATGACCACTTCCCTGAGGAGTCTGTTTCAGGGCCCAGCCACCCTCTGGGTGAAGAACACTTTTTAATATCCAATGTAAACCTCCCCTGACACAACTTCAGGCCATTCCCTTGTGTCCTGTCTCTGGTCACCAGAGAGAAGAGATCAGTGCCTGCCCCTCCTCTTCCCCTCATGAAGAAGTTGTAACTGCAAGGAAGTGTCCCCTCAGGCTCCTCTTATCCAGGCTGAACAGATCAAGTGCCCTCAGCTGCTCCTCATATGGCTTCCCCTCCAGGCCCTTCACTATCTTTGTTGACCACCTTTGGACTCTAATAGCTTAATATCTTTCTTACATTGTAGTGACCAAAACTGCACACAATATTTAAGGTGAGGCTGCCCTAGTGCAGAGCAGAGCAGGACAATTCCCTCCCTGGACTGGCTGGTGATAATTTGCCTGATGCCCCCCAGGACACGGTTGGCCCTCCTGGCTGCTGGGACACTGCTGACTCACATTCAACTTGACATCAACCAGGACCCCCAGACCCCTTTCCATGGCATTCCCTAGTCTGTGCAAATATCTAGGTTTGCCCCGTCCCAGGCGCAGAATCCAGCACTTGTCATTTTTGAACTTCCTATGGCTGTTGATTGCCCATCTCTCTAATTTGTTGAGATCTCTCTGCAGGACCTCCCTGCCTCCAAGGGAGTCAACAGCTCCTCCCAGTTTTGTGTTATCTGCACTCTTATCCTTTCCAGTCCTGCATCCAAGACATTTATGAAGATATTGAAGAGCACAGGGCCTAAAATGTACTGACTTATACTTTTGCTGACAGTTATATTAGTGATCCCATAAGAATACTGAGGGCCTGCCTTGTGATATATTTGAATCAGCAATATGACAGAGCTTAATATGATATTGTACAGCTTTCAATTTAACACTGGATAGTCAAAACAAATTCAATGAACATGAAGTATTTTTTCTCAGATGTCCACATAAATACTACTTGTCCTCTTGTAAATCTTCATAGCCTGTAATAACATTTCTTTCATGGACCATTATGCAAACAGGATGCAAATGGAAATTAAAGATCTAAGACTGTAAGACTAATGGGAATTTTGTGAATTACATGATTATGTCTGAGGTGAATCCTAGCATTTATAAGAATGAAGAATATTGTTAGGTTCCCTTTTAGCCAGCATGATGAGTTTGTTATTCGAGGTTAGTCTTCTCTCCTCAAACTCCCCCCTGGCTCCAAAACACTACACTGTTGTGTTGCAGGCATGTAATGTCACTTGTGGTCCCACATAATACTTATGCAGATGTTCCATTCCTGCATGATTTTTAGCTCTCAGCCCATGAGAATCTCAGAAACCCAGTTCAAAAAACATTGAGATTCTCACAAGATGTACATGATCCAATATGGTACATGACTTCACCGCAGGTAACTACTTGTGCCTGTCAAATTCTGAGCTTCTACTACCCAGGTCTGTCTATTATGTTTGCATTGGTGTACGACATCAGAAGTAGGAGGCTTGTTCGATTTCTCTGGAGATTAAGTGTCTCCATAGAGCTGTGGAAATTCCAGCACTTCAGTGAATGCATCCAGTAACTGAGGATGGAGGAGCATACTTTTCTTAACAATGTGGCCACACTACCTCTAAATCTTGGTAAATCTGAATTTTAGTTAATTTGATGGCTTCATTCTGTCTTCAAAGCTGTATCAGTCCTACCACTTTAGACCTTGTTTACACTCTTTGTAAACTTCAGGATTCTATTCATTGCCTACTCTATAGCAACAATGCTTTAAAAGAAATTGATCAAGACTTTTTCAAACCTCTACTGCAAATCACTGAAATATTGGAAAAGATAGGATGTTTTTCTTATGATCATTTTTTGACCAGAGCAGCACAGTAAGTACATATTCCACTCTTTCTAACCGGAAGCTAGTAAAAACAGACCACATAAGTCAAGTTCTCTTTTGGTGCTCATAATGCAAAGACAAAATACCCACACTCACAGTTTTAAAGACTTAGCTGGCAACCTCCTCCATCCCTTTCTTTATTTTCCACTATTACATAGCTGTCAGCCATTATCATCTTGATCATGAGAACAGAGTTTTGAATTAATAAATTGTTGATAGTTTTCCATTGCAATCTATTTCAGCAGGAGCTAAAGTACTTCAACATCTAGATCATACCCAAATGCATACTGGAACTCACATTCAAAAGTAGGCCTAAGCAAGAGAGTTTCTTTCAAATGGAAATTTCCCCCAATTTCTATATGGTGAAATTATGATGATCATTATGGTTTCAAAACGGGAAACCCAAAACTAAGAAATTATCTTTTTTATTCTTTTCAACATTAAAAAGAAAACATACAAAAAAACCAAAAAAACCCCAAACAAACAAACAAAAAAACCCCAAACAAACCCCAAAACAAAACACCTAAACCAAACCAAACCAAAAAAAAACCACAAAACAAAAGCATACAGTGACAGTCCTTAAGGAGGGGTCTAATTTAGATTTCACCAGCATTCTTCTATAGACGTTGGTGATAAGTTGCTATCTTAAATATAATGTGTCATTTAGTACAACAATGGAAACGACTAAGGATCTGCTCTGCCACTTAACAGAATGATGGGGGAGGGAAGAAGGAGGAACATCAGAATAAAGGTCCAGATTTTAATGGAGATATTAAAAAACATACCAGTGATTTATTTCTAGAGACTTCAGTCTTTTAACGTGTTCTCAATCTGGCAAACACATCTAAAACTAACACAATAATCTGAAACATGGTATAAAAGAACAAGTGGAAAAACTCGACAGAGCAGGGCTCCCAATGAAGCTGTGTACTATTGATTAACACTAGTTTTTGAAATGTTAATTAGTTTTACACTTAACAGCTTGTCATTGTCTAAAAGGGCATAGGAGCAAACCTTCCAGAGTGAAGACTGAGGAGTTTTTAACTCCTTGGTGATAGGAACTGGTGTGCATTCCTTTGCTTTCAATAGCACCATGAGCAGACAAGAATTAATTAGCTCTGGTGATCAGTAAGATAAAAGAATGTAAGTACCCGAATTAGTTAGCAATGACAAGGGTGTGAAAGAAATATGAAGTAAATTAAGGTGTACAGAGTAGTTACTGACCAAAGGCTACCTCGATCATCCTTAGAGAATATCTCAATCAAAATATGAAATTATCTCTCTGTAAAAATGATGTCTAACAATGTTGCAATTGCTCTTCTCACTTAATTGTGAGTTGATGGCGCACTGAAGTCTGCATTGTATGAAAAATTGAAGGAAATAGAAGGGATGAGATGATGATGTAAGAAAATATGTTCATTTCAATTTAAGTCATTAGTTCAAAATCTTTGAAGGGATGAGGGGAGCAGGTGTGCCCTTAAACGTATTTTCCTCATATTTTTCTATGCTTCCAATGAACTAAAATCTGGAACAAAATGAAATATTTTCTAATTTTTAATTTGATGACAATGCCTCCTCTGCATCATACACAAACCACAATCTATCTGATAATGTCTCAAAATTAAGCTATGGCTCTATATGCCAGATGTGAGAAATCACAGAGCAGGAAGGTAGAGACAGCCCAGTGACCAGAAACGCACGAAGCACGGACCTAACTTCACTCCCCAAGAAATCACATCCCTGGAGCAGGGACAGGAGCAGGCTGTGTTGTTACCTTTTTAGCATTCGTTTCAGCAGGCTCTGTTCTCCCAGCCTGTAAGTACTGCAAATTTCTTGCACACTAAATCATGTATACATTTTCAGTTACCGAAGAAGTGCAAAAATGCAATGTAAAATTTGAACTAGACAAACCTGTAAGCACTCCATTTAGGTTTCAGGTTGGCCACAAAGCTCAGAGAACTTGGCAAAGCAAACAGAGCATCTTTTCACTTTCTGTGCTAAGTCAGTGATATCCTGTCAGGAGGAAGTAGTCTTGGCTTGTCCATGTAGTTTGCTGAACACCTTTCTAGATTATTGCAATTTGCAGTATTTGACAGATTTTAGCAAAAATAGAAATTCTTTTACTGGTTCAAGTTTCTGTGTGAAGACTTCAGCCAGTTTCACTTTGCAAACAGGCCAAATTGTTTCCAAATGCAGAATTTGTGATATAGAGGATTTTCCCCTCCACCTCCTCTGGGGGATGCTCTGGTAGTGGTTCCTCTAGTGGAAAACACTATGTACCTGGTGAAATATTTTACTTCTTTTTGTCACATGTCTTTTCTGCCCTTCCATGAGGTTTTGAAATTAGTAAATTCCAAATGAACTTTGGCTAAATTTAAAATGCTTAATTATGAAACACAGTAAATCTGAAAATCGCCTCGTATCAATTCCTCATTTTCCTAGAAAAATTAATCTTACAGAAATGTGAAATGTAACTTAAATGATATAATGAAATGAAACGTTTATATTGAAAAAAATAACCTTAATATGTTCATAAACCTAAAGATAATAGGTCTTTATTTTGTTGTATGCTTATTTTCAAGAGAAACAAAAAAGTTGTAAATGTTTTAGAAACTGCATAAGCTGCATTATCTGTGTTTAATCTGAGTATAATACTATATTGATCAGCAACTATAATGTAAAGGGTAATGTGTGAGAGTTTTATAAGCTTCTCAAACTATAACAGTAGTGTGAGTGGATTTTAAACATGTTTATAAGCACCACGAAGATTTTAATGTTTTATTTGAACAGTTTGCTATAGGGCAAACACAACTGGTAGACAAGTAAAATTAAAGCACTAGCATCAGTTTCCCTGTTTTCTATTAAGCAATGTTGCGAAGTAAGCAGAAGTTGGATTCAGAGATCAGATAATTATCTCCACACTATGTGGCACAGTAAATAATTTTAATTGGTTTAACTTCAGGGATCATTCCTGGTCTAATTAGAAACATGAAAAGACTACAAGTATTAGGAAATATCCTGAAGGAATGAGAACATTAGCAATTCTGTCAAGCTATTTTTAAAATAGTACACAGTAGCAGTCACATTTCACCAAAAGGCAAATTACTTGAAAGGTGCTTTTAGTAAAAAAGTACTTATGGACTTGCAATAAGAGAAGCTGATGGCCAAGCATAGAGAATTTGTAGTGCTTGGCATTCATTATCACTGTGTTAAAGATACACTGATTTTATCCTGAATTCTGTTTTTAAAGACATGGGTTAACTGTGCCCAGCACAGGAATTATAAGAGCTTGGACACAGTGAGGAAGTTAATTTGGTTAAAAGAAAAAGAAAAGAAAAACAACCTAAACCGAGGTTGCGTGGAGTTTGGAAGGATGGGAAATTAGGAAAGCTTTCAAGGAAATCATATATCAGCCTCTTTGTTGCTTTAGTGAAGCTCTGTAAAAATGTCTTTCGAACTTCTCACTCTCCAACTCTGGCTCAAGGTTTTGGATCTTCTGTAAGACTTCACACTCCAAATGAAATCATGAGTTGTGCTGAATAACATGCCCTGGTTTAAGCACTTCCACAGCTTCCCTGTGCTGTGTTTTAAAACTTCCTAGCCTCTAAGAAAACACCTTGTGGTTCAGAGGTCTGTTCTTTGACTCATCTGTCACTGAAAGCAAATGGACAAGCAGGGTGAGCTCAGGAGGAATTATGTGACAGAGCTCAGACCTCAGTGCTGACTTGCTCACTCTTACAAAAACCCAGACACAGAGCTGATTGTGTTAAACATTATGAAAAATTTGAATATGCCCTATTACTTTAAAGAGTATGTGGCTGGCTTCAGATGTGCTGTGCCACTGTGTTTGATTTGTCCACTTGTTCTGTTTGCTAAGAGTTTGTTAGTAACTTAACCCCTTTCCAGGGGTTGCTTGCTTTTAAATGTGACTCAGCACCACTAGATGAGTTGCAACCCTATTTTTGGACATTGGGGTTGAAAGAAGTGAAAATATGCTAATGAGTAAAGTACAGAAATTTTTACATAATCTGGGTGAGTTTTTCTGTTGGGTCCTCATCCTCTCTTCTGGAGTGTTTTATATAATATGCCTGAGGTGCCACAAGAATACAACAGAGAAAATGTTTTATGACAACCTTAAGAGAATAAGGATTTGATTAGCGTTATGCTATGAGTTTGCCAATAGAGGCAGGGTAAACTCATGTGAGAGAGGAGCAGTGATGAGGATAGCCAACCACCTACTAGGTTTCACTGCTGAAGAACAACATCAAAGATTTGAGCAGCTCATGGTGCTTGAAGAGTTATCAACACCTGCCACCACTACAGTAAAAGATATTTTTATTGATATTTGTATGAATCCCTCAAAGCTATGCAGATGTCAAATATATGTATAATCCTTTAATGATTAATCTCTATTCATTTATTAACCAGTAGGAATTTGCTATATGCACGCTTAGCCAAAAATACAATCGCAGCATTGCTCACCTAAATCTTAATAACATTCAATGTCATTTCTTTCTATAGTCATATAGAATGCACCACCTAACAAGAAAATTATTTTTCTATTTTTATCTAGTTTCAGTGAGTACTATTTTGTTCTCATAAAGGAATGCTTTAATTTACCTTTTTCATAACTCTGTTTTGTCAGGTCTGTCTTGTCCCCTAATAAACAAAACAGGTTCAATCACTACAGACTTTCTGCATGATATAGTCTTATTCTGCCTGAGCTTTCCCTTGTCTTCCTCTAAATAATGCCTTAGAGAGGCATCATCTCAAAGCCAAATAAACAAGATGAAGGTACACCATTTCTTACCACACATTATTTTTAATAATTTTCTCTTCCTCCTGTAACATCACCTGATTTATGTTTTTGAAGACCATCAACTATCAAAACTTCGTATTGATTTAGCAAATGTTTTTCTGATAGAAGAGCAATTACTAGGCTTAAAATGTGAAAAAACGTCAATATATCATGCATAAAATACAAATGTAACTCCACCTAGACCATTGGTGTAAATAGAAGAAAGAAGTGAACCTGCTGAAACTTCTGAAACTGAAGAGCTGCTTTAGGTAATGAATGCATATATAAAGCTCTGATTTTGTCAGACTAATGCATGCACTAGCATATTGCAGAAGATAGCACAAGGAATTTCAGCAAAACGTTTTTTTGTGACTGCTTTGATTCCCAGCTATATATTGTAAGAGGTTTTAATGGTACTTGGTATCTTTTTATACTTAACCTGAATAGATATTGTAGCAGCAGAAGTTAGGAGTATATGAGAAAGTGACCTGTGATATATAGTAAGAGTTTTCTTTTGGTGGCTTCAGTGAAAATTTCCAGTGGCAGAGTGCAGAACACCCAGCTGTTCGCTCTACAACGAGGTGGTGATGTTTGCATGAAGCCTCTATACCACAGGCTAACCTCCTCCTCTGCCCTCATCCAGTTGACAAAGGACATGGCTCTAGGCTCACACCTATGTGTTTTCATACTGCTCAGTGATGAACCAGGCTCCATGTTTTGAAACCACCATACTCACAAGATATCAGAGCAACCTCTGAATGACTCCCCACTTCCTTCACATAAGGAGGATGAAGATATAGTTTATATTCTTATATGATATATAAAGATAAGTATACTTTTGCACATAACTAAAGATCCAAAAATCACACGTAATACAGACAATAAGAAAAGGGTCTGGAAGGTTTCCACAAAGACCACACAAACTAAAAGGATCAGCTCATGGTTCAGGAATCAGAAAACATAATTCCAGTTATGCTGTAGACATAGAGGGCAAATGGCTTGGAGGTCCCATTGCCCACAGTGTGGGTAGAGTACTGATGTCTGTAGGATCATGGAATCACAGAATCATCAAGGCTGGAAGACATCTTCAAGATCATCTAGGATCAGACGAGGGTGGCTCTGATAACAACCCTAAAGGAGAGAAAGAACAACCACTGTGCACGTAGGATGAAACAAAATGGTGTTTATTGGGAGGAGCATCAGGCTTTTATAACTCAGGGTAGGAACTTACTGGAAAAGGGGTGGTCCATGGGCGGGACAAAGCCTCCTAGGGAGAACAAGGGGAGGTACAAACCATATAGGGAATAACCGGGGAGGAGTCTGCCTTTTATGGCAGCGGCCCGCGGCCGCGCAAAACAAACAAAACACA
>VWZG01011615.1:7258-22321 GCA_013396735.1 Grallaria varia | reverse complement strand
GCACCACTGCAGCAAAATCCAACCAATCAGCAGTGGTGCCCTGACATGAGGCAGAGGGGTCGCCATTTTAGAGCAATTATACCAAATGGGAATTAATATGAAACTTGAAATAACTTGAAATATCACAATAAACCATAATCCAATACAACTTTGATAATATTCAAATAGAAAAACCTGAGAAGCCCTAAAAGATTCAAAATTGTCCTTTCCTGTTAAGTGTCCATTTTTTATCAAAACCTTGAAGTGCCTTCTTTTCTCTTACACTATCAAGGTTTCCACTTCCTTCTTCCACCCAGCGTAGCGCTGAGGTCCAGAATCTCCCCCAGCAATCTAGTCCACCCATTAACCTAGCACCACCTTAATCGTCCCTAAACCATAGGTGCAAGGGCCACATCCAGACACAGCTTGAACATATTCATCATCACCTCCCTGGGTCTTTTTTCTCAATGCCTAATCACACTTTCAATTAATCATTTAATTTATTTTTTTTAATGCCTAATGTGACTGTCCTCTCGCACTACTCAAGGCCATTTGTTCTTGGTCTTTCACTTGAGACATGCCAGAAGACACAGACCCCCACCTCACTACAGCCTTCTTTCATGTAGTTGTAGAGACCTTGGGGCAGGTGAAAGATTGTAGNGCAAAATCCAACCAATCAGCAGTGGTGCCCTGACATGAGGCAGAGGGGTCGCCATTTTAGAGCAATTATACCAAATGGGAATTAATATGAAACTTGAAATAACTTGAAATATCACAATAAACCATAATCCAATACAACTTTGATAATATTCAAATAGAAAAACCTGAGAAGCCCTAAAAGATTCAAAATTGTCCTTTCCTGTTAAGTGTCCATTTTTTATCAAAACCTTGAAGTGCCTTCTTTTCTCTTACACTATCAAGGTTTCCACTTCCTTCTTCCACCCAGCGTAGCGCTGAGGTCCAGAATCTCCCCCAGCAATCTAGTCCACCCATTAACCTAGCACCACCTTAATCGTCCCTAAACCATAGGTGCAAGGGCCACATCCAGACACAGCTTGAACATATTCATCATCACCTCCCTGGGTCTTTTTTCTCAATGCCTAATCACACTTTCAATTAATCATTTAATTTATTTTTTTTAATGCCTAATGTGACTGTCCTCTCGCACTACTCAAGGCCATTTGTTCTTGGTCTTTCACTTGAGACATGCCAGAAGACACAGACCCCCACCTCACTACAGCCTTCTTTCATGTAGTTGTAGAGACCTTGGGGCAGGTGAAAGATTGTAGAAAGCAGCAGCAGCAACAGCAGCAACCTCTGTCTGAGTGACAGCACAGGATCAGAACAGGATAGCACTTTGTTCTGAACCTGTCCCTCTGTGGAGCTGCAGCTTGAAATGGTAGAATAACAAACTATTGGGCAACCTCCCTTGGACACTATGGACAAAGACCTGCGCAAGGCTATGCCACACTCAGGTCAAGGCTGTCAGTCCAACATCTCTGTCAACCAGCAAACACCTGTCCCAGGGTGGCATGGGCCACAACCAACCTGTGGCCCACTGAGATAGGTGGGCCACAACTGTACTTGGAGCTGAGCTAGTGTCCATTTTGATTCTGTAGCTTCAAGTCAGCATCCTTGCAGAAGGTATCAAATTGCAGAAGGCTGTGTGACAGGACAAGAGCTTGTCATTTTGTGGCACTGTCCCTGCCTGGGTCTGCAGCTGTTTTAGGCAGGTTTTGTCAACAAACATTGAGATAGGCACTGTCAACTACCACAGGAAATCCTGTATAATAGCTCTGTCAGACTTTTGAACACTAAACTCTGTGTCAGCACCATACAGTGAATCTCTGGCTGAGGACAGGAGTGCAGAAGTCATCTCAGTCTCTGAGTCTCCGCAGTAAAAGGCAGGATAATATCAACAAACAATGGGACAGGCAACATCAATTTACCTGTTGGGAGCTGAACATTCAGTGTACAGATAAGCTTGTGTCCTTGAAGTGAGGTTGCAGTGCACTTCAGAGACCCTAGGCATCCTAGGGCCAAATCCCTAGGACTGTCCCAAAGGCCACCTTGAGACCTACCATACACACTGTGTTCTACAGAGCAGTTCTATGTGGATGTCTTGAGGAATCTGCAATATGGCTCTATATAAATATTTNTTTTTTTTTTTTTTTACACAGAAGAGTTACTCCATGGCAGCTTTCATCCTCTAGGTATTTTAATGTCCAGGTCAGCATCTAGGAGGATTTTCAAACGAGACAGAATTTCCCTTTCTTGTGCCAGTCTAGTGCTCTACCCTCAAGAAATTAGTGGTTTTATTCTATATATACTTAGAAGTTGAAGAATAGAGTATCTTATAAAAAGAAGGTTCAGTGAGAAACTTGACGTAGGAGACAAGTTAAATTTAATGTTTATGTCTATGCCCTGTCTTTGTTTTGCTATGAAAAAAATTGATGTTATACCTCTTGAGATTAGATCCTTCTACTAAGTCCGAGTAAACCCTGGAGTCCACTGTATCATGCCTATGTGGTGATTGTGGGAAGTGTTAAGGTATGATGAAGCCTAGGAAAAGGAACATGGGAGAATATGATATCAATCTTTCTCCTCTTAGATAACTGCAAAGTATCCTGGGCTGTACTCTGTAGGAACATGCTGGCCCTGCCTTGAATTTCACCATAGCATTCAGACATGCTGCTGCCTAAATAAAGATTCATCAAAAAAGATACTTCTTTCCTGTCAAGATGAAAGTATATATAAATTTATAAATTTAGGGCGATACATAACACTCCAGCTTAACATCTTGGACTTTTCCTTCTTTCCAAAAATGCAGTAAGATTTTAAAGTCATTATTTTTTATTCTGCTTTAGGTCTAAGCCATATTAATGTAGCATTAATTGCTTCACTTCTATGTGGCTGGTTTGCATTGGAAAGTGATTCTACTTTTTGGGCTACATTTTTTACAAACACAGTAGAGCTGAATCAGGGTTTATATCTGTGAATATTACCAATTTTCTTTATCTATTGAAGGCAGCAGGTTTCTTATCTGACAGCCTTATAATTATGGAAGTAGCTGCATATTAATGATTCAGTGCTTACATAAACAACTGGCCTCGGAGAAATCTAATGAACTAACTTGTAGGATTTGACTTTGCCTAATTAAATGTAAATAATGTTAAATGTTATATGTGACAGGGTTTCTCCAGAAACTTAGGGAGTATTTTATGTAACCAAAGTGCTATTATGAATGCAGAGGGTAATACTGAACATTATGAAATTGGCATGTCATGGTTGTTTGTTTGTTTTCAGTTGTTATCCATCTATCTCTTTAAATATAAAAGAAAGATATGATCTGGTGCAGTCTATGATATTTGGTATAAGAAGATGCTTGCATAACTACATGCTACTCTGAACTGCTTCATCTCTTTCTCTCAAAACAGATTATTAGCCTAAACAAAATTTTTCAAACAGTATCATTTTGACATCAATCAAAACAGGTTTTTTTAATACTTATCTTTTTTCTTCCTTTCTACAGTGTTATGTGGCAGCAATTTGAAACGTTTTTGTTTATTAGATATAAACTAGACCTGAATCATCAGATGAAACATCTTTGTTTCATTGAAGAGGAACATTTTGTGCATGAGATCCAGAGTAAAATGGACTTACAGCTTTTTATGTGTGTAGGAACCTGTTTGTGCTATGAGTAAGAATGCCAGAAGGATGGACTTAGTCACCTTTGGCAAAAGACTGGGGCAGCAATTTTTATTCCACTCGGCAGTTCTCCACGTGGGGTCTGTGTAATTCAGGTAACTGAATCATGACAATCCCGGAAGATTGCCTATGAATGTGCTGTTATAGTTTTTTAATTTGTCAGAATTTTCCTTTCCCTACCAACAGAGNAATTCTTTTTATTTGGTTTGAGAGTTGTTGGTTTTTTTCTCGATGCTTTGGTGGTGGTTTGGGGAAGGAAGCACCTCAGAGAGACTCCTGTGGTTTTGGTTTGGACAAAGGAGGGACAGTCCACATTTCACTCTGTCCCTTCAGAGACTCATTTCTTTAGAGGTTTTGGTTACAGAGTTGTTATTTGTTCTGTTCTGGTGTTTTGTGTATATATCTATATCTATATCTATATCTAGGTATAGTAGTTAAGAACTATTATCTTTTCTTCTACACATTTTCCAAATTAAAATTTTGTTTTAAGTTTAAAAGAGGCATGGTCAGTTTGGGAAAGGATTTCTAAATTGTTCTTTTTTTAGTTTTCTCTAAACTAAGACAATGTGCTCACCTCCATTTCCTGATTTTTAAGAGTTCTTAGAGGTATTAAGGAGTTAAATTTTTTGTCTGGGATTAGAACACTGGATAAGACTAGTCTTAATTCAGTCACCTGAATAAGCTATCAATATTTGAATAATGCCGTTACCTGAGGAAGACAACCTGGATAAGTAAAACACCACACAGTGGACGTTACCCTGTATCAGTGAAATCACCACCCTCATCTTTGCGCTTTTCCACTCCTCAGGAATGTTGACAGAAAACTATGAGACCAAATCATGTGAAAGTACTAAGTGGGAGAGTAGACGTAGTCACACGGAAAACAAGTAGGTAAGATTTGTAGTTTTCCTCCCATGCTTTTATAGATGTGAATACATTTGCCATAAGTTTTTGTCTTATATACCTATTTTTTTTAATCCTGATAAACAAAAAAATTATTTTGAAGATACTATTCTATGGCTTTAAAATTGTCAGTATTTTCCTTACATGGATAAGTCTTCAAACTGTACCTGATGGCAAATAATTAAAAAAAAAAAAAAAAAAAGGACCATCAGTCTCCCTGGACAATCTTTAAGAGGCAAAATCAAGTAAAAAGTCTTAGCTTTGCTCTCATACAGAATTTAGACAAGGACAAATTTTCAGTTTCTTCAGGAATGTGCATAAATACCACTGTTAGAAGAAAAAAACTTTTATATTTCAAACTACGCAGCTTCTCAGTCAGGTCTAGTGAAGAACAGATACTCTGTATTTAGGTCTTATGTTCTGCCACATGTCAGTGCAGCCCAAACACATACTTTCAAATGTTTGGATTTAATGTGCAATGTGTTTACAACTGAACTTGGATTTAAACAGATTTTATGGTGTCCTGTATGTACATGAGACCAAAGCCAGGTTCAATATACCTTCGTTTGGTTGATCTGTTCTCTCAGATGGAATTTTTTAGACATGATTGTTGAGGCTAGGGATGGTAGTGGTGGCATTTTTTTTTTTTTTTTTTTTATTTTTCAGCTCTTACAGCTGCTGCAACCTTTGCTGGTTTCTGTTCTTTCTTTTCACCTTGTGTTCCTGAAGGGTAATCCAGGTCATCCTGCAATCAGTAGAAAAATTATGACTAAGTGAAATTAAAGGGGTAATATCAATGAGTGTGATACTAATGTGTTCTTTCACTAAAGAAAACTGGTTTAAAAAAATATGGCATATGTTCACCTCTCATCTTTGTTTTTTCTCAATATATTTTTTTATTATTGGTTTACTGGATATTTCGGTCACTGCATTTTGCTATCCCAAGTTTTAGGACTAAATTTTGCCTCTGAGTAATTTTTCTCTTAATTCTGTAGAACCCAATTTTTTTAATTTGTACTGTTTATACAACCATTTTACACAGATTTTCAAAATGAGATAAGGAGCTGAGTTATATTCTGACCTAGTTTTGGTGATTAGGCCGTATTTATTTTTGTGTTTTCTTCCCCACTTGACTACACTGAGTTTCCATTAACTTTCTATTCTAAGTCAAAGTGCTGATGAGTACATGAGTAAGATTGAGCTATAGATTCAATGATGTGGAAAGCTGAATAGATCTTCAGTAGCACTCTCAAACATGCAAATGTATATGCAGTGAGACACATTCATTTTGGCTGTGAACACAAAGCAAGCAAAGCCACAGAAAATTATTATTCTTTTTTCCCCTTTTTATTTTATTTTTTTAAGCAAGGCAAAAAATCAGTCTTTTACTAGTTTGTGATTATCTGTCCTGTCCTGCTGAGAATTCATTTCATAGGAAACAGGCTTTATTTGCATNAAAAGTAAAAAAAAAGTATACTTTTCAAAGCAAAGGTGTTTTAAAAGCCATATGTGTTCCAGTATTTATGCACTACAACATTTTTATCTTTCTTACCAACCATATTCAGAGATTTTATTTTAATCAAACCTTACATGGTTTTAGAATCACAAGAACACACTTCAAATTTTATATTTGCAAACACTCATAAAACCCACAACACAATGCTTATGAATTTCTTATATTTGGTGCAATTCCCTAAATACCCTATAAGGGACTTCCGATATAAAATAACTATTCATGTGAACCAAATGAGATGCACAGCAGAATGTTGTTCAGATACTGAAAGTCATTTCAAATCAGCTTAGGTCATCCACAAAACACTTAAATAGTAATGAAATTGAACATGCATGCAAGCCACCATGCTTTACCCTACAGCAGCTGGAGTCACAGGTTTGCTTCTTGCCATTTGTTCCCTACTTAACCAGAATAAAAGATCACTGGTGAAATATATGCAAATATGCTGGTAATAAACCCCTTGGAAGAGGTAGCTGCTTCAGTATGAGGCAATTATCCCAACACCCCAGGTGAGGATGTGTTAATCATCCCCATCTCATTCTAAGAGTTTATGACTGAAGTTCAGATCAGGAACAGGATTTGAAGTTGGCTTCTAATAAGTGCTGGTTAGATTCAGTTTGTTAACAGCAAATTATTCAGTTTATTATTCAGTAAATTAACAAAATGAGATCAAAAAAAAAAATTTGAAGAAAGTAATATGGAAAAGTAAGTATTTATGTTGTGCATTGCTTTTGGATTCTTAATTTCTTTTCTCATATGGGTAAAACTTTGTAACCCATACAACGGAATAAACTGGATCCCAAAGTCAAAGCAACCTATAAATCCAGCATCACATCACTTGCTTCAGTAACATTATCCCAGATTTAACCTGTGTTGACGAGATCAGAGGCTGTCCAATAAAGCTTAAGGTAATTGATAAAAATGACTTTGCTTCAGTTTTTTTACTGATTAAACGGTTAGCATATTTTCATTGTGTTGATATCACCTAGTTTCACTGTGCAATGCATATCTATTCAGAGTGGAAATGGTTAAGTATGAAGAAGCAAGGTTATTACGCATTTCAATTCCAGAGTCAAATATAAAAATTTCTATTATAGGGACAATTAATTACATCTCAAAATGGCAAATGTGCATCCTTGTCAGGTAGAGTGTACTCTGATGGCCTTTCCTCAAACACTGAATGTGGAGATTTGATCTCTTCTAATGGTGCTGAGAAAAGGGTAATTACGCTATGGTCAAAGCTAATTTGCTTTCTGCCAGATGAACTGTTGTATTTTATTGTACGCTGACATTTTAAAGTAATTACGGCACTGTTGACCTTAGACAATTCCAGTTGTATCGCTGTCTACAGCTGCAGTGCTCTACCTTTGGCTGGCAGACAGCGGCTGTAACGAGGTAATGACACGGACAAAGAGCACCATATGGGGCTCCTTTGAGATACACAAAGCCTAGTGAAAGGAAACAAGAAAATTTTAACATCATCATTACAGTCACCCATTTTTACAGCCATAAAAGAATCCATCCCCCTGTATACAAAATGCCCTAAATACTTTACTTGCTCATATACTGCATATCTATGTGTTTTCTTTCTGTAAATGCCAGTGTGCATTAAGAAGAAAGAGGTCAGGTAGAACTGAATGTGACGGACTGGTCTTTCTCTGACATGAGTTCAAAGGCTAAAGACTATTGATTGAGATAAAAGCCTAGGTTCTTATCTAATGTTAAAGACACTCCTTGTTGTCTGAAAGCTGTGCACATAATTAGACTGAAAGAAAAGCACTTCATCCAGAAAATCACTATAAACTGAGCTTCATTAAACATAGATATCAGTTAATTTAAAAGAAGAGGTTATTTTTCATTGATATATTTAAATGGTGTATGTCTGGTTTTATTTTCTAAGCTAAGAAATATAATCGTGTGCAGAGATCTTCCTGGTTCATGTATCCCGGCTAGGATAGAAAAATAGATTACTATCATTCACCAAGAGCAATGCTTTATTCTCTCAGAGAAAAAAAAACATAAAACCAAAATGTCGATTATTGAACATAAAAATTTATTGTCATAAAGACCTGGTAGAAAACCAAACTTTACTGTTGCACTAAATATTTTCCTATAGTTTTGTGGTATGGGCTATAGAAATGTTCACTAGTTCAAAGCACACAGCAGGATTTTACCTGTGTCGTGCTCTACAACTTATATGATAAATGTAAAGAGATAGTGGAAATGATTCCATGATTGTAAATCAGTTAATCTCCATTGGAGTTAGTTTCCCACAGCAAGGCCGTGTTAGAAACAGTAAGAAAAAGGAGATTACAGTTGGCATGTGTCAGAAAAATTACATCTGAAGAAACAGGTTAGTCCCAGCATTCAGTGTTGCTCTCGGCTCTGAACTGATAATATCATTTCTTAGAAATCTAGTTTTCAATTTTGCACAGCTCATCTGGTTGTGGATGAATATTACATGGAGAAATAACCTATGCATCCTAAAAACCTGTGTTTTGAGAATGCAATCTCTTTATGAGGGCTTCTGGAATGGGAATGGTTTTCTGTAACTCTGGTTACTTGCTGAAGTTAGTTTTCTGGCCCAGCATTTAGATATGAGACACATAATGTTTCTAATAATTGTCCAGCTGTATGTCTGTATGTTTCAGTTCTGAACTGCAGTTATATTTTGGGGGATGGGAGGCATATTCTGAAATCACTTTTCTTGTATTGTTTTTACTCGTAATACTTCTGTTATCCCACAAAAAAAAAACAGAAGCCCTGGTGAGGTATGAAACAAGAGGGCCATCACTGCACATAAAAGGCCTGGGTTATCAACCACACAGAAAAAACACTATCTCTGAATCTGAAAGACAGAGTGACAAAAGGCATAAGCCATGACAGCTGCTTTGTGGCCATGTTTTCTGCAGTGATACTTTGCAAGAAGGCACAAAAAAGAAAGTACTATAAACAACCTGGGATTTTGAGAAAAAACTCTACCTGTGGCATTGTAACATAGTACTGTAAAGTTTTAACAGTGAGACAGAGAGGGGCAATGTATTTTAATAGAAGACAGGCACTTGTCTTTAACACTTTGCCAAGGTGATACAAAGCAAAATAAATCATATTGCAGATGTTCACATGCACACAAGCTGGCCTGGAAGTAAAGATTCAAGGATGTCAGATGGTGCAGCTGATCTTTTTCTTTATCCAAAATACAGAGCAGAAGAAAAGCAATATGATGGATCTCAGTCTATCCAGTCTTACACTAAAGTTAGTCTCAGGCATCTGCCCAACAAGATGAGTGACAAAAAATATCTATGTGGCAAAAGAGCAATTTATCCCAAGATGTATAAACATATAGATATTTCCCAAATGAATAAAGTTGGATAACATCAAGGAAAAGGCATTGTCTATATACTCTTTTCAAATTTGGTTGTAATTTGTCCTGTGGCTCTGTTACAAAACAGATGGAATTTGAGGCTAAAACATCTCTGTTGTAATCTAAGTTTAGATGCTTAGATTACAACAGATTAATAGCTGGTTTTTTAATGCCAAACTGCAAGCTTGCTCTCCACCCTGTCATCTTGTGTTTGTTCTGTATGCAGCACCAGCTAAGCTCGAAATAAGACTCTGCTTCATGCACAGGCAGAAGCTTGAGTCAGTTGAGCCAGAACAGGTTTATCTTTCTATCTAAGTTATGCTTGTCTCAGCTGGAAATTGCTCTTTACATGTTGGATAGTTCACCAGTAAAGAATTACAAATTGCACCCTATTATTCTTGTTTTATGCAGATTCCATATGTAACATGCATGGATTGGTATTCATTCAGCTTCACGGGAAAATGGCTTGGAATAGGGCAAGAGTCATTTGTGATCTTTTAAATTAGAAATGGGAATACATTTTTCTGAATTATTAGCACAGTCTTCATTTGTACGTTGAAATTGTTGATGATGCCACTTCCATTCCTAGGTTGAGGTCATAACGCAGGACAAGATCTGCTATTGATCTTTGTGGAGCTGTGTTTTCACCCTTCCAATTGGCTTCTATTTAATGTGAATTCTTATAAAAGCTAACAGAGGGGGAGAGAGTTAAATTTCCTGATGGAATATTAGATTTATTGAATAGGCAACCTATTACAGGAGAAAGAAAATAATAAAAAAAATGGGATTTGAAAGATGGAGACAAACACCTTGGAAAAAAAATCCCAAGATTTTGCAANATTCTGAGAAGGAAAAAAGGAAACAGGTAATATGGAGATTTCAGGCTAAATTAATCCAGACCTTTTGCCACAGTATTTTGTGACATACTGTTTCATTGAGGATTTAGTATTTGGATGCATTATTTGTCTTTTGCAATATTTGTGGTCTTGTCTTCCTTTTTGCATATGAAGTTATTGGAAACAACGTACAAGGAATTTAGAACTCTGTTGAAAATTTCTACAAATTATATTCTTTTAGAACTAGATGGCTCTCTTAACTCTTCTTGAAATTATCTAGTTTTCTATGCAATGCTGTTTAGTGCTATAAAAGCCAGTAACTTTAATAACATCTATAGATTCCTTAAGGGCTATACTATATCTGTGTCATATATGTGACCCTCCAATCTGTGTGCAGTTAGCTGTGGCAGTAGTATCTCCTCATTATTATCTTGAATTTATTGTCCATGAAATAGTCTGTTGACTGCTTTTCTATCAAAACAATATAAAGACTAATCTGGCACATAAAAATATGTCAGAATACTTATTCCTACTGGCCAACCTGGATATACTTGTCACATACAATGGTCTGTGGAAATTGTTGATACAACACATTTACACTTTTAGGAATTTGTCAGTTAAGTGGGTTTTCATTAACTTCATGGAATATAAACAAAAGATCTTATGGATCTTACATAAAGTATAATATATGCAAAAGTTTTACAAGGTTCATGCCATTGGTGATAGGAATTGTGCACAAATCATGAAAGCCAGGAAACAGAATAAGAAAAGTGTCCTTTCAAATAGTTAAAGAGATTCCTAGACAGCTTGGTCCCCCAAAGCAAGAATTTTAAATTGAGACTTTCTGTGCTATACTGAAACAAAAATATATTGTCTAAAACCCATTGTTTTCTTTCATCCTGATTCAAACATTCATTTCCAGTATCAACAGTGTATCCCTAAACAAATTTATTTATCGTTAAAAGTTAAGCTGACTACTTTGTGAAAAGTAGAATGGTTTCTCACCATTCCCTCAAAAGTAATAAAATTTAAACTATAGTTAGCAGCAATAACACATTCAAAGGGTTTTAGAAAGGGAAGCTTTAATTTATTTCCTAGGTTACAGGTTATTGTAGCCTATTTGATTACATAGCAGTCATACCCACATTGTCTGTTTTGAATATGACCCTGGCCCTTCAGAGATGTTAAAATTTCATTCAACATGGAAATCAATAAAAAGATAATTACACTTTCACAGGAGAGAATATATATTTTTTTTCAAAGTAAATAGTGTTCACTTTATTTATAGTTCCTGTATAAGGTCTTTGGAGTTTGTTGTTTCTGTTGTTTTTATTATGTTGCTACTTTTTTCAACAATATAATAGTAACATTTTTCTCCCCAGAGCTGATCTTCAAAAGACATAATTTGCCTTCCACTTCTAATAGGAACTTTGGTCTACATAGCCAAACATTTCATTTCAGCTCTGGATTTAAAAAAAAAAACACAATATTTTTAAAGGCAGATAAATTCTCGTTTTCTCATGACATGCTGGTTTTTTGTTGCTTTAGGACAAGTCCCAGCTTGTTCCTTCTAAGTCAGTAGTAGAAGAGTCTTTCAACACATCTGGCTTGGTCCTTGGTCAGTGACTTCACGCTCAGAGCAACCAGTGTGCCCCTTTCTCACCCTCCAAGAATACCACAGGTTTGGGGGAAGTGGTACTTCTTTCTTACTCATTTGTGCAAACCCCACTTTATTGGAAGCCAGCATGCCTCTGCTGCTCTCTGTGGTGACCACAGAGTCAGAGAGCTGAAAAATGATTCCAATTTCAGAGCTATGCTGGTGTTTAAAAATTTTTCTTTTAAGTACATGATTTCAATAGTAATGAAAAAGCCTGGTACTATCAATAGCTTCCTATTTTTAATGTTATAAAATGTTCTGCTTTGTAGGCTTCACTGCATCCTAATTTGGAAATTCTGTGGGGTTTCTGTGGTGCCCTACCTCTCCTTTTCCTTCTATACTTTCCTTTCATTTTAATTGACCTAAGTAATGAATTGTTATCTGTCTATAAAACTAAATAGATCAGCTTGAGCTGCAGATGATGTCTGAATTTAACACTTTCCTAGGTGCTCATGAACTTTCTGCGGCATTTAACCCCATTTGGCATAAGTTGTTCTATTTATTAAGAGTTAATTACATTTATATCATCAAAATGGAGTGCAAGGTCACTTCAGAGTTAGTTGTAACTGAGTTCATGTGAGTTCAGGAGATTTAGGGCACAGGTCTTCAGATGTTAAGACAGCCAAAATATATGGGTTTTAATTCATCTTTATTCTCTCGTTGAGTTAAATACAGTTCTGTTTCAATGAGCTAAAATAAAATTTTCTTTAGCGCTATGGCCAGGAAAGTTTGCCACTGGCCGTCCTTTAGGGACTCTATTGCAGGGTACTGAACTCATTGATCATGAAAATAGGACATTAAAGGAACAGCTCATTTAAAAGTTGTTCTCTGGAGGTGTGTTAATCCTTGACTAAATTGGTCATACACTGCTTCCGAGTGAGTTTGTTCAAAGTACTGTGCTACCTTCCTGGGTCCATACATGAGAGCAAAGTGATGACAACATATCCATAATATATTTCTACAAATCCTTCAGATGTTTGACATAGGCAAAAATAATGAGTATATTTAGCTAACGGTGCACTAGGGGTTTTTTGTGTTCTAAAGATTTAAACTCATATTTCCAGATTAGCTGTAGAGGAGATATCAGTGTTCCCACCTGGTAATTAATTTTTTTTTATCTCTGTGACAGGGTACAGTTGCTTGTCATAGTAAAGTAACTAACACCTTTAGAGATGGTGTCATGCCTGAGAGAAACTGACGTTTATTTCTTGTTGGAAAGGGGAAGAGAGTGGTCAATAAAAGAAGAGAATGGGACAAATCAGACAAATGACAAGTGTTAAAAGTTTGCAGAGAGAGGGGGAAAAGTGAACAAACATTGCCTGTGTAGAATGGTTGGTTATGATTAGTTAGTTTACAGGAAAAATAAAATGGGTCAAATTTAGGCGAGTGCATATTTAAGCAATTTTTTTATAAATTCTGTATTTCTCTCCTTAATTTTCATATTTTTTGCATTTTCTTATGTTTTCACACTTAAGCACCTGAAATATTTTTTGATGACCCTGTAGCATTTATACAGGTGGTCCTGTAAACTTTCCCACCCCTGGTTTTGAGAAAGTAATATTGTGTGTAATTTTCTAAAATTCAGGATGAAAACTGAGTCCACTTATTTTAATTTTGCTGACTATTTGCTCCAGGTGGAAGACAGAAATTCTAACCCGATAACAGCATGCATCTCGAACTGGCACAGAAGTCTGTTCTTGCAGATTATGGCTGGTTTAAGAAACCTCTGAACTGTCACGTACCATCTGAATTANAATCCTGTGGTGAGCTGCAGGGTATTATTAGAGTGACAACAGATGTAGGTTTTGTTTAAGCATAATTTCATAGAGATCATCAGCTGTATTCTTTAATTAGTGATTATTGCTCATAACTTGACTGCAGTTTAAATTTCTGTAAAAACCACTACCTGCATTGGCTGAGGAGTAACTTGTGAAGAAAAATAAAAGTCAAAGATATGATTTGTAGTAAGAAATGGTGTTCAGAAGATTTCAACATGCCATGTAAAGTGGAATACAAATCCCTTCAAATATTTGAATTGTTGATAGAACTCATATTTCTGTATTGTACAAGAATATCTACCTTCCTACTGAAGTAATTACTTTTTTCATTTTATGCAAATAAAATGACTTAAAAATCAAATAGTGATGTAACTATCATGTGGATATAGCTGAAACCAAAACCACAGTTTTGAACTCCATTTAGCATTTAATAACTCAAAAATATTCTGATCCAAGTTTTATAATGGTTGTTTCTGTAATCAGCTAGTATAAAGCCCGTGATTCAAATACTAATATGGATTTATTTCTTTTTCTTTAACATAAACACAGAAAGCTAAGTCCAGTGGAGTGCAGAAGACAGTGGAGTTTGTAAGATATAAATGTGGAAAAAGAGGAAAAACAAGCTTAAATCTTTGTGTCTTGTTAAATATCTCATATTCTATAACTTTACAGAAATAATTCCATAGAAGATATTGTGCAGTTGGAAAAATGCCGTCTAAATCACTTGTCACCTGTTTGCACAGTGTTACTGATATAATTTAAAAAACTATTCTCCAGAAGAGCAACAGACATTATTCTATAAACAGAACTTTTTAATTTTTGGTTTGTGCTTTTGAATCCCAATGTACAATCAGTTAAATATCACAAAACCTGTTAGGTATCTAGCCTTTAATTTCCTACCCTTCAATATTGAATGGTCAAAATAAGTGGTTGTTTTAGAGTGATTATGGTGACCGTAATGAGGCCTGACACTCGTGACACTTCAGACACGCAACCACCAGCAGCTCCATCACAACAAAGGAGCCCCGAGTGCAACACATTGTAACGGAGGGGAGAGTTGTGAGTTCACAGCCTTGCACAGCAAGTGTGGCCACACATCTTTGCACCCCTAAACACACATGCTCATCCAATCTGACAGATCAGACAATGGCACAAAAAAACCATCATCAATGCCTAAACAAAGACTTCACCTCCAAAGAGACAAAGCTGTGTGCTGACTGCATTGGCACTAGCAAATTTTCCAAATAGAAAGCAATGTATATTTTATTAATGAAAAACAAATTGAGGCAGAGATAACAAATGCAGTGGTTTTGTTTTTTTTTTTT
>VWZG01011611.1:0-27754 GCA_013396735.1 Grallaria varia | reverse complement strand
CGCGAAGCCGAGCCATGATGGTAATAAATCCTTTGCAGCAGTACGCTGCCTAGAAGGACCAGTAGTCTAATCCACTTATATTCCTGAAAAGATGTAGGTAGGAAATCCTAAAAATGACTTACAAATCTTTTCAGTATCTCGACTCTTGCCAAAAAAGAGCCACTGGTTGGCTATTTGACAATCTGTTGTTAGACTTGTTCAACAGCCACCACATTGACAACCTTGCTGCATGACTCAGGATGCTAATTACAGCCTGTCAAGTCTTGCCTCACTTAGGTTTTTTGCATGACAAGGCCCTGGGTGGTGTGATTTTGCTTTGATGTTTGCCCTACTCCAGAGGAGGTCCAGAGGTCATCCATCATAATGCACCTTTACTTATCAATACTTCCTCCCTGTAGTGAGAAGTGTTATTGGAAGTCTTGTATAGAAGTTGTCTGAATTCCTTGGCTTTCTTCAGTCCATACATCCCTTCAGGGTTACACAACGGTCATGGAGCAGCCTGCATTTGTGCCTGCCTGACCTCCGTCAATCCATGATGACTGCAGAGAAGTGTGACCATGACCTTTGATAGCTGGTCCACACCACTGATGATAGAAGGACAGTCAGCAGAGCCTTTCTAGCTGCTGCTTTCTGCATATTCCTACACAGCTTCCCTGAGAGCTCCTGATTTTGGTTGCTGGTCTTGAAAAGCTACATGGTCTGTCTGATTCAGAAGAGCATTCATTCTCAGAGTAAGTGATGAAGAGCACTCATGCCTTATGGTAAATGCTCCCTCAAGGCATCAGAACTCTGGCTAAAACACCTGAAAACAAAAGTATCACACACTGAGAGTGAGCAGATATTTTTTGCAAGCAATGCCACCATGTGGGGGAACAATGTGGTAAATGGGTTTCTGCCAGTAACCTAAGAATCTGCTGCAAGTTCCTTGTACACTGTGGGATCTGATAGGAAGAAAATATAAAACAGCAGCCAAGAATGGTAGAACACAAAACATTTGGCTATCACACCAAAACGCGTGCAGCTCAGCTGTGCTAAGTAAGCCGTGATGGATGTGAGACCTGGCCAACAGCCCATCTGCAAATGCTGTGGAAAAAAGCTCTACAGCTAGGTCTTGTGTGCTGTACTAGAGACCAACCACAGGGACAAAACACTAAGAATGAGAATTCAAATCAGAGAATTTATTTTTGCTCTGACCAGAGCAGGCAGAGCATTCAGATCTGCTCTTGGCACTTTGAGAACAAAAAAAGGACACCTTTGGAAAGCCAAGAGCAGGATGATGCTGCCTCTGGAAGAGTTTGGATGCCAAATAAATATACATGGCTATAGTCTGCTGTATCTTGACCAACATCTGCAAAAGTAATGAGCAGGTTTTCACCTCAGCAAAATCTGGATGGTGAAATATTAGCTTGTTCTCCCTTTCCTATGGCTTCCCTTCTTGACAGTCCAAGGCCAGCTTTTGCACAGACTGGCAGAGAGCACAGAACAAGGTCTCATAATGACCCCCACAGTGGGTTACTGAACTGTATGACCTGTTATGAAATGATAGACTTATTTTCCTGGAAGTTTTGTTTAGCCTCACCCATGAATGCTGAGCTCATTCCCATCATTCCAGAGTATTACAGAGAGTTCTCTTAAACTGATGCAACAGTGTCTCACAGCCCTATGACCATGCAGTCATGGCTGAAATGGCCCAATGAGTGTGCAAGGGAGGGGTGGAGATTTTAAGCTGAGACATCGTTGGTAGCCATGCTGAGGTGTTGCTGACACGGCATGCGAAACCCATTCTCCACACAAGTTCATGGCTGCAAGCCTAGAAGACAAGGGACATTTTGTCACTAGTGTAGCTAATGAAAAAACCCCAATCTGCTTTCCTAAATTTAACTCCTTCTGGTATTTTCATCAGACAGCTCAGATGTGTTCCCTACAGATTTCTTGAAAGTCCTTCTGAGAAGGCAGCCTGGGGAGCCACAGATGTGACAGTGAGCTATTTTAATAATTTCTAGATTGATCCCACCAATATTTTAATTATGGAAGGCTTTGTTTTGTTAATTTCCTTGGAGGTTTTCTATATTTACTCTTCATAAGATATACCTTTGGTGTTGAAGAAATAAAGTTAAAAATGGTCCTTCAAAGGGCATAATATGCACTTTGTTTAGTTTTTCAGTAAATTACCTTAGTTGCAGCTGTTGATAGCACTCTGCACTATCATCAGTAACAGGTATTTTGAGAGTTTAGTTTCCACTACGCTATTCTCACTTCAGTGCTTACGCCATTCACAAATAAATAACATGCTTTTATGTGATAGATTCTTACTGTATTAAAGCAATACCTGAGATTCAGGTATTATTCATTTTAATGTGAGGTATTTCCATCACCCATCTGGCAGTGCTGCTCCAGTCATACTGGCACACTGGAGCAGAAACACACCATGCAGAAGAGGCAAATACAAGTGAGTAGGGGCATGACCTTTCTAAGCCAACTTTGTTGCCAAACCTGCTGTATGGTGGAAACAAATCCTCAGTCTCACATGAAAGGCTTTATGTACAGCCTTTTAACAATAGACAGTGTCCTCTAAGATATTTACAGGAGAATTAATGGGAGATGACTAACCTCATGAAAAGCTGATACCAAAAATGTTGGAATCTCTTGGGTCACTTCAAATACACCAGTCATGCTATTTGGGGCATTATGTAAAACCATTGCATTCAAGTCACTATGTTGACTGCAGCTTAATGAATCTGCATTAATCCATCCTTATCAGAAGTGATGAATACTATACCTTGAGATGTAGGGCTCTGAAACAAAAAGGGCTTAAAATGCTATATGAGCATGAAAGATATAAAGAAATAATTACATGGAAGGATTTATAAAGTTCTGGAAGAGAATATTTTAGTAAATTAATATTTAACAGGCAATGAGACTTTTTCTTTTAAAAAAACCCAATAGACAAAACACATAGCTTAAAATGGACGCGTCAAAGACACAGTAAGAGGATTAGCATATGAGGATGCTGAGTCTACTGGTAATTACAAGGTCTGACTGTGCGAATAATATCAACACAAATTAAAAGCAAAATCTGTAAAATACTGGTTTAATTTTAATATAACACTAGAATGTATAACATAGACCTGTAATCAATACAGGTAACAAGGCTGGGGTTTCTTTTCCTCAAATTTGTTTCCTCTGTGCATGGCTTTCAGCCGTACAATTAACTCAGTATCAACTACTCATTGCCTTGAACTGCAATGGAGATGCTGCCATTTCCTTCTGTAAATTGCTTTCTTCATGTGTGATGGAAATGAGAAGTTTATGCTGGAGAAGAAATTCCAAAACTTGCTAAGGTCACTGCACCTCCCAGCTATTTAACTGCAATGCTCACATAACTCAGCCTGTGCAGGTCACAACAAGAAACATTTATGTGATCAAAGGATCTCTACACCACACTGCTGACGATGGCTTAGGAGGATCTCACCCTGCTCTAAACAGTAAAGGTTAGCTCTACAAGAAACTGAAATTCAAGCGGTCATGTACTGCAAGTAAGCATCACTGTTAGGCGAACAACCTTGCAAGTGGGATTCTGCACCCAGTTCCAGCCCCTCTGCCCAGAGGAAGTTCTCTCAGGTCTCTAGTTCAGCAAGAAGGAAGCTTCACACCTGGTGCTCCACTTTCAGAACACGGGGACCTGCCTTCTGCCAATCACCTTGAGAGGGGTTTAATGTGCAGACAAGAAGGTACTTGCCTCTTTCTTCCTCTCTCTGTTTTACAGAACTATTTACACTTACATTTGTAACATGCTTTGAAGTGCACTGCTGAAGAACATGTAGTAGTGCCAATATTACTTGTATGGAAGTGGTTTTGAAATCAGAAATACAGAAAAACCCATGCTGAAAATTAGTGATCTGTAGGCACAAATAACCCCTTGGGTCATACAAATGCAGTGTTTCTGAATAGATAAAAAAACAGGCAACTGTAAGATAATTTGTAGCCTTTAAATTATATTTCAGGCATTGAATAATGGAAACTTCGCACTTCAAGAATAGTTCTCAGTTGTATTCTCAATCTAAGAACACATTTAAACTTAAGAATTTCCTTGAATAAGAACCATCTTAGATACTTTACTACACTGAAGGCCTTACACACTAAGATGAGCACAACTAGCATGGAATATACACACACTGTTTTGCTCAAGCTGGACCAGCAGTCAAACATAAAATTTCAGTACCTTATTATCTGCATATCAAATTTGTTCCTACAGCTGTAGCAATTAAAAATATGGATGAGGTGCAAAATGAAGCCCTACTGATGAATGAAATATTATTTTGAGAACAGTTTCCATATGATAACATTCAATTTCTCTTTACAAAGAACTATATTATTATTATATTGTTTAATTTGAAATGGTCCCTTTGCTCATCCATCTCCTGGTTTTTGAATTACTTGTACAATGGCAAATGTCTTCTCTTTTGTTTCAGCATTTTAACATTGAAATAAGTTTCTTGCTTTGTCATCTGTAGGGAAATTCTCCCTTACTAGAAAAACAGGCTACTAAAGAAGAGAGTTGAGTAAGCTCCCTAACATTCTACAGGGTTGAAAGACATTAAATTCTTTCTTTCTAAGCTCTCTTCTCACCTTCACATCTTTACTGGAATCATTGAAATGATTCATAGCTTCTTAAAACACATATGAACATGTAACAGCACCATTGATGATGACTTAGAGAAGAGAAAGTATAATCTTTCCCACACTAGTATTTCTCAGCACTCACCTCAGCTTTTGATCCAGAACTGACTTGTCAGTCAATTTTTCTGTAGTCAAGGACTGGGGATTAAGCAATTCCTGTTTAATGAGGGCAAACTATTCTACAATGATATTCTTAAAAACAAAACTGAAACTGGGTAATCATTGCATATTTGATATAATTAAAAAAAATCTCTTTGAGTATAGTTCATCATAAAACTGAGTCTACAAAGGCTGTCCCGCTGCAGCAGACATTTCAGAAAAAATAGACAGAACCAATGAATCACCATTGAATTGCCCAACAAAATACTAATTGTAGCTAAACCAAGGCGTTACAGGAATTGAAGTAATATAATGTAAACAAAGAACAGAACAGAAGTGGCAGTAATATGAATCGAAGCTGGACCTGGTCCTCACTTCTACATTCATAATGAAGGAGTAAGGAAAACCACAGACATCAGCTGATGCCCATAATCTGCCCCTTCCGTTGCAGAAACATCTAATAACAGCACAGTGTATCCTCGAGGGCTTTACAGGAATCTGAGAAATGTGGGAGACAGATTTCAGAAGAGGCTGGAATTAATATACACTAAGCACCACTGCAGTTACTCAGTCAGCTCCATGGATGCGTATGGCAGCCTGGTGCCTCCTGCTGTAGCTGTAGCAGCTGTCAGCAGAGATGTAGGCAGGGAAGATCACAACAACTCCAGTCCCTGTGAGGATTTCAGCTAAGGTCTGATAACTCTGGATGTAGCATCGTTCTTAAAAGTCATCTTGTGGCTTCAAAACCTTCTGGCATTTTCCTGCCGCTGTCTGTGGGAGTGAATAATTTGTTCACTCAGTATAAAGAGTTTTGGTATGGAGTAATTTGTAATAATCTCCAATAAATTACTTTTTATTCCTTTAGTTTTTGTTGATAACTCCTGTAATCAGAAGACTCTTCCTCAAGACTGCCAGATTCTGGTTGAAAACTGCAGATTGCAAGCCATCCTGTTTCATGTTACCTGTCCAAACAGCTGTCATCAATCCAGACTTAGAAAAGGGAAATGTGTATTTCACCCTTCCACTTCCTCCTCACAAACATCAATTTCATAAACCCCATTCTCAAGTCTGACAACAGCAGTTAATCCCTATCAAAATTCATAATTCCAGGAGCGTTTCAGAGTATATATCAGTTAATGGGAAATGGAAAATAGCATAGTTTTCTCATAAGCCTGAAAGTTCAATTTAAATACACATATCCTTAGAGATTTCAAGCACACTTCCCTGCATAAAGCAAAAATAACCAGGCTGGGTAGAGCTAACATTTGGAGGTGCTAGGTCACTACAGAAACCACCGCCTTCATATTCAGCAAAGCATGAAGAGCAACAGCATAGTCCCTTTTCTCCTCATGGCACAACTCAGGGCTCATGGAATGCTGGGAGCCTCATTGCAGCCTTCTACTCCTGAACAAATTTCACTGGGTAGCCATAAATACAACAACTTTCCCACTCTCAGGAGTTCAGCTATTTGTTTTTTAATTGAATAAAGCCCTTCACTGGGAAGGCTTTTCACAGTGGTGAGTTAGCCTGGCAAGAGGGAGAGTGAGGTCAGCTCAGCCTCCAGCCACTTCTCTGAGTTGTATTGCAGACAGGGGCTGCTCTGTGCAGACTCGCTGTGTAAATCCAGAGCTGGAGCTATATCAGTCCATCCTATGAAGAATCTGACTCAAGGCTATTCAAATGACCTTAACTGTGTATTCCTACGCTATGTGAACTATCTCATCAAACAAGACAAAAAGAGTGTATTTAGTCTACCAAAGAGAGAAAACAAAGCCAGACAGGGAATACTATTGCACCTCTAAGCGCCTTGATGGTAAACCCTCTGGAGCTAAAAAACAAAAAGCTATTTGAGTCAAAGGGCAAAGCAATGCTGGCATGAGAGCAAATGTGCATAGACTACCCATGTGTAAAATTCAGGCTAAAAATTGGAAGGAATTTCCCAACAGTGAAGGCAGGGTAGCCCTAGGACAGTCTTCCAGTTAGGGCACAGGACCTCACTAACATGTTGGCTGTAGTATCTTTGGTCACAAGGGAAAAAACTGGAAGCCTCGGGAGACCGCTCTTCAGTTCTGTGTTCTTGATTTTTCCTATATGTGCATGAACATTCATGTATTTGAACAGTCTGAGAAAACTAGAGCTTCTGTCTCCCCACTCCCACCAAAGAAGAAAAGGGCTGTTTTCAGAAACACTCTTATTTCAAGTATTACCATTAACAATAATGTCTGAGTTTGCTGTCTCCTTCTGAGTGTGTCTCTGCATGTGCATGTTTGCATGTAGAACATTTCTCTCACACATTTAATTCAGACCTGGAACAACCTCCATGAAGTATGTAGAGTAAGGGCAGTGCAAAGCACTAGAAATAAACCAGAATGTATGAAACAGGCAGAACCACAGCTCCGTATACTCAGTGCTGCACTTCTCTTGTGTGCTGCTAATGTCAAAGGAGGATTTGGGCACCAATTTAAGCCTTTAATGACCAAGTGCTGGTTGTCATCTTCTGTCAATCCATGCTCTTGAATTCCAGAGATGCTTTTGCTCGTGACTGCAGCTCTAAGTACGAGCCAGCATGAACTGCATGATCATCATTAATTTTCAGAATGTTCTGTTCAGAAAGCGTGTGATTTTTACATAATGGTCAAACATCAGCCTTGTTGTTACAGAAAACTTTTAAAAGGTACCTATGTTTCCCTTTGCAAGTTTCTTGGAGAACACTTCTGTTTTCTGAGATGTGTTTCACCTGTTTCTAGGTGGTATGAAGACAGTAATGTGGAATTGTGGAGAAATGTTTTATTAGGAGACGTAAACTATAATTTTATTATGGTTTTGGCTTATTTGTGGTTCATATATTATACATAGGCACTAAAAAGACGGACCAGCTAAAAATAATGTTTCACTACGAGTTTATCTTGGGGTTCTTGGTGATGATTTATCTCCCCTAATATTGATGTAACCAGTCAATTGCCCAGAACTTCCAATTTATTGCAGTCTATTGCGTTTTTTAATAAATGTCTGGCAAGATGCTTCACTGTGATTTTACACAAAGTATTAAAAAGGAACGATCTCAGGCAGTTACAGCACTATCCAACCAGCATTACTCAGCTAAAACATTCCCAGGAGCACAGGAGACTTCTGAGTTCCATAGCATGGCATCCTTACAATGTGAAAACTCATACTTTCACACTGCTAATGGAATGTATCTGATTGTAATTTTCCTTTTCAGCAACTTGTTAAAAATCACAGGGTTTTCTATTTAATTGCTGCTTCTAAGCAATTTTCTAGAAGTATTATTGGTAGTTTTAGCCCCTGAGGTACAATGACAGCCTAATAGCACTGAAACTTTCTCTGAGTCTATTCACAAAGCAGCTCTTTTCCCGTATTTGTGCGAATATACATACCTATTTCTCACCCACATTTTCACGTCCCTCTCCATCTTGGATCTGAAGCCATCATTTCCCTCCTCATCTAAGATTGCCAGGGCTCAGTGCTTGGGTTATGCACCAAGGCAGCAAACGGGGAGAACGTATAAGATTGGACAGAGTGGGATGAATGCAGTCACTATACTTGCAAAACATTCTGACAGACTTAAGGGATACAACTAGGGAGCTCAGGACAAAGTCCTGGAATAACTTTAACGGAAGATCAGCCCTGTGCCCTGAGGAGGGGCGGCGGCACGGCACGGGTGCCCGGAGTCAGCGCAGAGAAGCAGAGTAACTTCCAGCACGTTGCCGGCTGCCACCCTCCCGCACTACCGGTCAGTAGGCCCTCGCTCGGGGCCTGCGCAGCCCGCGGAGACGGTGGGAAAGCGGCCGGCGGGAATCACGGGACTGCCGGGACTTGCTGTGGGTTTGGGACTACAGCTCCCAGCGGCTCCCCGCGCGCCGCCACCACCCCGTTCCCGCCCATCCCNGCCTCGCGAGCCTCCCTCGCTCCCTGTCGGCTGATTAATATTCAGGTACCGCGCGCGCGCGCGGGGAGCGGCAGACGGTGTCGGCATCACTAGCTCCCTCCCTCCTTCCCTAATGGCGCTGGCGGTAGCCGGGGAACGGAGCTGAGCCGGGTACCGGCGGAATGCTGCCCGCTACTGCTACGTAATCACACTCCCCCTGGGACGCGGTGCCGCGCTCCGCTCGCCCCCCCTCCCCCGCCGAGCGGCGCTCCCAGCAGGACGGCGGCGGCGGCGGCTTCCCGGCCCCGCTGACGATGGAGCCCGCGCAGCAGCGAGCGGCAGAAAACCCAGCGGCGGCGGCGGGAAGTGGGCCCGGAGAACCAGAGAGTGGCTCCCCGGGCAGGAGGAGTCAGGCGGAAAGCGGTGCGGAGCCGTCGGGCGGCAGCGGGCAGCTGGACGGCAATGCAGCCGGTGGCCCGCGGCGGAGGCGAGGGGGAGCTGGCGGCTTCCCTCCCCCCCTGGCATTGGCGTCCAGCGGGACTCCGGCGGCCCCCGGTGGGGCCGGCAGCGCCAACTCCCTGCTCCTACGGCGGGGGAGGCTGAAGAGGAACCTCTCCGCCGCCGCCCCCTCGCCCGCCGGCGCCCCGGCGCCCTCGCTGGGCACCCGCAGCTTGGACAGGAAGGCGCTACTGCTGCTGAAGCCGCCCCGGCAGCTGCAGCCTCTGCAGCCCCCGGAGAGGGACTGGGTGCGGCGGGACCTGCAGCGGGGCTGCGTCCACGTCTACGAGCGGCACATGAACTGCTACCTGCGTCCTGTGCTCTGCACCCTGGAGACCACGGCGGCCGAAGTGGCCGCCCGGCTGCAGCAGCTCGGCCACCGGGGTGGCAGCAGCGTGGTGCGAGTGCTGGGCAAGGCGGGCGCGCCTCCGCCCAAGACGCCGGCGGGCCCCGCCGAGGCGCCTCCCGAGCCCTCGTCCGAGGGGCTGCGACCGCAGCCGGAGGAGAGGCCGAGGAGCCGGCGGGGGACGCGGAGCGAGCTGTTAGGAGGAGGCCGCGGGGAAGCGGCGCGGCCAGACCGGCTGCCTCTGGGCAGCGGTGCCGAGGAGAGCGACTTTACCGGCGGCCGGCCGAGCCCGGCGCCCTCCGACTTCAGCCTTGGGGCGCCGCCGGCCGAACTGTATCTTGCGGGGCCGCCGCTCTCNCCTGCCCGGGGCGGGCAGGGGGGGTGCCGGCGGGCGCGGGCGGCTGGCGGGAGCCGCCGGCGGAGCCGCCCGCCCTGTACGTGCAGCTGCACGGGGAGACCAGCCGGCGGCTGGAGGCCCACGAGAAGCCGCTGCAGATCCAGAACGACTACCTCTCCCAGCTGGGCTTCCGGGACCTGTGGCGGGGGCAGGAGGAGGGTATGGATTCGGAGACCGGCTGCCTCATCCGCTTCTACGCCGGTGAGAGGGGCCGGGGGGACGACTGTGGGGAAGGGACGGGAGCCGCGCCCACCGCCCCGGCTGCTGGCGCGGCGGGCGCCGGGGGGAGCGCAGGGCGTGCCGGCGGCCGGGCGCTATCCCTTCTCACGGCGAAGGCAGCCCACGGATGTTTCCGCGTCGCCCCGCTGAGGGGCCTTGCCAGGAGGTCCCCGGCAGCGGCGGGAATCGCTGCCCCGAGCCGGCTGCTGGCAGAAGCTGCGGTGTCAGCGGCGCCCCGGCTGCCCCAGCACCGTGCCTGGGGCAGCCCCCCCTCCATTCCGCACCTGGGTAATGGAGGTCTCGCGTGTGCTGTTTTCATGTTACCAGAAGCGACACTGGGCGTTCGAGGTTAAATCAGCCTTAATCTACTGCTTTCCCTAGTGACGAGGAATTGCATCGGTGCCGCTGCCGGGCACGAGAGGTCGAAGGCTGTTCCAAATGTTTGCGCCGTGTCGGCAGCTCGCTCACGGCTTAGTTAAGCTGCATGCTCCCTCTGGAGAACGCCGAGCCCCCCCGCCGTAGCGAAGCCGAGGGCACAGCCGGCCCGTGCCGAAGCGGGAAGCCCCGCGCCGTTTGTCTCCTGCAGTAGGTTACAGCAGCGCAGGGCGTGCAGATGCCTGAGGTGAGAGCCGTGCATTTCTGCAAACAGAACCCTGCGCTTGGCTTTCCGCGCTGTTACCACTTTCGATCAATTTTCCCCGTTTGTTAGAGAAGTGGGACTTCACTGAGAGGTGGAGGCAGTAAGCGAGGAAAGTAGGGAAGCACAGGTCATATCCTTTGGAAACGGGGTGGTTAAAACCTTTGTAATGAAAAGGGAGAAGCTTTTTAATGAAGCTTTGCCGTTAAAACCTACAGCGTGGAATTTGGGAAGTATTCGGTGGAAAAGTTAGCTCCGACGTTGGAATTACGCAACCTACGGCTGTTCTAGAGAGGTTTAAAAATGCCTGGTGTGTCAGGTGAATTGGTTTGTGTAAAATACTTATTGTAGTATTGGAACTCCTTGGGTTTTAACTGTCCTATCCATCTGTTCAAATAGGAGAAATTGTTTAATGACCAACTCAGCATTCAAATATCTAGTAAGTTTTTCTGTGAAATAGGCAGATGTGATATCCAGAGATGAGGTCATGCAAGCAAAGTAGCAAATGCCATCCATCCCCTTGCTGGGTTGGCTGAGCTGAATGAGAAAGAATCCTTCAATGAACTATGAGAATTCAGTGCTTTAACTTTGAAAAGTACAGAGATTCTTTTCTCGAGTTAATTCTGCTGAATGTCAGATAGAGCCGCTAATGGTGGTGTGGGAAGGAGAGCGGTACGTTGGATAAGTGCCCTTTATTCAGAAGAGAATGTGGGAGTGGTGGCAAGTGGTCAATTCAGATTTTCTTCAGATTTTTTGGGTCGTACAATGACCCCATCATAATGAGTGCAGAAGCAGTATTTGGTCAAAGAATTGACAGAAATAGCTTAGGTATATTTGGGTTGGAAAGTAGCTTAAAATACTCTTTTGCAGGTCATGATTGGGGTCTTTTGTGTTTCTCTGCTGTGCTGCTGAGGATGGAAATCTGCAGGTGATGTTGGGAGGGATGTCTTTTTATTTCCAGTCCCACCATTAAATGGGGATGCACCATTAAATGGAGATGTTTTAAATTGGGACAGCTATGTGTCTCTTTTTCCAATAGGATGTGTTCTAACGAAAACACAACCAGGAAACGTAGCGAAGTCTTGCATGCAATTAAGCCTGTTTGCATGTAGTTTAAATGCATTAAATGATTCACTATACATGCTAAGCAAGTATGTTTGAACTCTGTTTATTTCAGTGTCTCAACTTGATTGCTAACATTGCTCGGACACTTTAGACTTCCTTGTACAAAACTGCTAGATAGGGTATTTCTGTGAGCATACATCAGATCAAATTAATGCAAATTTATTATGCAAGTTCATATGCTAGGAAGTATGCCTCTCTACTTCAAAAGTGAAGTGTTTTCTGAAAACTTTTGAGGGGATCTGTGATGAACATCTAAAACACCTGTGATCACATGCTTGTTATAGAAAGGTTGCAGGGCCTAGCGTACCAAACCAGCCAAAAACAGTTAAGAAATTATTACTGACATAACACTGATTTTAGGCAACTGTCTTGTCAAGTTATCTCTGCTTCCTTATTTTATACACACACACCCCTGAAGATAAAACAGAGGGAAGGAGGGACACTTAAAAAGAATACACGCCAAATTATACTGGAAAGGGGAGCAGTTTTTCTGGTCCCAAAGTCAGGTGTTTTGCTTAGGACAAGTACCTTTTTAATAAATGATCTTCCAGAATCATACCCTGAGGAAAGCTTTGAAACAGTGATTTCCTGTTTGCCTGGGACTTCATTGGTTTAAGCGGCCTGGCTTGTCCCAGTGGATAGAGACCTGCTAGCATCTCTATCCTTGTAATTTCCTGCAAGCTGTCTCAGTAGGATTTGGTGATCCTGGTCTTGTACTGATGTGAAATGGCATAAACCTAGGTTGGATTTATTGCATCCCTTCTAAAAAGAATTCTTTCACCTAATTCCTTTGGAGTAGGAAGAGAAGAAGATAGCACTGTGATGACTTCGGGGCTTTTTTATTTCTGTGAAGAGACAGTTTTAATATTCTGTACTGAAACTTAACATTACAAATTCCAAATAAAACAGTACAACCAATAATTTTAGTGATTGCTGTAGGCTGGTAATTTCTCCTGTTGTGGAATCTGGGAAGCAGGGTTTTAAAAAGTAGTTGTTAGGAGAACTGCAAAGACTCAGACTTCTTTGGTATGATAAAACAACTTTACTTAATGAGTAGCAGTCCACAAGCATTCTGTAAGTGAAATATCTGGTCGTTTAAAAGCCCTCAAAACCAAAATGGGACACTAGGAAGGTGAAAGTCCTTTCTCTATGTTGCCCTGGTTTGTTTCAGAATGTGGTTAGTGCATGTTTATTCTGGTATCTCTCCTCATTTTTTCCTTAACAATGTGAATGTGGTTGATTTCTTCACTGTCGTGACTCTGAGCATTAAACAGATTTCTGAAACAAAATCCCTTACAACTTTAAGGGGCTGATCCTACTCCCTGTAACATCAGTTTGAGCAAAACTGGGCATTAGTGACTGGTCATGCATGTCAGCTTTTCTTGCTGTTGAAATCTATCTTAATGAAAGATTTAGTACTCAAAGTTTGAAATATATAGTATCTCTTTAAAAGGATATGGTTAAATAACTTTCTGCTGAGATACTGTGTTATTGAGTTATGGAAGTGTATTAGAATCCATAGTACAGTTACAGTCATGATATCATTGCTGGGAGACGGATTAGGTCAGACTTACTAAACTATTCCTTAAGCCTTAAGGGTGGCTGTGATCCAGAAGACTTCTTGCAAAGAAGTTGTAGTATTCCTTATTGGTGTGTAAAAGTAATTGTTGTCCCAGTGGCCTTGACTTCTCTAATTTGCATGTAGAAGGGAAAATAGATTAATTGTAATTTAAAAACTGCAAAACTACCTACTTGTTTTGAGACTTTAGATCAAAAATAGGCATGGAATTATATGCAGTGCTGTATTCGGCAGTGTCTGCATGGCAAGGAACATGTGTAACGCGATCCTGGTCTTGAAGACTGGTGCAGTACAATGGCTGAGGCTTTTTTGTTTTCCTATGAAAGGTGATGTTTCTCGTTCTGGCACTTTGCCACTGTTAAATTCTCTGCTTGATGTGACACAGGGCTTCTGCACCTGCTGCTGTCATCAAATATTTCACTTTTTCAGTTTTCAGTAGACGATTGCTTATAGGCAGAATACTAAGAAATGCCAGATGTGATTAGGGGTGTTAATTTTGCATCTGGCTGTCAGATTTTGTTTGGGGAAGAGACCTTTTGGCTTCATGTGGCCTAAGCTGTGAGGAAAAATGACTCTACCTTGGTATTAAAGTACATTATAAGAAATGTTGTTCTGTCCAGCATGAAGATAAGGGTGGGAAGATCTAATGTCAGGATCAGTTTCAGTGATCTAAGAAATTGTGTTTGCTTGTCTTCTTTAAAAAAGTAAACCTTGTAGTTGGGGTCCTATTTAGACTGCCACCATATGTATGGAAACATGGTTTTAGATACTCTTGCGTGAAAGCATTGTAGGCCTGGAATTGCAGAGCTTTATGGAATGTGATGTATTGAATCACTGGCTACTTGTTGTGCTACTTGATGAACAACTCAATTCAGCTATTTAATATGTTGATAAATTCAATTTAAGGTGACTAAGTGCCATTTTAGGGGGGAAAAGTGTGCCAAAGACAGACCTGCTTCTTATCTGAGGGTAGGAGAACAGCTGTACCCTAAAGAGCTGTTTGTGGAGCATTGACTTAGTTCTGACATCCAATATGTTATTTAGCATCAAAGGAACTAATTCACATTAATGTGAATGGATTTTTTTTTTTCAGGTATGGTTGTACAGGAGAGGTCTCTGTGAACTTGTTGAAACCAGAAAGGGAAACAACCTCTGCCTAAGGCTGACATGATCCTGATTTTTTTCTTCCTAACGTGACTCAGGTGTACATTCTTTTACCTTGTAATCATTATCTGTTGGCATTCTCCTGCAAAGAGAAGTAATACCTAAAACTTGCCTCTTTGGCACATTACATTTACACAGCATGTTTAAATTCAAGCTTGGTTCTTGTTGGAACCACAGCAATGACATTTCTAGTCCTGTTCTGCAGGAAAGTTTAAAATGACTGCAGTGCCTTTGGCTGGCTCCACCTGTTCATGTGCATAGCCATTGTCTTATCTCCTGTGGGAATGGGGTCTTTCTAAGGTAGGCAGCTTTCAGAGGTGCTCTGAGGGTGAAGCAGGCTCTCCTATGCACCAGGAGCTGTGCAGATAATACTGGAATGTTGGTGCAGCTGCAGCTGACCTTTGGTATGTTAAGTACAATGGTGTTTGCAACTTTTAAATTCTGTTGTGCTCCTGGCTAGCATCCATAACTTAAGTATGTGTGAAGTACCAACATAGGAGATTTTAGTGTGATGTACATGACAGTTACTATATATACTAAATATGGAGTATCTAAATTGGTACATCCAGGAGCTGAATTTCTTCTCTGCTGAAGCACAGAATGTAGCATTTCCTCCACTCCTCTCCTTTTCTTGTCCCCCTATTTCTTTTTTTATTGTTTTTTTTAAACTGTACATTAACATTCTCTTGATGATGGGATTGTTGATACACCTAAAATCCTTCAGCAATTAAAATATCCCTCTGTTCTGTTAGGACGCTGACAGACTGCTATGCATCTAAAGCACTACATGGCTCTTGGGGAGGTACTGCTTAATAGTACAAAAAAAGATTTATTTGAACCAGTGTTAGCAACTGGTATGTACTTCTTAACTACCAAAACCTACTTCGTAGTTTATAAAATGTAAAGAGACATTTCTTTGTTATCGAAGTGATCCACTGGAAAAGAGACAAGTATAAGATGACCTGCCTAAGCAAGTCAATTTGAAAAACACATGCATACAGAATTCCGTAGAATAGAAGTTTAGAGAAGGAAATCCTGGAAAGTGCTACTTGTTACACACAACTTTTTAATGTGGAAAGAATCTGTACCTCACATGCTTACAGCTTCATTGTCCTCTGTATTTAAGGGATAGTATTTTGAATAACTGTTTCAGCTATTAGTATCTTGATTTAGGGGGGAAAAAGAAACCATTGGCTGACCTATTCTCCTTGGATGGTAGAAGCAAAGATAGTTTGACTTAGTCTTTAGTGTTTGATTATTTCACTGCTTGTGGGATGGGGCACAGTGGCATTTTAGATCAGATAAATGTACTTGTGTACTTGGTTTCAGCTTCGCTTGAACTTTTGCTCAGATGAGGTTTTGCACTCTGAGAAGCTGTATGTGTGGAGTAGCCCTGTAATAACTTCATTCTTTAACTCAAGGAACTGAGTGTTGCATTTACCTTTGAGGGTTTTTTTTGTAAAATATTTTTGTGTGTGTATGCAAATGGAACAGACTTTGATTTTTGGAATCAGTTGCAGTTTGTGTGGAGAAACTAACTCAGGTAAAAGGGAGGGGGTGGGGTATACCAAAATATCTTCAGGTTTGTAAGCATTGCTGTCTTGGCCATGTGAATCTTTCCTTAGTTTACCTTTCTCAGAGAAGTTTAAGAGAAATGCAACCACCAGCCTTCATAAACAACTAAAAATTGAGAAATTAATGTGTCTTAACTTCTTCTAGATTTGGCTCTTAAGACAAATTCTGGAACATTAAGCTCTTCACAGGATATTTAAGAAACTTCACAGGAGGACAATGGTCCTTATTTTAAATATAAACAATAATATCTTGCTTATGAAAGTCATCTGGGAGATTGGAAACCCAAGTTAAAATTACAACAGCTTGGTAATGTCAGAGTTGTGTATAGATTTGAGGTAGTTAAGCTCTGTAAATTTTGTCAGAAAATGTCTGTGAAAATTCTAGGTTTTTAAGTTTTGTACTTCACTCCAAAGTGCCTTCGTTTATTCTGTGTATAACTTTTGTTCTTAAATAGTAGCTTCAGGATTATCTTTTTGGTAAGAATAATTTGTACAATTTTCACTAGAAAATAACTTGTATTTGTTGTAGATTTGTTATTTTTTCCAATTAGGCTGGCATTTATCTACTGTGGTATCTTAACATAGATACAGTTTTTCAAAAATAACTCGTGGCAAATTCTAATTGTACATTTTCCCACTGATTCCTGTTATATACTGAAGCCGTCTTAAGTACTGGAGAATTTTAAACTTTAGTAGTATTATTATTTGATGTATTTTATTTAACTCTTAGTTTATTTTTTGTCTTATGTGTGCTGTGTGATGTTACATGTAAAGAATAAACATCACTTGCTGTTTGGAATGCAGCAGCTGTCGTAACAGCACAGAGGGATATATGTGAGTTGTAAATGAATAAAAATATTGTGTCCTGCTGAAATTCTGTTCAGGATTTCAGGTAGGTGAAGTTAATAGCAGAACTAGTTTTCTGTGGGGTCTGTGCTGGCACACCCACTATGGTGTTTGGTTTCTTTTAACAAGCATGGGCTGTAATTGCCCTTTGGTATATTGTCTGTAAGTCACCATGGATGTGGTCACCAGGGCCCTCTGTGCCCTCTGCCACTGTCACATAGAATAGTTTAGTTATGTAAGGTTATAGTCCAAATTTTTTATGCCAGTTGCCACAACCAGGATTCCTCTTGCTCCCCTACTTAGCTAACTAGCTAATCGTGACCCTTAGGGTCTGATGGCTGAGACTTTCTGCAATTGTGAATGTGGTTAAATATGTGGAAGAATGGGAATGGTGCAGAATTTCTTGGGAGGTTTTGTTGCCCCCTTCCTCCCTCATTCCCCCATTATTTAGGCAGCAAAAATTATTCTTTGAAGAACATTGCATTTAAAAATGAACTATTTTATCAGGAAAAAGAGCTCCTAGAGTAAAGAGTCATTTAATTTCACAGAGTAGAATACTCTTTGTTGAAGCTTTTTCTGTTGATGAGGAAGTAAAATTTCTTTCAGCTGGCTTCGACTCATGTGGAGGGATGCTGAAAATACTCATTACTCAACTAACTGTGTGTTCCCCAATTTGACAGCTAAGGGTAGCTGTTGATGCAAAATACTGAGTTTCAGAGGATTTTTCTCTCTGGCTTTATCTAGCTTAGTTCTTGGTGCAGAAGGAAAATGAAATTGTGTAAATGAAGAAGATTTTGAGTTACACACAACATTTTTTTGTGGGCAGATGTTAGTTGTTCCTGGTCTTGTGCAGTGGCAATGGGAATCTTCAGTTTTACTAGACTCTGGATTGTAGTCATAATTTTCAAAACCTAGTAACAGCCACTTGAACCGGTTCCTCTCATCTGCAAGCCCTCCAGATGCCATGCCAACTTATATTTAAATAAAGACAGAACAATGGGCCATGGTCCAAGGGTTAAGGGGAAGCTGGAATGCCTTTGAAGTTCTGGACCCTGGGCTCTGTAGCTGCGATTTACATAAACCTCATTATGTAATCTGAATGCAGTTTCTCTTCCTGTTTCTTTGATTTATGAAGCTTTGTGTCCAAAGAGAAAGAGATAGTAAGACCTGTAATTAAGATAAGTAGCAAGCCACTCCTTTTCTGAATGTGTGGTCTGGTGAGGAGAGGATTGTGGATGCAGCATTAAGTTAGAGCAAAACCTGTCATTCAGGCACCTTTGTCGATGAGAATATGGACTCTTCCTTTGAAAAAGCTGCATGCTTCTTTAAATAATAACTATGACTAGTTCAAACTGTTACTTGCTTTAATATAAATGGTACAGAAAAGTTCTTGCTAGCAACCATTTTGCTTTTATATAAACCATAAATGGGCTCTATCTAAGCAGCTCTCTGTTTTAAAGCTGTCTTAAAACTTGTGTATTTTGAAGTTGATAGTGAGTTTTCTGGTCAGAATTGTGTACACAGACTTTTTGTTGTTGTCAAACAAGCACTTGCTTTGTCTTGCTGTCTCAGACTCTCTCACAGCTTTTCCTTACAGCAGATAATAAGTAGTAGCACTGGGTTGGTGGTAAGAGTCCTGCAAGCAGCAGAGCTAACTTAATGTATGCAGTCTACTTACTCATTAGATGACTGGGCAGATCCACCAGTAACTTCTTATCACAAGTTATTTTATGATTACTGACTCAGATTCATAGAATTGTTAATGTTGGAAAAGACCTCCAAGATTATTGAGTCCAACCTTTAATCAAACACCTCCACACCAATTAAACACGAAGTGCCGCGTCCAGTGGTTTCTTGAACACTTCAGGGCCGGGGGCTTCACCACTGTCTGGGCAGCCTGTTCCAATGCCTGACCACCTTTTCAGTGGAGAAATTCTTCCTGATGTCCAACTTGAACCTCAGTTGGTGCAGCTTGAGGGTCTGTTCTCTTGTCCTGTTGCCAGCTGCCTAGGACAGGAGGCTGACCCACACCTCCCTACAACCTCCTTTCAGGTAGTTGTAGAGGTTGATAAGGTCTCTCCTGAGCCTCCATTTCTCCAGGCTAAGCAACCCCAGTGTCCTCAGCAGCTCTTCATAAAACTTGTGCTCCAGACCCTTCACCAGCTTCATTGCCCTTCTCTGGACATTCTCCAGCGCCTCAAAGTCTTTCTTGTAGTGAGAGGCCCAGAACTTGACACAGACCTCGAGGTGTGGCATCACCAGTGACAAGTACAGGGGGATTACCGTTGGCCCTGATCCTGCTGGCCACGCTATTTCTGGTACAAGCCAGAATGCCATTAGCCCTCTTGACCATGTGGGTACACTGCCAGCTCCTGTTCAAGCACTCCCAAGTTCTTTGCTGCGCAGCTTTCCAGCCGCTCTTCCCCGAGCCTGCATGCATGGGGTTGTTGTGATGGAAGTGCAGACTTGTGAGTGATGGAGGAACGTATTTTTCCTTCTGCTGTGTGTTAGTGGGACAGACAGACCTCTAGGGGACATCAGTCTTGGTGAGTAGTCATTTTAGTTATGAAACTTGTTAGTTTGTCTCAGACATAATTATTGTGTGTCCTTGTTGACTTCCTGCATTTATTTCTGTTTGCTTTTTTTGCTATAAAGTTTGTCTGTTGAAATAAAGAAGTTGATGATAAAAACTGTTATGAACGGAGTGGCGGAACATCTGGAAGAAGGCTAGCATGGATAATGAACTGAAGTTAATAGGCTAGGAGCTCTTGGTTTCTTCTGGTACCAGTATTATATGGCTACAAAGAGTAAAGCAAGATAGTTTGCAGATTGCAAATGGGATGTGTCTCAAAGTGAAGTTAATCACATATGTATGGGAGATAAAATGTAACATTTCAGAAATACCAACAGGAGCTTGTGGAAATCTCTGTAATATGTAATTGTATGAAATTATTTTCTAGTTGAGGACTTCTAACGTACTGGTTTGATAAAAAGCTTGGAGCTCATAGTGTGGTTTTATTGATTAAAAATTCATTAGTTAGAAGTAGACCTGAGTTTATATCCTTTCAGAGCAAGCAGTTACCTTTTTTGTCTTGAGTGGCCTAGCTAATAAAAGAAAGGACTGGCTGAACATTGGAATCTAAACTGTTTGAAGTGTCTAAGCTCTGTGAAGTTGCTGTGTATGTGTTGTATCTGTTTTTTTATTCATTTTGGGGGTCTTTGTTTGGTGACTTGAAAAACGTCCCTTGTCTCTATCAATTAAATTAGAACCTGATGTCTGTATATTCCCTATGAATAAACAAAAGATTAATGTGATACATTTCAGACTGCTAAATACAAAAAGTGTTTCCATTTCATGACTTCTAGAACAATGGTATTATCTGTATAAGCATTCATGCTCACTAAGATTAGACTGTAGCACTGAGAACTGCTTGGTTGGTGTCTCTGTAATCTTAATCAAATTACAACTTTAATTCTTGCTAATACAAGATTATGTTAAATGATTTTACTTAATTTTGCTTTACAGATTATATCATGGATGTGTCTAACGTAAGAAAAGGGTTTTGGAATGTTTCTTTTCTGAATCTGTGTGATAAAAGATCCTGGTTTATTTTGCAACTTGCAGCTTTATCCTTCGTAATTGAAACCTATAATGAAAATATATTAATCAGTATCACTAGATATTGTAGTACAGAGATTAAGACACCTTGTAGCCAGCAGTGGGCTAAATCATGTTCCTCTGTCAGAGTGTTTGTTTGGAGAAAATGGTCTACTAGTGCCTGAGGTATATGTGATACTTAGTTTTCAACACCGGGTAGGGTGTGATCCTTTGTATAGTGCTCCATTGGAGTGTGAGCAGTTTCAGCACCTCTTGCTGCTTCAGGTCTGTGTTAATAGGAGATCTATTTTGAGTTCCTGGCAAATAATTGATGCTACTTACTTAAACTCTTGAAATGGGGGAAAGGAGATTTGTCACCTTAGTTGTACAGAGCACTGTCTTGAGAGTGTCAGCAGATTGCAAAAGGTAGATCAACTGTAGATCCTTTTAGGCTAGTTTATGCAGCTGGACTCTTGCCCCTCCCCCCTCCTTTTTCTGCCCCTCTCCCCCACTTCTGTTTTCCTGTTTGTCTGTCTTTGTGGTGTTTTTTCCTCTCTTTTTCTTTTTTTTTTGTTCCCCACTTTTTTCCTTTTTCAGTGTGTTTGTTTTTTTTTTTTTTGGAGGTGGAGAGGTTGTTTATTTGTGTGTTTTTGTTTGGTTTTTTTTTCCCCTTTCTCCTTTCCCTCCTCTTTCTGCAGGAAGTTTTCGCACATTCTTGGCTGCATTTACCATCTCACCCATTTTGTGCAGTTTTAGTCCTCTTATTGAAGAATTTAGGATATTTCTCTGCAATGTGCATGCATCAGCAGGCCTCTTTGTGTGTTCCTTATCTCTCTGTCCTCTGTATCTATAGTGCTATATATCAAATATTACCACTGCATTACTTGTGGAGAGGAGTACTTGTTCTAGCATGGCTAACACAGGGCTGCACAAACAAGTAAGTAAAATTCACCCCAGAAGGTCACAGCACACGGCTACAAGAATTTCAACCAACTGCTGTCTGTGTATGTCAGCAGTGTAGAATTGGGCAACAGTCAAAAGAAATAAAAAGAACAGAGCCTTAAAGCAGTTTGTGTGCTGTACCTTTATATTACAGGGGGAAAAAATTGAAAAGTTTTGGTTGGTTGGTTTGTTTAAATAATAAGTCTTGTGTCACCTGTATGTTCTTCATCCAGCAGAGCATCTCTTGCAAATGTAGGATTTTAAGAGGCAAAGGTTGTGGCATGGATAATGTTCTCAAATCCTTGTTTATTAGAAGAAATTCTAAATTGGTTATGAAAGAAAGAAAAAAGGTCAATTTTGCATAGTAAGATTATGGCTGACAGTACAAGATATACACTGTGCATATATATATATAACAATGCTGTTATAGCCTTTGAACCTAAAATTGGATGTACTGATTCTTTAGCATTAGACTGACTTGTTAATTGTGGTATTATATGCAGCATATCCATAAACTTACGCTTTTTAGGAATGGATACACAAACACGGAGGAGATTCAGTATTTGGCACTGCTCTCGTGCTTGCTGTCACTAGTTAAGCTAGGCATGATCAACTAGTCAGAGGAGACTGAGGGGAGACCTCGCTGCAGTCTACAGCTTCCTCAATGGGAGGAGGAGGGGCAGGCACTGATCTCTTGATCTCTCTGGTAACCAGTGATAGGACCAGAGGGAATGGCTTGAAGCTATGTCAGGGTAGGTGTAGGCTGGATGTTAGGAAATAATGAGAGGGGAGTAGAGCACTGAAACAGGCTCTGCAGGGAAGTGAGTATGGCACCAAACCTGCTAGAGTTTAAGAAGTGTTTGGACAATACTCTCAGGCCCATGGTCTGACTCTTGGGGACAGTCCTGTACAGTGCTAGCCTTTGGACTTCAGTGATCCTTGTGGATTCCTTTCAACTCAGGATATTCTGTAGTTCTGTGTGTAGTAGGTATACTAGCAAATGCAAGAACAGTTGTAATTTTTATGGGGATGCACTATTCCCACACCTATACGTTACCTTCTTTCTCTGAGGTTCTTAATCATGTTGGAGTTGGTGAATTGCCTTTCCAGATGTGGTATTGTTACTTCAAGTTTGTTCTATTGCTGTGCATGTTGGCAAGCCTTAATCAGAGATGATATTCGACATGGTCTTCAGTAGGTCCTTTGGCCATTGTTCCTTGGTGCTATGGGTTTTTCATTGCACTGGTATTTCTCACATTCAGGTTTCACTCTTGCTCATATCCACTAAAGATGCAGGACATGTACTCAGTTGAAAATCCTTCGAGTCCTCTGCAGACAAGACTATACTGCTTTGCAGCAAAATATGTAGTTGTTCAAAGATGACTGGAGACTGCCTGACCTTCATACCTAATGTAGATGCTGTCCATACCAAAAGAATTGCTATGGCATAAATTTAATACCTGCTAACTATTTTGGAGCAGAAATGTCTTCATCCATAGCAAGGAAATAATGCAATATCCTTATTTCCCTAATGAAAGGTTAGACAAACTTTGTCTTATCATTTATACATAAACATCCTGTTCTTTTTGGATTCTCTTGAATTGGATTCTTCTCTGCTCTGGAGTTACTGTTGCCCTTTTGGCAACTCATGCTTAGAAGAGTACATCCCTGTGGGACTGTCTGCAGACTGGCACGCCTTTGCTCTGAATGTAAATATTTGTTTGCTTCCCTTCTTGTTAATGAAAAGCATGGTGGTAGCTAGTTAAAAGTCTCATTAAGCAATGTCAGCATGGCCACTACTCTGAGCTTTTTACTGTGATTTGACTAGATGGAGGGCTGTCACCTTTCTTGCAAGGCAGAAGGATAAGGTGCTGGTATCAGTAAATGTGTCACATGTACCAGCTTGATCATAAGCACAGCTAGCTGAACTGTAAAAATGGATACGTGGTGCCGTGGGTCACTTTGTTCTTTCTCTCTGTGTGCTATTCTTGCCCTTTCCATTTTCCTGTGTGCATGTGAGGCTATTGAGAGATTTAGTCAGCAGCAGAGTCCTTGATAAGAGGAAGCTGCTCTGATTTTGTTTCCTGATGACCTGTAAGGCAAATTGCTGAGTGCGTTTGTTCCTTGGTAGTTATAAAGGGAAGGAAGGTAGCACATCACTGGAAAAAAGGTAGAATTTATGTCACTGTTTACTGGCAGTTGTTACTTTTATTAATGTGTGTGCTTTAGTTTTTACTGAAGGTACTTGGAGTAAAAAGATGATTTGAATCCTGGACATACAAGTTCATCTAGTTGGCACTGAAAGTACAGAAGGTACAATTGTAGCTTGTTAGGAATTGTCAGGAGTCTCCTGATGAATGAAGAGCAAAGGTAAAGAAGCATTGGTTGTCTCAAACAAGGTGGTGAGAACTCTTGCTTGCAGGTAGAGCAGTGCTCTGCCACCACGGGCAACTTTGCTGGAGTCTGGTAGAAGTATGGTGATGACATCACCCTGAAGAGAGGGAGAAGGCTAGGCAGAGTCACTGGGGCTGCTTGTTCTGCGCAGGCACTCGGGAAAGGGTTTCTTTCGTATGGTGTCTAATAGATTCAGCCTTTTATTTTGTAATATAATTAAATAACCAAGCCTTTGTGAAGCTCCTGAATTCCTTTAATTTAGTGGCAGCACAGAAGCTGAATTCACAACATTCATGGGCTTGTACTATCTCCCTGACTGCTTGCCAGGTCTATTCATACTGTTCTGGGTGCAGGAAGTTCTTGCATTCATTCAGAGTTGGGGGGGTGGGAGTGGAAGGTGTTGTGTGGTTGGCTTTTTTTTTTTTTTGTAAACAAGGGAAATGGTTATAAGGAAAATTCTTCAGTGATTCCCTGGGATCCATTTACCAACTGTTAATCTGTGAGTAAATAATGGGAACAGTTTATACACTTGGCAGCTCTGGAGAAAGAGCGAAGAATCATGAGAAGTTCACAGTGCACAGCCCCAAGATAGCTGAATACTTCAGTATGTTAGGATTTATCTGAACAGGGATAGATCAGTACTTTTTTTATTAGCATGCATAATCTTATATATTCTGAAGTACTGAGTTTGATGAGGAAAACTGGCATGTGGTGGCTGGCTGCTTATATTTAACCTGGTGAAGTTAAATAATTTCTTTTCTACCTGAGTTTTAAGGCTCTAGCTAATATGTTCATCTGCTTTTGCAGACTATTACTAATGCTCTTTCAAGAACAGGATGAGGATGTGTATTTGCTGCCTGGCAAGGGGAGAGCTGGTTCAAGGGAAGGGTAGAGATAGGACAAGAAGGTGAAATAAGGCTGAGAAAACAATGACTAAAATTAAGTGAGTAGTCAGGAACTACAAAATGCTTTACAAACTTAAGCATTCATTTCACTTCTCAGGATCTGTTCTGGACCTCTAATCTGTGATATCTAATCTTTATAGCTAGATACCACAGTGATAGATATTACTGACTTGTGTAAAGTGCATTGTAAACAGGAAAGTGACTTCTTGGTGTGGGTTTGCTCCTGCTACAGCTAAGGTGTTGTGGAAAGCGCACAGCTATCTGGGGTGAGTATAGCAGATATTGGGCAAGTTGCCATTTTCACCTAAACAAATAGGACTGGGGAGGTACAGACTCTGCCGTAGAACTTGTGTTTGCTTGTTAACTTCTGTCTCTAGATTGTCTGTTGCAAAACAGAGAGAGAAACACTTGACAAAACAGTGGGTGTACATGATTTGGTAACTGAATGGCCAGGAAAGTCCATAGCTGAAAAGCTTTTTATGTAGGCAGAGCGGATCACATCTAATGTATTTCTTCTGGAAACTGAATTGGAGGTGGGGAACCTATGAGTCTTTGGCTCATAGGATGTGCTGAAGTGCACATTTTTTTTTTGCTAGGATAGGAAACTTGCAATCTGATGTACCCTTAAAAAAAAAAAAATGTTTTAAACTTGGATTCTCTTAAGGCTAAGTAATCACCTTTAGAAGATTTCACCTTTATGGGATTCCTGGCATGCATAGGACTTAAGGGATTCCCCTGCTATGACACTTAATTTGCTACTGTGATGTTGTAGGACAACTTCCTGTTCTTCTGAAAAGTGAAACAAGTTTTTTGAGTTTCATTGCTTTGCTTTGTAATTTCTGCAAGGAAAAGCACTGTGCTTATACTCCGTCAGGGAGTATTTGGGTTCTTTTTGCCCTTTTCTTTTTCTGTCCTCCAACTTGTAAGTTTTCGAGATCAGTCTGAATTCCTTCTCATGAGATTAAGTCTTTTGAACGAAACAGTTTCTTAAGGTGTAATTGTTTCTGGATTGTGGTGTGCTAAGAACATTCAGGTATGGATTATGGCACATGTTACTGCATGTACAACTGTGAAGGTAATGGCAATTGTCTGGATTGTTCTAGGACAAACAAGGAAGCAAGGAGTGTAAAGTTTGTGCTGTTGGGGAGCCTCTTCATATTTCCCCTTTTTTTTTTCCTTCAAGTTTAGAATGGACTTTTGATTTCTGTTTTCTATGACAAGCACTGGTGCTGAATATCCATGACAGCTTCTTCCTTTTAGAACAGCTTACCACTTTAAGCTCTAAAAGTGCTGTGGCAGCTTTACCTTTTACAGATTTATATTAAAAACCTTCTGCTTGCCTGTATGTGTAAAATCATATATTATTTACAAGTTTTTAATCTCTTCAGAGTTTAGAAGTTCACTATTTAAACTTATTTTGTTAATCCAATTTCATAACAAGACTAAAAACTGCATGGAAGCACAGATTTGCTTCAGGGTTGGTTTTGTGGTATTTTTTAATAGCTTGTGAAGGTCTTTAGCAGAATGAAGATAAATAACATCAGCTATTTCACATGTTCTGGAGTAGTGGAGGAGGGGAGTGTGTCAGTTAAGGGAAGGTTTATAAGTTAAAATTCCTGTTGCCAGGCAGCCCAAGAAGTGAGCTGACATCACTTGGAAATGAGTGCAAATTATGGCTTGCTTTTGGAGCAGAGTGGACACTGGAGAAAAAAGGAGCATGAAGAGAAACTCGACTGTTTTGAAAGTAGCTTCTTTCACCTTTCAGCGTACAGAATATTAAAGCTGAGGTTACTGTATTTGAAAATCTAATGATATTGTAAAAAGAGAGCTGGGCTACACAGAAAGTGTCATGTGCAATTCCCAGTCTTTTTTTTTTAAATTATTATAGCTTGTTGCGGTGAGTTAATGACTGCTGTTACAAAATGGGGTATTTGAATATGTGTGGTTATACTATTGCTCCTCTTAGCTGTGAGTTGTGAGTAAGATGAATGCTCAAGAGTTGCCTGTCTTGATGGAATGCCAAGTATTTTTGTTTAGCTTCTGGCTTACGTAAACAAGTTGAGCACTTGCCACAAGATGCTTCGTCCAAGATACTATTGGCTGAAAGTACCAGTCTCCATAGGATTGTGTTGTTCCCTCTGCCTGTGTAATCTGGTATTAGGGGCCTATGATGCAGGTAAACTACCAGTCAGAGGCTTACTGTGTGGATAAGCTTTACCTATAGAAACCGTCTTAATTTTTACTGAAAGCCACTTCTTCCATGTTTCCTTTCCCCACAACAGTGGTGTCGGATTTGCTCTGTTGAAACATATGGCTTTATAAGATTAAATTTGTTAGTGTGCATGTGTTTAGCAAAATATTGTAAGATAGTAATTAATGCTGTAGCAGTCATGTGAATGAAAAATATTTCTGCAAACATATCTATATATCTAGGTACTTAAGAGGATAAAATTAGGCTTTGGAATTTCCCTCTGGTTATGTTTAATTTAGCCAGCTCTTAACCATTTTCACCGTATGTGGTGGGTTCACCTTGGCTGAATGCCAGGTGCCTACCCAGCCGCTCTATCACTCCCCTTCCCAGCTGGACAGGGGAGAGAATAAGGGTGGAAACAAAAAAACCCCAGCACAAATCATGGGTTGCGATACGACAGTTTATACAAATAGCAAAAGCAGGGTGCGTGCGTGCAAAGCAGAAGCAGCAATTAATCTCTACTTCCCATGTGCAGCAGTGGTTTGCCACGTCTCTGAGAAGCAGGGCACCTATGCATGTGTTAGATGTTAGCAGGCAGCCATCGGAGAAAATGAATNCCTTATTCCATACCATTTGTGTTACACCCAGATACCATATCCACCTATTTCCCGTGC
>VWZG01011610.1:115488-133225 GCA_013396735.1 Grallaria varia | reverse complement strand
CTTGTTTGTTGCCCATACTACATTATGCAAGTAGGGATGCAAATGGAAAGACAGATTCTCTGGGAAAGAGTCCCAAAATGTAAAAAGTACAGCCCACACAACAGTGGCAAAGTTCTAACCCAATAACAGCATTGAATAGAACAAAATATAAATTTGGAAGACTCAGATAGGTGAAAGGTCAACAGTCTTAGACCTACTTTCTGTTACAGGCAGACCCACTTAGGGAATTTTCCACTATTAGAGGAATTTATTAAAAAACAGTTACTCAGAAATATATTGGGTCAGCTATTGAATAGCAGAAGATTAGCCTATCTTTTTCCTGCTGGCTCCATGCACACCAAGGCTTCCAGACATGGACCAAATGGGCAGAAATCCCTGGGAGGCTCTGAACTCTTGGATGTGCCTGGGAGCCAAGAACTGTAGTGGGATATCCCTGGCCTCCTCAAATTCCCTACCGGCTTTCAGGATTTTGGCTTCTTGGATTACAGTGGACTCTCTGGAAGTCCCGAGTGACCTAAATCCTTTTTGCAGAACCAGAAGACTTGGAGATCCTGAGACAGAGCTTCCTTATTCTTACTGGGGTATTTCCATAAACTAGGTTCTATAAAGTAGAAAACACAAAAAAAAGAGTTTTCTGCCAAGTTGGTTCAAAACTGAAAAATATTGAAGTAAATCCCTTGCAAACTAGAAACCCCACCATTTAATTCAGTTTGTAGGAAGACTATTTTAATGTATGGATAATCCCACTGCTAGACGAAATTCAATTTCTTTTTTTCTAGAGAGCTGTTGCAACTTGCAGATAGGGGAAAATAATGTTCTGTTTAACAGCATTTATCACGAACCCTGTAAAACATTCTAATCCAACCACTCTAAAAAGTGTGAAATGCATGTGCAAACAACAGGGTCTAATTGGGCAAAATTAACCCATGCAAACAATGTTGTAATTAACTAAGGGGCAGTGATAATACAGGTTTAAAATTGTGTAGCATTAGGGCAAAATACCCCATTATTTGAAAAGAAAGAAAGAAAAAAAAAAAAAACCTATGCATTGAATCTAATCTTGAAATGTTTTCTTTTTTTTTTTTTTTTTTTTNTTTTTTTTTTTTTTTCTCCTGCCCAGTCATTGGACTGGTCTCCAAGATTTCAATTCAAGAAAGTCTAAAAATTATTGTAAGATTTGTAAGTTTTGTTCTCATCGGTATGTTATGTCTTGCTCTGAATTCTCTGCTGAAAATAAAGCATCCATCAGTTAGGATGTTAAAAATGTAACAAGTGAAAACGTAACAAAGTAAAAATGTGAGATCACACTCCTTAAAAAATCTCCACATGATTATATAAAAGTAATGCACTCTTTAAGGCAACTGGAATGGTGCAAGATATAGAGAATCAGAATTATTATTGATACGTTTTAATGAAGTGCAAGGCAGCATAGTCCTTTCCAACATTTAAAAGAAAAGTTTTAAATCCAAAACTTAAATAATCACTTCCATGATATATAGCCTAAATCCAGTTTGTATGAGCCAAGCCAAATAACTCTGAAGAATACTGTTTCTACATAAACTAAATTAAGTACTTCTTGGTCATGCATACCTGAGCGTATTAACAAATGTGGTCCTGTTTTGCTAGAGGGAAAACTTTCACTGCCCTGCAGATATCTTTGACAGCATTTGATTTCCCGGCTGCTTGGTGCACCAAGCTGTAGGGGCACACTCAAAGCACACACCTTAGCTGGCATGTTAGAAGAAAATATCAGATTACCTGGGTTTTAGTGATTTATGAATGCATGCCAGAGACAGTCTTGTGCTACTTTAAAGGTAAATCAGCAGGAGAAATGAACCGAACTCAAAAAGAGATTACAAGTCAGAGTTACAATTTAATAAAAAGATTACAATAAATGCAATGATACAGAGAAAATTTGGTTTTAACTCACAAAACCCATATGTATAACCCAGCACCCTGTGATACAAACAGAATCATGTTCATCAGCCCCCGTGTTGAGCCCCATGTAGTCCCCTGAGTCCAAAGTAAAAGGAAAGAAAAACCTGTTGTTGAGAATAATGGTCACAGTCTGGTTGAGGCTCTGGTCCTCCCCTGGATCCAACCAGTGGTACCAGAAGTCCCCAAACCCCAGGATTATACATGCTCAGGTTCAGATGGGAATGCCTAGTACCTCCCCTAGGGTGAAGGGTTTCACAACAGGTAAATTATTAATGCCTCTGTGAGTCATGGCATATTTTGGAATCCTTGATGGCTCATTAGCAGACATGACCCCTCAGGCTGGGTGTGAAGGTGCTAATGCCTCCCCTATCTCACAGGGTTCTTTAACACCAAGCTTGTATCCTGAAGTGTCAGGTGTGCCCTGGGCAGCTGCTGCAAGCAATCCATTATTGACAGTTCATGAGAAATGACAGAGAGGGTGTAGAATACTCAATTTTGGTTATACTCGTACAGTGATAAACTAGTCCCGGCCACAGTAACTAGGATGAGTCTCTATCCAGAAGTGTACCTATTCAAAAAGAATAAGTCTGAAAATAGCCTAGATTTGCAAAGGGCATGCTATGACTGACCAACCAGACTGCCCTCCCTGGTGTGTTAGCTCATGGGTGAAGTGCAGCAGATATTTTTGATCTTTGCTTTAGCCTTTCAGAATGGTCTCTCAACAACATCCTCATAACCAAGTTTAGAAGGTACAGACTGGAGGAATGGACTACTACGTGGGTTAAAAACTGGCTGGACTGTCAAAGGATAGTGCTGACAGCTGAAAGGTCAATTACTGGTGGCATTCATCAGGGTCTGATCCTGATCCTGAGACCAATACTGTGTATCTTTAACAACTCATATGATGGGATGTAGTTCATCTGGCAAGTTCATAAATTAGACTCAGTTTTGTGGTGCATTTCATAAACTGCAGAGCTGTTCAAAGGAACCAACTAAGGTCAAAGGGAACTCAAGATTATTGTCTGAAGAAAAGGGATGACAAGAATCTCCCAAAATTCAACAATGGTACATGCAGAGTCATGTGCATGTGGTGGAGGAACTCAGTACTCCAGGATGACTCATGGAAAGGGTTTTTGAAGAAAAAGTTTTGAGGGTCCTAGTGGACAAGAAGTTGAACATGGGTCAGCAGTGTGTCCTTGCAGTAATGAAGGCTAACTGGCACTGGCAAAGTGTAGGAAGCAGGTTTAAGGAAGTGATTGTTTGCCTCTGTTCAGTATTTATAAACTTGACTATTATGCTGAGTTTCACATCTCCCAGTACTGATAAGATACAGACAAACTGTAAGATGTCCACCAAGGTAACTGGGGAACTGGAGCACAGTCAGTAGAAGAAGCTGAGAGTACTGGATTTCTGGAATGTGGAAAGTGAAGAGTCAGTCATGCCAGGAGGCAGAAGGACCTATCAACAGGATGAAAGGCAGCAGGCTTAAGTTACAGCAAGAGAATTTCCAGTCATACACTAGGAAAAAATATAACTTTCCACTGAGGCAGTGTTAACCTAAAAGATGTGGAGATTTCACTAGGAAAGGTTTTGAACAGCATGATTCACCTTTGAATCTTTCTTTGCTTTTAGCAGGAAGTGGGACTGGATGATGTCCTAGTTATAGTGGCTGGGACCAGTTTATCACTGTGTGGGTGTAACTGGAACTGAATGTTCTATACCCTCTCTATCAGTTATCATGAACTGTTAATGATGCGTTGTTTGCAGAAGCTGCCCAGGACACATCTGACACCTCAGGCTATGAACTGGGTGTGTGAGAAAACAGAGATAAGAGGGTTCTCTGTCTTCAAACCAATGATTCAGGTGTGATAACTCCCCTCCAGGAGTCATTAGCACTTTAACACCCCACCTGAGGGGTCATGTCTGCTAATGGGACATCAAGTAGAGGAAGATATCCTTGCTGAGTAAATTGCCATTGTGAAACCCCTCACCCTGGGGGAGGTACTGGACGTTCCCATCTGAACCCAAGCATATATAAGCTTGGGGTTTGGGGACGTGGAGCGCTCACTCGTCTGATTGAGAGGAGGACCAGAACCTCAACAGGACTGCAACTGCCACTCTCAACCAGACTGTGACCACCAACCTTCTGGAAGAAAAACAGGTTTTCCTTTTCTTTTTGCTTTGGACTCAGGGGGACCACGTGGTGCTCCGCACAGGAGCTGGCAAGAACCATTTTGTTTTGTGCCCAAGGGCGCTGGGTTGTACTTCTGGGTTTTGAGGGCTAAAACCAACTTTCCTTTGTATCAGTGTATTTATTGTAATCTTTTTATTAGATTGTAGTTCTGACTTCTAAACTCTTTTGGGTTGGGTTAATTTCTCCTGCTGGTTTACTTTTAAACCAGCACAGATGACCACCAGAAGTGCCTTCCAAGCTATGTTTCCTGTGTTTCATTGCAGCACCCTCAAACCACACTCCAGGTGTTACAGCTGTCTGCGTGAACCAAAATTTTGATAGTGTCAGCATTTCCCCTTCTTCATACATCATCTTTATCTCACAGACTTTCATAACTCATGTGCTGCTACTGCTTGCAAGATGCTGCCTACTTCAGTATTGCAACTGCCACCGGCTGCTCCTACTGGCCAGTATCTGATTCTCACATACAAACAGGACCATAAATTGTGTGACTTCATTCCTTCTCAAGTTCTATATATAGCTGAAGCCATTACCTGCCTAGTGTATTATCTTTCCACTTAGTAGAGGATACTCTTTTCAGAGCAGATGCTCATACAACCATTTGAATGCTTAGGCTTAAAAGCAAAAAGTCCTGAAAATAGAATTTTTCATTTACCTGTAAGTTGTACCTGGAATTCCAGGTGCAGTTTACTTGCTTTTTTCTCTCAACCTTGATTAATTTTTATCTTTTACCTTTCCTTGAGTGCCACTACTGACATAAGAGCAGGCTGTTCATGACCCAAGTGATTCGCGCAGGACTAATATGCTCTGAAGGTGGAGGGCAGTTAAGTTTGTTGATGCATGCATGTAGTAGCATGGCTGTAATTTTATTTTTTTCTATACCCTGGTAAAATCAAGTACAACATGAAACCACTAGCATGGGAACTACATTATGTCAATAAAAGTTCTTGCTTTGTTACAGATTTTCAATGTTACCTGGTTCTTTGTCCTTCATAACTGTGAGGAAGTGTAATATGACTTCTCTACTCTGATTACATGCAGTAAAAACTGCTAAATATGAGAGAGAGACTATAGTAACATGCAGCGTACATAACTTTAGTACATATGCCCTTGTTATTTTTGCTAACAAGTGTTTAAAAAATTATGTTTTCACAAGTGTGCCAGGTTCTATTTTAGACTCCATTTTCCCTCTCAGAATTGAATAAAAAGCCTGCATTTTTTTCCCTGCAGATAATTTCTCTGACATCTATTCTAGACATTTAAATATTAAGATGATACAGAACATGAAAAAAATAAACAGAAAGATGGGAAAAAGCTTTAACACACACACATCCACACACACGCATACACACACACTGCCCTATAAGGCCCTAGTTTTAATCTGAAAGGGACTATGTTCCTAACATGTTCTCTGATCTTGTTAGGCTGCTTGGATTTTTCTTCAGTTGGTAACTCTGGCACGAAGTTTATGGTCTTGTGGTAATTCAACACTAAAAGTCTGCTTGAATATTCCATACCCTCTCTGCCATTTATCATGAACTGTTAACGATGCATTGTTTGCAGCAGCTGCCCAGGACACACCTGACACCCTCAGGCTATGAACTGTCTGCATGGGAAAAACAGAGATAAGAAGGTTCCCTGTCTTCACACCAATGATTCAGGTGTGATAACTCCCCTCCAGGAGTCATTAACACCTTCACACCCAACCTGAGGGGTCATGTCTGCTAATGGGCCATCAAGTAGACCAAAAATATCCTGTGACTCACTGAGTAAACTGCCCATTGTGAAAAACCCTCACCCTGGGAGAGGTACTGGGTGTTCCTATCTGAACTGAAGCATATATAAGCTTGGGGTTTTGGAACTTGAGGCACTCACTCACTCGTCAGACTGAGAAGAGGACCAGAACCTCAACAGGACTGCAACTACCACTCTCGACCAGACTCTGACCACCAACCTTCTGGAAGGAAAACAGGTTTTCCTTTTCTTTTTGCTTTGGACTCAGGGGGACCACGTGGTGCTCAGCACAGGGGCTGGTGAGCACCATACTGTTTGTGCCCCAGGGGGCTGGGTTGTACAACTGGGTTTTGAGGGCTGAAACCAATTTTCCTTTGTATCAGTGTATCCATTGTAATCTTTTATTAAATTGTAGTTCTGACTTCTAAACTCTTTTGAGTTGGATTCATTTCTCCTGCTGGTTTACCTTTAAACCAGCACAACTGCATAGCCAGAACCACACACTTAGTATTATCTGAAGAAGAGCAATGAAGTTGGTGAAGGGTCTGGACCACAAGTCTTGTGAGGAGGGGCTGTGGGAGCTGGGGTTGTTCAGCCTGGAGGCAAGGAGACTCAGGGGGACTTTATCACTCTCTGAAAGAAAACTACCTGAAAGAGGGGTGTAGTGATGTGGCGCTTGGCCTCTTCTCCCGAGTAAGAAGTGACAGGAAGAAAGACGATTGCCTTGAGTTGCTCCAGGAGAGGTTTAAATTGGATATTAGGAAAAAAAATCCTCACGGAAATGATAGACATGCATGGGAACAGGTTGCTCAGGAAAGTGGCGGACTCGCTGTCACCAAAGTATTTAAAAGATATGTGATCTGTGGCACTTCAGGACATGGTGTGACCATGACCAAAGATAGTCAGGTCCTTGTGTGTGTGCATGTCCCCACACACACCCTCTCCCAGCTGTGATGATTGAGATTGACTTTGGTACCCATTGTCCAAAGAGACCCAAGAGACTGGGGCTGGAGACTGAGCCATCTGGGTTCGTTGAACACCCAGCATTGCAGGCAGCTTCTGGATAGAGCCTTCCCCTGTCAGGGTATATCCAGGGTGCCTTTTGAGAACAGAAGACACCATTATTTCATCTTGGAAACAGCAATAATTGTGTTATCTCACAACACCTCAACCAACAAAAAATAGTTGAGTAAAATAAATCTATAAAAACATACTTAGCTGGGTGGTAACAATTATGTTCACACTGTGGAATGGATGTCCTAGTATTTTAATCCTATACTTCTATGTGATACAACAGATTTCAGTTTTATCTTCTTCCTGACATTTAGCATTATATTTTGTTGGCCACAATCTTCTACATGTCAGATATTGTCAGCCCTCTGCTTGATTTGATGGCATGTAATTGAATAGGATATGACTTGCAAAGGTAGTATTTTTCAGCCAAAGTTTTATAATTGTTTTTATTCATCTGTCAGTAAATGGGTTCTTAGAAAATAGCTAGTTATGAAGTTTTTGTGTATTATGAACACCTGAAGTTTATTTTCTGTTGCTGCTGCTTCTCCATTTCTCTCCTTTCCTGAAGACTTCACCATTCGCAGATCAGGCTACACCATGGTTTCCCAGAAGAAGCTTCATGTACCTGAAGCATGGCTACTTCCCCATGCCAGAAAAGACTTGCTGTACTGGTCATTGCTGAAGTCATCCCTCAGCTTCTCACCTTCCTTTTTCTGTGTTGGCAAAATCAACTGTATCCCTTCGAGGACATTTGGGCAGCAACTGGCTCATGAACTTGCTGCTTGTCCTCAATTTTGAAGCGCGGTTGTCCCTTATCAGGACAAATTGTTAAGTAAAACCTGGTATCAACTCTGCAATACCTCGCCTTCCAATTCAATACGTCCACAGGAAACACAAAGGAGTTCAGGCAGAAGCCCTCATAACAGGAAAACTGGCTCTTTCTCATATTGTGAAGGAAATCTGCCAATGAACTACCAAAAAGTAACACCACTGACCAGTAGAAGCAGAGTGTTAAACAACACAAATTCTCACTTCTTTCTTAACAAGTCTGGGCTGGGCTGGTGTGATACTGTATTCCTAACCAGAAATGGGATTTGTGTGTGAATCTGTGTTAAAAACTAGTATTTTCTAGGATTTCAGCAAAACATTCTTCCAACAGCAGTGACAGTTGTTAGCATATTCTGTCACTGACAATAATCCCAGAGGACTATATTGCTGACAGGGGTTGTTTACCACACACAAATGATATGCTTCTCCATATGATGGGACACATCAGCTACATGCCATACTTGCCAGAAAGGAGAATCTAAATTTAGGAAGACAATTTACCTAGTCAGAGTTGATTACCTCATCTATAATTTGTTCCTAACTAATCAGTGCAAAAATCTGAATTCTCTGTTAAGTATCATGGGGTTTGGCTTTTTTGGGTTTTGGGTTTTTTTGCATTTTACCTTGAGAACAGTTCTGAAAATAATCCTGTGTGACATCCGAAGCAGAACATATAATAACCTAGGTGGAAAATTGCCACCTATGTTATCAGTATTTCACTTGGTTATAAGGCAGTGACAATTTGAAAAGTATTTATGAGACAGCTCCTTAGTTAATTTTGAAATATTCTACAGATATTTTCACTCCAAATATTCAAAAATCACTGCTTTTAGAAGAGTTATATCCAGATGTTACATTGTTTGCAGTCTGATTCATTGACCAGAAACTCTGAATGGAACAACAGGTTTGATTTGTATTTGAAGGTGACATTTCAAACAGTACCTATTTCCAAAGTTTGATATTACCAAATTTGGAAGAAGCAATTTCCTTCTTTCAGACACTCAAGTATCAGTGAATAAGAAAGCAAACACCTTGAACCTGGAAAGTCTGTGCATTCAACTTCCTGATTCTGAGTTCAGTAAATCTTTGTAGTTACGTACAAACTTAGAATATGACCTAGTCATCTATTGATTAGATAGGTGAAAGTGCAATCTGGATGTTGGAAAACAGCTACAAATCTTCTGAAAAAAAAAAAAAAAGAAAATTAGAAAGAAATTAAATAAAACCTGGACGTTAATGTTCTTCTGCCACTTTAGGTACCAATAAGACCTCCTTAAAATCCAAAGTACTTTCCCTGTGTTTCATGTATGTTGAGGGAACTATGGTACATCTCTTGCTTTCTTCTAAAGTGTTGGACAGTACATTTAAATCTGTACATAAGAAGTTGTCTTTCTAATAGATACATTACTTTCCCATAGTAAAATGACTTTCAAAATTGTGGGTAATTATATTTATTAGCCCAGTGTATCTAAGTACAGGTAACAGAATAAAAGTTTAATAGGAACAATTAACAAATCTATGCACTCTATCTTTTATAGCTCTCTCTAAAAACTAAAAAGCACGTTCACAAAAAAACAGACAGTCTTTAATCTGCAACATTTTTAATACGCTACATTGTTTAGTATAGTCTCAAGTGGAGTGGCTTATATCTCAAAGTATCACATTATGTGTTTGAATGCCCAGGCTCATTAAAATATGGGAGACATATACAGGGCTGAACCATGACGTGCACTTTTCAAGTCCACCAAGAATTTTTCTTTGAGGGGAGAAAAAAGAACCATTGCAAACCAAGCCAGTTAAACTAAATCTTTGTTTTCCTAGTCAACAGAAATAAAGCAGAGTTTAAAAAAAAATTTAAAAATTAATGTACTCAAATTCCATTTGAATCTTCCCTGTAGGCATAATGTTGCTTCTTAGAATGTTTAAAGACAGTAAGGAACAAAAATATTTTTTCACAAAAATCTAAGCTACCCAGTTATCAACCTCTTCACAGATAATCAGCTTTCCAGATAGGATATTTTGTTGGTTTTACTAGGTTGTATTTTTTCAATGAATCTTTCATGATTAATCTCACTTTGAGATTGCTGCTATATCAATCGTATTGTCCATATGGCATTAAAGTAATTTATAGAGTACTAAGAGTCTCATTCAACCATGCTTCAGATTTCTCATAAAATAAATCTGCCATAATTTCTGCTGCAAAACACATTTGTGATTCATAGAATTACTAAAGGCGGTCTACTTTTCCTCATATTTGGAAAAATAAAAGATAACAAGAAAACCCTGAAAATCATCCTCTGCCAGATACACTTCTTTCTGTGCAATGATGAACTGAAGGATGAAAAATGCAGTGAAAGATGATTTTTCCTGCCCACACTTCTGTCAGTGCGACAACCTCTATTCCCAGGTGGGGATTTTTCTTCTATACCATAACATGTGTTCAAATGCCAGAAAAAAATCCTTTATTGGTCTGAACTGAAATTCAAGTGTATAACTTCATATTTATAACATATTTTTAAAGTGAAGCTCTCAGAAAAGAACAAATTAACCCTAATACTACAGTATAAAAATATTTGTTTTGCCTTTCTAGAATATCACAGAATCACAGAATATTCTGAGTTAGAATAATCATCAAGTCAAAGTCTTAAATGGATCACACATATAGGGATCAAACCCATGACCCTGGTGTTACTAGCATCCTGCTCTAACTGTCTGAGCTAATCTCAGGGTCATCTTTTTATGTCAACTTTCAGGTGAGAAGTACTGGGTTGAGAGACCACAGATCACATTAAAGAGTATATTTAGTGTCTGTTACTGTGTAGAGGGTTTTTTCCATGTTGAATCATATATTTTTAGCAGAATGAGTAAAAAAGGAGTATTTAAGGTGTTAATCTTACCTGATAAAACACAAAATCCCCTGAGAAAATGGTAGATAATGATTTTCTGCAACATATGCAGTGACAGTAACACAGAAACTCTAATGCCTGAAGAAAACAACCTTGTATATATTATTTTCTCAGGGAATATTTAGCCATAAAGGTGGGTGAAGAAACATGGAAAACAATTATGAGCTCTTAAGAGGATCTCCCAGGAAAAATAGCCTTCTCTTTAGTTGAGGGGAAAACAAAAGGTAAAAAAAACACCTAAAAACCATGCACATAGTTTAAAAGGAAAAGGAGCATTAAAAACATAGTCTCAGAGGTGGCTGTCTGTCTTTATCTGATGACTATGAGCTGTCCTCAGTGACTGTGATGGATCATAGATCGTCACACTGGGGAGGACTTTCAAGATGTGTCTAGGGGCCATATCAGCAATGTCACTAGTATGAGTGTCTCTCCCATCAGTAGGTGTTTTCATCAACCACCCGCTACAACAAGGGCGAAAAGACTCAGATCCCTCAGTCTCTGTACTTAGGCTCCCTTTGGATGCTTCCCTGCTCTGACTACTGAAAAATTTGCAGAAGCAGATGCACAACAGATCTTTTTCTCCTCTTCTTCACTTACTTGCAGCATAGTTTCAGTCTAGCATGGCTGTTACCATATGGCTCTTCTGTACTTCACCAAACCTTTTTTTTTATATCTGTTCAGCATAAATCTGGCTTTCTAAATGCCCTGTTGCTTCCATTGTTCTTCTTCATACCTTTTCAAATGGTCTGTACATTTCTTAATCCGGACCCAATGCTGGAGATTGCACTTGGAGGTTTCCCCAGTTGGTTGAAGTCTCCTTTTTTTCTTTTCTTTTCTTTTTTTTTAATTTCATTTTCCTAGAAATGCATTGATTTTATTTTACTGATCTTCTTTCTTTGTATTTCACAATTCCTTTGGCAGAACCACAGGCTCACAGAGTCAGTGAGGTTGGAATGGACCACAGAGGGTCATCTGGTCCAACCCTCCCTGCCCAAGCAGGGCCTTCCTAGAGCAAATGGCTCCAGCTGCATGCAGGCAGCTCCTGAATATCTCCAGTGAGGGACACTTCACAACTTCTCTGGGCAATCTATTCCAGTGTGCTGCCCCCCCCACAGGGAAGAATTTCCTCTTTGTGTTCAGGTAGAACTTCCTGCAGATCAGTTTCTGCCCGTTGCCTCTTGTCCTGTTGCTCAGCACCACCAAGAGGAGCCTGGCTCACCCTCTTGATACCCTCACTTCAGATACATTGATAAGGTACCCTCTCAGTCATCCCTTTTCAAGGTGAGACAGGTCCAGATTCATCAGCCTTTCCTGGTAAGAAAGACGCTCCAGTTCCCTAATCATCTTTGTAGCCCTCCATTGGCCCCCTCTCAGGAACTGCATGTCTCTTTGGCATTGACAACACCAGAATTGGACACAGAACTCCAGAGGTGGCCTCAGCTGGAGAAAAAAAAACATTAGATTGAGACAGAAAAACTGAATTACTTCCGACCCTTTACTAGTTTGCAATCCCAATTCTTTGTGTGAGATTTTCCCTGGGTGCTAAACAGCACCGATTTTCTTGTTGGTCTGTTGATGGAGAAGTCATATAAAATGTTATGCTGTACATATCTCATTCAACAATATCAACAGAAATTGCTTATATCTGATCATCTTATTATTCAAGAAGAAAATACTAAAGGGAAGAAATTCAGTATATAATTTTCACTGAAGACCATTTGACAGAATTATTCTCAGAAAAAACACACATTCAAGTTCATTCACTCTTCTGCTTTGAAAGCTGTCTTGATGTGCCAAAAAAACACCAAAAGTTTTACCAATACGTGTGGGAAATTCTACTTTTGCTAGTTGAAAAAAGGGTATTCCAAAAATCAGCCAAGCTGATCTGTTCCCACTAATTGGAGGGGTTTCTATTTCTAATCCTGCAAAGTCTTGGGGTAGGAGAAGTAGAGTAGTACCTACTTATTTATGTTAAAATAGGCAGTTTTCATCAAAGACCAATGAGCTAGTGGTCACTCAGTGCACATGTCCAGTCAATGAGCAAATCTAAGTCAGAGCCTACTTAATTTGCTTTATTTCCCCACTAGATTCTCTCAAAGATTGAACATTGCTTCTCTGCAATTCAAAGATGCTAGTGGGAATATTGCTTCTTTTCCCACAGATGATGGATTAACAGTAAAATTGATAGACAGTCTTATCTCCTGCAGGTAACTTTTACTATTCAATTACTTCCTCTCTTTCTCACACCATGCATCAATTAAGACCTTTGGTCATGTTAGTCTTTCCCCCAGTATGCAAAGACAACCATGTCAATGAAAGCAAAAGTTTATGTTATTGTTCCTTTTGAGACCGAGATGAGAACGTAAAATTTTTTCTCACAGGAAGGTTGTCTTCAAAAAAGTGCTGAAGAAGGTTTTCATTTAACACGACCTCTTATCTTTGATTTCTTTTTAAAGAGAAAATCTCTTGCAAAGAATACATAAAAAATGTCATACTGTAGAAACTGGACAAAGCTTTTCTAACCTCTGTGTCACTGTCTACACTGGTGCACATGGTGATGAGTCCCATTACTGTAGATCTGTGAAAAAGAAGTTGCCTACAACCTCCAAAACAGCAGAAGGGTAATAGTGTGTGATGGATGTTAGACTCAAGTGAGTGGCCAGAGGTATTTGCTGTCTGGGTTTCGGAATACATGCCGCAGTGGTTCTGGTGCAAGTAGTAGTTCCTGCCATGCTCAGTTCCTGTGCTTGTGTAGTGATGTGTCCTGGAGCCTGATATAGGTGACCTACACACAACAAAATACAGAGGAACTGAGGAGGTCCTGCTGACTTCTTCTCAAGCAAACACACAGGATTAGGAGTGTGCTCCTCCCACACTTCCCCTGCATTTCCTATGGGTTTCTCTGTGATAGTATCATCACCACAGAAGAGATGCAGTCATCTGAACAGCTTAGGGGCTTAGCAAATTAATCTGGAAGAACAGAATTATTTAATTTTGACACCAGAGGATTTTGAAATGAGAGCATGAGAACCAAGGGAGTAAACACTGATGTATACAGAGGGAATCTTGTGCTGTAAGTTTGGAATAGATAATAAGTTTTGAAAAATTGGCAGCTATTTTATAAAATACGGCTAAAAGGACATTGAGAAATTAAATTTTCACTTACATACACTTTGTGAGTTTTCTGTATCTTCAAGAAAAAAAAAATTGCTCCAGTTGTATACGAGAGGAATTTGGACACACAGGTATTAGTCACTTTGCCACAGATCAAAAAAAATTTGTGTTAAAAAAAGGAAAATAAAAACATTTCCTAAAATTGTTAAATTTACAGGTTTAACTTTCTCTTGGTTTTGTAGTTTTCCATACCAAAAAAACCCCAGCCGTGAAATGCCACAGAATGCAAAAACCTTCAGTTTGTTTCCACATCAAGTCATTGAAACCACACCAAACACCATGTTAATGAAAACAAACTGGAAAACATAGAGACGCATTTATTACAAACTAAATCAAGAATGAGTTTGGTCTCTGACATTCAGAAAAAATTGAACTTGCACATACTTCCATGTACTTGAAATTTAAAATACACACTAAATCTGTTCCTGTTCAAACTTCTGGCTTGTGCTTTAAAATATCAATTTTAGTGACATTTCAAACCACAAAACATTTTGGTGATGGGAAAAGTATGACTAATACTGTCTTTACAAATGACTGTTAAATTTTTCTGTCAAACTTCAAATTCTAATTCCCATTTAATGTACTTTAAAAATCTATTGCTGAAAATAGTCCTGACATGAAAGTTTCTGTTCCTGAACTAACTTATATTAAAGGACCCAGTAGAAACAGCACTAATTTTAAGTTTCCAAGGAAACACATCTTACAAGTTAAAGACATCACTGCAATAAATACAGTTTTGACTACAAGCTTGCCTTTAACAATACATTATCTTCTGGATAGTATAGAATAATATGTTTTCTTGACTGCAGCAGAACATCAATATTTTAAGATTCGGTAATCTGACTTTCATAACTAGTTTAAACTACTGCTGTGTAACCTAATTGGCCCAGCAATGTTTAGACTATAGTAACTATTGATGCAGAACTGTAGCTTAAAACAGCCAATGGAGGCCTGAAGATAACACTGGAATATATTACTTTTGAGTCACATACATTTTGAAACCCCTCTCATCACTGTATATGCCCACAATATACAACCATCACTTATTTGTAACCCAAGTGGTGTTCCTGTGGCTTTTTCTCTGCTCTCTAAACCTTTTTCAGCAGAAGGGTGAGTGCTTCGGCTGTGGCAAAGGCAGTCTGGCTGACTGTTCTTCCTGGCTAGTGGAGAGGCAGGGAAAATAGACAAACAGATGTGCTTCTGTTTCTTCCCCTCTCACCTCCACAATCCCACCCCAGCCCTCCAGGCCCACCATAATAAAATTCTAAATGTGCATCCATCTGACTTTCATGATATTTTCAACTTCTACAGCAGGGCACACTTTGTGTGCTGCTACATAACTGACAGGCTTTTTTTTGCTTGTGTTTTTTTTTTTTTTAAAGTTGTTTGGCTTTTTTTTTTCCATGGGAATAATTTAACTGCCGATTACTGACCACTCTGATTACTTTACTACTACTTTATTTTGAATGGTTTTCAAGTAAGCAATAAATAAATTAAAATTGTCCTCTACCATAGAGGGGTAATTTGGTGCTTTTGCAAAATAGCATCTGGCTTTTGCCACTAGTTAAGCAAAAGACCCTGAAATGGTTAGGTGTACCTCAAACATTCAGAATTAAGCCAGACCGAGATTCAGATTTGAGTTTGAAAAGAAACAGGTGAGCAACCATAAACAAATATGGCTATGCGACTGTGAGAGACCGAAATGTTGTTAATGTCTTAAACATTGTCAAAATCATAAAATGATCATTTGTCAAACTGCAAGGAAGCAACTGCCTGTCTGGGACCAGCAAAGTACCACCCTTGACCCACTCCCAATATGTTTCTTGACTGGAATTTGGACTGTGAGGGGAATTTGAGATACAACTATTGTTTAAATAGCTCATGTCTGAGGAGAAGTAAATAAGAACACCTCTTCTGCTTCTTTATTTCTTTCTTTCTCTACTGAAAGGAATACAAATACTACGGTAAGTTCCATGTGGCAAACACTGTCATCCACAGCTTTCAGAGCACCAGGTGTAGTGGCCCACAGAAGCTGACTTTAGTTTTGGGATGGATTGTTGTGGTGCAACCCCCACCACCCTCATAGGCTGCACTATGATCTGAGAATCTGAGAATATAGATGCTCTGGTAGGTTCCACTGAGGGCCACTTCTCAGCACCTGCATGTGAACTACATACATCAGACTGAACAACAAATCCTCTTTTGCACTTCAGTTTGATCATGATTCCAATAGGACCACTATGATTCATTATAAAAAGTAGTACTTGACCAAGATAAATTATATGAAACAAAAGAGGTTAATGCTTTTTCGATACCCCATATTTCTCCAGTAATTTAGAGGAGAGTCTGGGTTCTTCACAAAGAGCATTCAGGTATGTATTTTCAAAAGTACTCAAGCTCAGCTCTCCCTGTCTTTGCAATTTTAGAGGAACTGGACTTTAGATACACTAGCCTACATGAAATAAATTTGTGAGTCAATTAGAAAATGTGCACAGAAGGTGGGTGAGACATGCCAAGTGAAATGTCCATTGACCTAAATGAACAATGAACTAAATGTGACAAGTATTCACAAGTTTGAATGAAGGTACGTGTTAAACATGAAAATATTTTCCACTGGGAAGCAGGAGCAGCAAAAAATGATCAACAAAAAAATTAAAGTAAGGAAAATGTTGTAATGCTTCTGGTGTTTCTGTGAAATATGGTAAACATTTTTAAAGCAGTTAGTGACTGAACTGTGCAAAGCCCAGGGGACTGATTTGCACAGTTCCACAGTATGTTGTAACAGAATCAGGACCAAGCACAGCAAATGATGGCACACTAGAAAGGAAAAGAAAAAAAAAAGGAATTAGTGAGAGTCCTGGGGTGTCTTTTACTAAAAATTAAACGCTTTGTGGACTACCATGTGCAATTACTTTACAGTGACACAAAATCTGCATTCAGTACTCAATATTTCTTCACTGGTTCAACTGCCTATCAACACGTCTAAGTATTCAAGCTTGGTTTTTGATGCCTCCCTCCACTGAATATGAATTATTGCTTACATACAGAAATAATTGTTTACTGAACTGCTTCTGAACATCTTCTGAATTGCAAGAAGTGTCAAAGTATTATATTTGACATTTTTTGCAACAGGTGTTAATATAAAATACAATCATAGGAAATTTTGCAAAAACATCAGGAATTTCATAGAAATTAGGAGAAATAACAGGATCCACACAGCAAGTTTCAATTTTTCACAAGCACAGAGTTTTATCTGCCATTATTTTTAAGTAAATAATAAAATATAAACTAGCTTTGAAGGATTTTGATTTTTGCTGGCCAAAAGGACTACCCACTGATAAATTGTTTTCTGGGTTTTTTTTTATGAAGGTAGATTGCTTTGAAAGTTAAGTATTTGCCACAGTATAATAAAAGAAGTGTAAATGTTAGATTAGATAATACTGCTCCACTTCACCTAGGATTGATTTATATATCGGAAGACTCTGCGACTCTGCCTAGATTGTAAGAGCCTCTTGATTTAGATAACTGCCTTTAGAGTTTTAAAAATATGTAATCTATTTATTAAACAAACACAATGCAGGCATCAACAAGACTTCTCCCAAACTTGTGTTTAAATTTAAAACTTTATTTTGTATGTTCAGAACATCACCACAAACATGGAAACTTATAGGCATAAATTGCTTCATATGCAGTTTTTAAATAAAGCATTTGCTAACGAAATTGCAACAACACATTTTCATGATAACTATATACCTTTGTATTTCATATATACATATAAAAGTCATGCATTTTAAAGATTCATTTTGGCTAGATCTTATTTTTCTGGTGCTAAAGTTCACTTTAGACCTTACATGTTTTAAATATCTTTATATACATTTTAAAGAGTTTATTATACTGATACCACATTCCCAAATAAAACACAAAATGTAATAAAGCTGTATATATTCTT
>VWZG01011610.1:102324-115381 GCA_013396735.1 Grallaria varia | reverse complement strand
AGCTAACATGTATGCAAGATATGTAAAATCTAATAGTATAAACTAGGATGGCAATGCAAGGGTATAAAATGTGTTCTATTTTGAGTCTGTGGTCCTTGAGTAATATTGCTTCTGTACTGGTCTTGCTTTTATACATGCAAGTCCATGAAATACTTCATGGCTTATTATATAGCAGGTGAGGAATCAACTGGGAACTAAGGGAAACGGTCCGCAAGCCTAACATTCACAGCTACTTGTTTTATTTCCATCTTTGCCATACAATGACTCTTTTCTTGCTATGAGGCACATTTGAAAAAAAGTCCAGGGCCAGATTTCAGCCTGTAATATCTTTACAGTTAGTACATTTTAAGTAATTCAGATCCCCTATATTGTACTTCTGCAAGATATTTTACTACCAAATGATTCTTCCAGTTGAAGAAATTATGTTAAAAGGTTCTTTATACAGCATTTATTTTTCACTTAGATTTTCCATCATTATTCCATGCTGGCTGCTAAGGCATGTGCCATGCATGATGACCTTTGGCACCAGTGTGTTAGCATCTGTAGTCAACCTCTCTAATTTGGATCTCTGTATATGATCCATTATTCTTTAAGGTTGCTCATGCTTTTTTCCCAGTTTCATCCATGGGATCCAATGCTGTGATGTTGAGTATCATCAGCAATTTATTTTACACAGTCGATGTATAAACATTTATAAAAGTCTTACTAAATATAGTGCTTTTAAATGTTTTGCATCCCTGATCTGGAAATACAGTTTAGTTTATTGACAGTCAAGAAAGATGCACTTGGCTGTATAAGCCAACCTAGGCTTCTTTATGTGTTTCAGAAACTATTCAAAAATGTGAAGAGGCAGTCTGAGAAAACATACAGTGAGCACTGAACTGGGACAGAGGAGTTCTGCTTTTATTCATGGGTCTGCCACTACCTACCTGGCAACCTATGTGCAGTTGCTTCCTCTCCTAATGCCTCCCTTTCACCACCTGAGAAGTTAAGATAATGATGCTGCCGTTTTTGCAAAGTGCTTAGAGATTTATGGATGAAAAGTGCTGTTCAAGAGCCAGGAATTTATTGTTTATGAAGACCCTTAGCTTTTTTCCATGCTCTTTACCATTTTCTCTTTTAATGCAATGAAGTAAACACACATACAAAAAAAAAAAAAAAGGTTTCTCTGAAATCAGTAGGAGTTTCAGACTTGAGTGAATGACAAAAGTTGTGCTCCTTTCTAGACAGTGCTAGTAACAATTCTTGTTCAAAGAAATGTATAATATCACTCTACCTCTGAAATATTTGCACATTCGTTACAAAGGTGGCAAGTAAGCAAGCAGCAGCTCTGAGAGAAACAACATAGCAATTTTGAATGCAATTACTGCATTGGAGCATCTCCTGGAAGATATTTATAATGCAATAACATGCATGCTAATAATATTAGTACTTGACTTCATTTTTCCATGTTTCTTGACACAAACATTTACTAAAAATATGGTAGGCTTTTTGTAGGTTCAGAGCAGTTCCTAAGGTGCAGATTGTGACTTATGCAATTTTAATGTGTCCTTTAAAAATTGTATGTGCTTATTTAATCTTAGATGGCCTTCGTTATTAGTAGGACTCATACTTCAGTCATTCATGTTAGTTTTCAAAAAAACTTCGGAGAGACATCCAGGAAAGCTCACATTTTGTACAATTTTTCCCCTTTCTAAGGTTTTGAGAAGAGTAGTTTCCCCTGACAGTGTGTTTTAAATTATTTTTTTTATGAACTTTGTATTGCATTGTAACACAGTACTGCCGCAACCCTTAATAAGCCAGATCCTGTAGCGATTATCCCAGAACATCTTCTCCTGGAGGATTCAGTAGGCCCTAACTTCAAATATAGGATTTGATTCTATACATAGTCACAGCGGTTCAAACCATGAATTTAAATGCCAAATATAGAACACTTCAGACAATATAAAGGCAATAGATCTGGTAGTGCATAAATGTAACCCCATTCTAATTGGAATACAGTAATGTAAAGAAGTAACACTCAGTCATAAAACCTTTGTATCATGCAGTGACCCCTCTCTGAGGGTACCACCCGTTCAACAGTTCAAAAGACATTCCAGTCATTCACTAGTCACAGCATGTGTTCATTTAACCAGCAGCAACATTTGAACTGAGTCTCCCATACAGGGTTTTTTAGGGGACTCCCTGGTCAGTCCTCCCTGGGAAAGCTTTTTGTTTGTATATGTACACCATTCTTACACAGTCTGACATTCTCCACAGGCAAATGTCTGTTCTTCTGAAATATATTTGGGTCAGATACACAGGCCATTCTTGAAGCACTGAGCCCAGAAAAGTAAATGATCTTCATCTCTCAAGCAGAGACTGTCTTTTCCACAACTTTCAGCTAGAATACTGCATTACACTAAAAAAAAAAATCACATTGATGGGTAGATACAATATCTGTTCCTTTTAACTGCTACACCCATGCTTCCTTTTAATGTGCAATAGTTCATTTATTTGGCAGATCAAAGACTATCTTATGCACGCTGTCTACCAGTCAGTAATGAAAATGGCACAGAATTGTTTGTCTGCAACATTCTTAAAGAAAATTATTAATGCCACCCAGCATGCATTTGTATGTTCTAGATTTCCTCCCAAACATTTTTTTGTTTTTCTTCTGACATTATACTGTGCTTTCTCTTGAATTTATATGCAAACGAAAATAATATTAAGTTGACTTTCCAAATATTTCAGATCACATGAATAATGAAAATTCTTCTTTTCTGTAAATTACAAAATTAGGTATCCTGGGCCACCTTTCTTTTTCTTCTTAATTTATTTTCATTGAGTACATACTTTTTAATTTGCTGATTTTTGTCATAGCAACTACAGTACATAATTTTTTCAAATTCTGAAGATTTCTTTAAGAACAGATACTAATAATTAGGATCTTGCATGGTTGTTTGGTGATAGGTTTTACAGGTGTATTGTCAGGGGAGACTTCACGGCTGACTTCTGGTGATGTAATTTCACATCACCACACATTTGCCTTTCAGCTTCTCCTTCCTTTTCTGCTGCTTGCTTTTTTTGCCATCAATTTGTAAACTCACAGTCCTGCGTTTCTCCAGGTTTAGCAATTCTTGGAATAACTCTTTCACGTTGTGGTTCATCTTGGCAGAGGTCTCCATGAAGGCACATTTCCACTTCTTAGCCATGGCTTCTCCTTCGCTGCTGTCTACCTCTCGATTTTGGTTCTCATCGTTTTTGTTCCCCACCAGCATTATTGGAATGCTTTCTATGTCTCCTTTAATTTGACATATTTGTTCATAGATTGGCTTGAGTTCCTCCAAGGACTGTCGGCTGGTGATTGAATAAACCAAAATAAAAGCATGTCCTTTAGAAATAGAAAGACGTTGCATGGCTGGAAATTGATGGCTCCCTGTAGTGTCAGTTATCTGCAAAGTGCATATGCTCTTATCACAGCTGATCACCTGCCGATAGGTGTCTTCAATGGTAGGGATGTAGCTCTCTCTGAAAGTGCCTTTCACAAATCTCAGAACCAAGGAACTTTTACCCACTCCTCCAGCTCCAAACACAACTACCCTGTAATCATTACTTTGCTCAGGCATGTTTCTCTGTGTGTCACTTGATCAGCTACGGAGAAAATTCTAGGAAAGAAAATGACAAAAACAGGAAGACAGACATTAATTAATACATATATATGTGAAGAGTGCATGTTGTCATACCTTTCCCAACAAGAGAAACAAACATGATTTAATTGCTGGCATATTAGTTGTAGCAATACAACAAGATATGCAGGGCGTTACAGAATGATTTCTTCAGTAGCAAATTTTAGGTTTGCACTCCAGTCTGGACTGGTAACAAAAGGTCTTCTTCATCTCTTCATGCTGATTATAAATTCATGTGTTTCAGTATTCTTCCTATTGGACTGATATCCACAGAAATAAAAAGTTGCACCTGGGAATTTCAGCAAGGCCAAGACCTGAACAAGTTGTACAAACTGGGTTACTCTTCTGTCTCTAAAACAAGTTTTTTAAAATCATAATTGAAACACCTTGGTGTAGAGGTGTATGCAGTCAATTACTCTGAATATGCTGTATCTTCATGTGGTGGGTCTGGCCGGGCCAGAATTTGTTTCCCCATAGGAGCCCTTACAGTGCTCTGCATTGGTGTTGATAACACACCCATATTTTGGCTACCACTGGGCACAGCACTCACTGTTCAGTCAAGGGCAAGATCCTGGGAGGGGACACAAATGGGCCAGCTGACCCACACCGACCAAAGGGATATTCCATACCATATGACGTCAACCCAGATATAAAAGCAAGAAGCAGGAAGGGGAGGCACTCATTGTCTCCAATGACTGCCTGCCGACATGATTAGGAGTCCTGCTTCTCAGACGTGGCTGGCCATTCGCTGCACATGGGAAGGAGAGATTAGTTGCTGCTTCTGCTTTGCGTACACACACCCTGCTTTTGCTTTTGCTATTTGTATAAATATAAACTGCCTTATCGCAACCCACGATTTGTGCTGGCTTTTTTTTTGTTTTTTTGTTTCCACCCTTACTCTCTCCCCTGTCCAGCTGGGAAGGGGAGTGATAGAGTGGCTGGGGGGGCACCTGGCATTCAGCCACGGTGAACCCACCACACTTCAGTAGTTAGGGAATTTACCTCCACCATGACCAGTCAACTCTTTTGAGTGACAACGAAGACATACTAGCAGATTATTCAGCAGTAGCACAAGTATGCTTTGTTTTTAACTCTATGAGAGTGAGACCCCACTTGCATTTCAAATCCAAGAGTACATTTTGATAAACTCAGATTGCTCACATTCAGCCTGCTTTTTCATTCTAATATTTATCCTGCAGCAGATTATATTTAACATGAGATATGCTACACTTATCAGACACTTTGTGCAGTTATATTCACAGCACTTTTAGTGGCTTGTATTGTCAAGGTTGGCAAGTGCGTATGTCAAAGGTCATAAAATTCTGATTCCTAAAGTCAGTTTCCCTTGACAAAAAGTATATGTAAACAGTAGGACCACAAATATTGACACAATTTTCAAACAACAGAAATGGTAATGTTTTCGCGTGTTTACAAGCTGTAGCTGTTTTAGAATTCATTGAAATAAATGTGAAGATGAATTTGCCCTCCCATTAGTAACAGCTTATTAGGTACACAACACATAGAGGTCTTTTATATTTAGTGAGATTTAAGCAAATAAGCACTAAAAAAATTGAACCCTAAAACTGAAGAGTATAGGATATTGTTACTTTTATACCTAGATTTGGTCTGAAAAGAGGTACGTGTGGAACAAACTGCAAAATTTGCTGCATCTGTATTTATTCTTAAGAAAATGGGCTGCTTTAAAAGGCAACCTTACCCAAGCACCTTAAGAGCACCATATGATTAAACTGCTTGTTACAATTTTCCCTGGGTAGAAGTAAATCCAGAATAATTCCAGGGAATTTCTTTCCTCTCAAGGAAAGCCTTCAAGCTGTTTCTTCAATGCAGAGGAACAACTGATTGCATTGCAGGGTGGGATTTTAAGTTATGTTTTACCTATCCAGCAACAGAAGAATATTGATGCTATAGAGATATGGAAGTTAGTGGACCACTTATCTCTGCTGCAAGCTCACACCCAATTTTTGGCTCCTGCATTTTGATGCTGTTGCTGTTTGTGCATGTAGACTTAAAGTAGGGCAACCGATGCTGCACTAATGTTTTCATTTTGTTGTTCAAGCATAACGTGATTTTCTTATCTTTCTTGTCCAGGGCATCCTGTGCTGTCCTAATTCTAATGTCTGAATAAGCTGAAAACATCTGTCTTTACATAATGAGTTGGGTGAAAGACTTGTACTTCCTCATCCCCCATACCTTAGACAGAATAACCAGTGCAACTGGGAATGCTGATCCCAGGGGAAAGGGGACAGCTGTCACAGTTCTGCCCGCACAGCCTGACTTCAGGCAGAAGGTAGCTGCACCCCTTCAATCTCTCTCATGCTACAGTGACTGTCCCTCTGAGAGGCTTGTTTAAATAGAGGAAATATTGATAAATAAGAGTGTTCACCCTGAGGCACTGAAGTAAAATTGTTTTTCTGAGTGCAGAATTCAAGGAAAGAAAAAGTAGCCTCAGAAAATACAGTGGTGTATGTGTTTATAGAAGGGGAAAAACCCTCTACAGAGCAAGGAAAATGGGTGAGCAGCTCATGCTCCTAAGAAACAAACAAACAAAGCAAACAAACAAACAAAAAAAAGAAACCTAACACAAACCCACCAAACTAAGCAGCTAGAAAAAAATGAGGAAGAACAAGAAGAAGCTAGCAGAATGCTGTTTCAGTACAATAAACCAGTACCTAAGAGCTGCAGACATGCAAATTCAGAACAGTCATAGAGCTTAGAGTTGTGGATGACTGCACAGAATGAGTTACCATAAGAATTATAGTTAAATCATTTCTTGTGAGCAAAATGGAAAGAGAGGAAAACCCAGGCATTCTACCTCAGAAGCAGCTTAAACATTGGACAATCATACATGATGTCTAGGAACTATGGGACAAGGAGAAAAAATGCACTATGAAAATTTTTACTATTAAAAACAGTGAAAGATGAAGTAGATAAATCAAATTTTAAAAGCTATCTGAGTGTAATCCTGCTATATTACACTTCATGTTTTGAGCACACACAGAAATCCCCATGCAATCTGACATATACAACAGCCCAAAAGAGAGACCAAATTGAATGTGACACTTGATGGCATGAAGTATTAAGTATATAAAAACTTCTAAGGGATCCTAAAATGGTAGAGTAACAGTCTTCAAAGCGTAGCAAGTTGTTGCAAAGAGGGAGAGTATCCATCTGCAGTGGAAACAAAAATTTGCATTAATGGGCTTACATTGTAATAGAGATTCACATTAGAGACTGGAAAACTTTACAATGGTAAGAAGAGCAGACCTATTGCTTAGGGAGATTTTGCAGGCAATCTTTAGAAATTACCATAGTATCTCAGGATAATTTCACCTGGAAGGGAACTCAGGCAGGTTTCTGGTCCAGCCTGGTGGTCCCAGCAGGGTCAGCCTTGAGACTGGATAAGGTTGTTCTGCCCTGTCCAGGTGTGAAAATCTCCAAGTTTCCCCATAGCCTCCATGGGAAACATGCTACACTGATAATTAATGACAGAATGACTTCTCTTCCCTTCTTCCCCCTTACACTTAGCCTGAACTACTCTCTCAATTCATACCTCATTCATACCATATCTCAATTCATACAATTCACATCAATTGCTGTGAAGAGTTTGACTCCATCTTTTTGATAGCTTTTGTGTAGGTTTTGGGGAGCTACTTTTTGCTGCATCTTGAACTGTGCCTTACCCAGGCTGGCCCTGGCCCCAGTCCATCAGCCTGTGGTGCTGCAGCTCTGGACACCTCAGTGCCCTCGGTGCTGTCATCTTCACTTGCTCCAGTTTATCCATGTGTTTCCTCTCCTGGGGGTGCCCAGACTGGACCAACTACATTGCTGTTGTTCTGTGCGTGCAGAGCAGAGGGGCATTACCACCTGCCTCGGCTGCCTGGCCACTGTCCTGTTCACAGAGCCCAGGGCACAGGGGGCCGCTGCTGCAGCCAGGGCTGCTGCTGACCATGACCAGGGTCTTCTCCAAAGCTGCTTCTCCCCAGCCTGGGTGACTGCAAAGGAGCAACAACCTTAGCTGCTGTTTGGTCTGTCAGTCCCAAAAATCCTCATTTTTGCCCACATAAACATTACAAATTATTCTAATTTTGTCTTGCTCAGGAACTGAGAGTAAAAAAAAACCTCATTCAAGACTTTTTGATCACACTGAGGAGAACAGATTCCCTAAATATTTTTTGTCATTTGTTTGTACTCCCTTTGTGGATCTGGCCAGAGAGTCTCCTGCAGTGAAAATCATTCTGTATGACTGTGATGCATTTGCACAAAAGTGTTCCTTTTTTAATGCTTACCATACTGCCCTATTAGTTTATTGATGTGTCTTTGTTTTAAAATACGTTCGCAAAGACTCACAACAGAACGGAATAAAGTATGACATTGTTTCATCAGCTTTCAGTATTCTAGCTGGTGTGGGTATGGAAAAATTAACTGGATAGAAGTCTGACTTTTCAGATATACAAGATCATTTCTGACACATACGTTGAAAACTTGTCTGTTTTACAATCTGCACATAAAAAATAGCCATTGCTTTTTACACATTAAAACTGACTTATTCTGCAGTAAAGCCTAATTTGCTGGTTTTGCTACTTTCACAACTTACATCAATAAAAACTTACTATCATACTTCAAAGTATCAGTTTGTCAACACTACCTTCACTTAAAAAGGCAAAGCGCTTTTCATAACTTATATCCATACCATTCAGTTTTTGTAGTCTTATTGCAAAGTTCAGCAAATCAGTGAGTCTGCACCTCAGCTGACAGCTGTTTTCTGCAGATGCTCTGCTAGTACAAAGCTCAAGTTGCTCTAGTTCAGCTGCTGCAGGCAAGGTTGATGGGCCATTCACCAGGACAAACGGCTGCCTCCCATGCAAACTCAGTTATTTCTGATATGCCAGGCAAAAGAAATGAAGGGCTGTTCTGACAGAATGTCAGAACAAGGTTTGAGTAATTTTGATAAAAAATCAGGTATTTTATTATGTAGTGGTGAAAAAATACGCTCTGCATAGTTCAAACTCTTACTGATCTTTGGCTGACTAATTACATGAAGGTGTATTAGAATTTACTACATCAATGTCACTGATCCTGTGCTTAGCCACTGGATCTCCACAGTTCTCTGTTATCTTTAATTGCCTTTTTTCTGTCCTGGTCTAACCTTTCTATCAACTGTATTTATGACTTGCCTCTTGCATTTGCATTTAAGCCATGGATAACATGCAGAATAACAGGCAAAAATCCACTTGAATACATACCTTTAGAATCTCACAGCTGGTAAAATCTTCCAGTTTATACTTGAAAACAGGTGCAGAAAAAATATCACTCACTCTCCAGTGCTTCCAGTCTTGGGGTTTTTTTGCAAAAGATTTTCACCATGTTTGTGTTGTTAGACTACCATGAAATGTCAGAGGTTGTACATGTCTTCAATATTATTTTACTGGATGGTGTCTTTTAGTGTAGCATTCATTTTATAAAACAACATGAAATTATTAACCTTTGCTTTCTGAATTTGATTACTTCTTAACTGATCCAGTTATTGAGGTTTTATGATGTCTTACTGAGATGTCAGTCTCATATGACATACAGCAATTTTCAGATGTTGTGTATTAATTTCCTGAAAGCTGGTTTTTCTCGGGTAAAACCATCTCATGTCAGTCACTGATTTTTTTTGATTTTTTTTTTTTTTAAATCCAAGGCAATGTCTCTGTTTATATTGTTACTGTTATTACAAAAATCCAATAAAGTACAAGCATTGTTTTTAGCTCAAAATCTTGCCTCAATTTAAATTAGTAGTCTTTCCAATCTTTCCAGGCTATCTGGTAATGACACCGCTATATAAAGATACAAGGTGCAAAGTGAAGAATGTAGCTATAGATAAGATGGATTTCAGCATGGCTGTAAGGTTAATGTCCATTTCACCATATCAGAGGTGGAAAATGTCACATTATTTTTTTGAAATAGGGAAAGAGAGCTCTGCACGGAATTTTAGCTTGTTGTGCATTGTGCATATAAGTAGACTCCATGGGGAGTATTTTTACCATATCTGCTAATGAGCATGGACTTTAAGAATGGGAACTTTCTTACTTGCAGTGCCTTGATCTTTTAATACAAGACTCGCTGCTTCATTCTTTCTCTTTTCTTGGATTCTTTGGTCTTTTCAAGTCAATGGAAAGTTGGACACATTTGAAGACCAAATGCTAACTGTTAAAACAGCTTTTTCTTGCAACATGAGGTTCTACTCCATATGGAAAGAACTTTTTTATTCTCATGCTGAACAGAATGTTCTTTGAAACTGCTTCTTGATCAGCTAGTGTAAATCATTATTTTTTTTCCCTGCATAAATTCAGTAGCACTTTTAATTAATGTTGTTTTTTACCATAGCTGGAGAGAAAAGCATTTATAGCTAAATATTCTGTATCACCTACCAGAAGGAATGCGACCAGACTGAGTTACAGAGAAAATAGCATGCTACGTAGAGGGTGTGTGTGGGGGGGAAATGTGTGTGTGTAATAAACCTGATGTTTTTCTCTGATACACTGTCCTTATTTTGATACTTTCTTGTTCATCTGAAAGTAAGGGACAAAATCAGACATTCCTCTTATTCAGTGTGCTCATAGAAAGCAAAAATTCAAACTACAAATTCAATTTGTTTAAACCGAAACAGTTTTCATTTTAGAGCTATGATCTCTACAATGTTGAAATTATTTGAAGTTGCATAAAAAATTCATAATTTAGAAACTGAGACAAAACAGAGAGCTAAAGTGCTCTGTGTGACCAAAATGTTAAGAAACTGTCTGTTTTGGAGGAGTTTGGCCTAAGCAGTGTTTGCTTGCAAATGGCTAAAAAAGAAAAATAAGGAAAAATAAAAATTGGTGTGGTGTTGGGGTGGGGGAGGGGGTGTAGGCGGCATTTTTTTGATTGTTTGGGGGTCTTTTTTTCTTATGTTGACCAAAATGTTTCTTGCATTTTGGGACAGGTTTTTCGCAACAATATAAATGCATTTGCTACCATACAAATTTGGTCTAGGTTTCAAGCAAGATTATCAGATACCAACTTTACAAAGTCTTTCAGAGAGGTTCTCTGGGAGGTTTCCTTCATGCCTCTGGGTTAACAAAGAAGAGAAACAGCAAGGACAGGAGTATTTCAGAATAATTTGTGGCAGGTTTGTTTTCTATTTACTGCTGTATGTAAAGGAGGTAGAACATAGCCCCTGTACTGGTCTGCAGTCACAGATGACAGATGACATGTTATGCTTTAGCAAATTGTCATATTTTCATCACACCAATGTTGAAAATCTCATTTCCAAAACAATGCCTTTTCAAAATCAATTGAAGCTCTGTAAGTTCTCATATCAAATGGAACCACTGGTAAAACAAAAAAATTCCAAACACATAGTTGTCACAGAAAGAAAATTTTTACCAGTTCTTTGGTTGGCATATGACCAGAAGATGTTGTGGTAGAAATAGTTTTACTAGGCAAGAAAGAAATAGAAAAAGAAAGAGGAGATAAATAGACATGCTATCTGCAGGAACAATAGGTAACATGGGTTTCTGAAACTAGGCTCAATTAATGTGGCATTGCTTGCTCAAGAAGGCGGAGCTGGTGACAGAAGGATGAATGATGCAGCAGGAACAGTTGATTCCCTTCTTTTCTGAGGGTTCATGTGCAGAAAATGCAGAAGGTGTTGAAACTGAACCAACAAAGCTTTACTAAAATTGTCTGTCCTGTTGTTGTCCAAAAGCATCCACAACTAACCCTTGAGTAACAGGTATGTACTAATGAACCGTTACTATAAAATACAACACAGTATCATTGACCACACTTACCATTTGAAAAAAAAACCAACCTTTACTTTCATGCCGTAACAGAAATATTATGCTAAATTTATCCAGGATGGACCGATGAACACGCTTAACATGTCATAAAAACCTTATTTCATGCAGAAACAGAAATAATATGATGTTTGTTCAGGATGGACAAGTGTCTTATTGGTTGTCACTTCCTCTTTAGTGAATTGGTTCATCTTAAAATTAAAAATGGAGCATTTCATAACAGTTTCTGTCTAAATTCAGGATTTGCTTTAGGCATGTTAGATATTTCATTGACTGGAATGGAGTTATTCTTACATTTATTTATCTATTTGAGCACTTTGGTAAACAAGTGTCTTAATCTTTAAAGTGTTTATCATCAAAACTCAGAGAGAAATTACTCAGAAGCCTTTGCAAACGTGTAGTTAGGTATCTGTGAATGGATGCGGAGAAATAAAAATGTCAGGATAACTCCTTTGGGACTGTGTTTTTTGTTTTGTTTTGTTTTAGTTTTAGTTTTCTTCACGACTTAAACCAAATATAGGAGGTTTTCCTCAATTTGCAATAAATCTAATTTAACGGAGTAAAGATGGAAAGATCAACTTGCAGTGTTGTGTGTTCACCTTTCAACAAACAGGACATCATGCCATTTGGTAGAGTAACGGGGTTATAAATTGGAATTTGTCATTTATACAAATGCAGAATCAGAGACTCAGTCTGACATTTCAGCCTCCTTGTTTTGTAATAGTAGGATACTTCTTTTAGCATGGACTAATGACTTTACATGTTGTAGTGAACTTCTGCTTCTCCAGATGTACACTAGCTAAAATAGGTTCTGCTTCTTGTGGAAAAAGGTTTTCCTGGATGGTGAAACTTAGAAAAGTACAAAGCACTAAAAAAAATCAAACCAAGAAAGAACATCCCCCAAACAGTCATTTTACTCTGGAGGCTTTGGATGATTCTATGTATTGTGAGATTCATATTCATACAGAGATAAAACTTCCAGCATAAGCAATAAGCTATTTCCATATAAATGTGTGTGTTTACAAACAGAAGAATAGTACATTCATGGAAGACTAGTTTTTATTCTGCAGAGGAAACTGTATGAAGACTGGTGGGCCATTTGCCTTTCACTGTAGTCCTCAATTCCTTAATGTTAATTTGAGACTATTTATGCAAATCTTCTGTAGAAGAAAATTTATTCAAGGTTAAACGCTTTTGACTAATTCTTATAATTCCTATCAATAATTTTTCTTGCTTGGCTGGGAAGGATAGTTTGACTGCTATCCTGACCACTAGAATACTTCCGATGCTCTTAGACAGCCCAAATAATATTCCATTCCAAACAATGTGGCTTTAACTGAGAAAATTTTGCAACTGATTTTTTGGGTAGTAACTTGTGAATAGCTTAATGCAGTGGGTTTCAGGACCCAAAAGAATCCCTGACAAGTAATTAAATAATGCAATACCATTGCAGATATATTTTCAGACACTAGTAAAAAGCCTGTGCTTCCATGGAAAATTTTGTGAAAATCAAGAAGTTTTGAAAACCAAAAATGAAAGTATAATTGT
>VWZG01011610.1:70710-95077 GCA_013396735.1 Grallaria varia | reverse complement strand
ACAAATGTTTAAAAAAAAAAAAGTGTTGGTGTAATAAAACTCTGCCTAACTCTTAGCTTGCAATAAGAGAAAGCAGTTAGTTCAGCAAAATTGCAAGATATGCCAGTCCTTACAGACTGTAGATGGAACTGGTAATTTGGAGAAAATATCGTTATTTTAGATTACAGTGGACTTCAGCCCAGACTTTGTCACTACACCAACAATATGATTAACATAGTTTCCTTTAGATACCTTTTTGACCTGCAATCTCCATTACTGACTGTGTTACTCTGAACTAAAATTTTGCAAGATTTGGCCTGATTCCTGATGAACGTAATGGCACAAGATCTTTTTGCCTTATTGTTTGTATTACGGTCATAACTTCCAGGCTTGCTTCTGAACACTTGGGAGCAAGCTGTTTGCTGTTGATTTACAGGGAAAGCAAGACAAAGTTTAATCCTTATTGGCTTCTAGGATGTCAGATGCCATAAATAGGATTGAAGGAGATAGGCCATTGTCTCTGTTCTCCAATATCTTTCTGGGGTACACAGAGGAGAGTGTTATTGTCACAGAAATGTGATGGCTAACTACATTTAACCTGATTTTCTGTGAGTGTAGCTCTGCTCACATGATGACTTCAAGAAAAATATATATTGATGTCTTTTATACTAACCAAAGAAGAGAAAAACACAATTTCTTTATTGTAAGCATGAAAAGGGTCACGTTCAATTTGCCTTATTTTTTTGAGCAATAAACCTCATTAAATCATACATACACACATGCACATGTAAATTAGTGATTCAACATGAATAAATTGCTTAGAACTGTAAATACAGTAAAAAAGCAGCTATGCTTTGTTAGAAATCCATAAAAAATATTTAATATTATCAGCAATATTATTAGAATTTTGTGAAATTTCTAGATTAAGAACCCTTTACAAAAAACCCAGGGTGTTTCTGTCTTTATAATCACCCATCATACTATGGACTGCATATGAATCAGTTTGTTAAGACCAATATTTCCATTTACGGATCAATATTCATACTAAACCCCAAAATGTGTGTGACCTGTTATTGTCCAGGCATTCTGAAGNCATACTTTTATTGTGCACCTAGAAGCTTCTAATAAAGGGGCCACTTTATCTATCTCCACTAACACTGTTTTTGAAAGCCTTTTGCAGGATTAAGCATCAGAAGAAGGAAGGCTAAGAAACTTCTGACTTGATAAACATAGACGAATGATATTAACCAAGTGTCATTCACTGGTTTTAACTGTGCTATTCACGGCGACTAGTATATTACTGTGCATAAATGCTTTTTGTGGCAAGCATTAAGACACCATGGGAAACAAAGGGGAAGCAGAATTTCAGAACTGGGCTTATTATTTTCTTCAACAGTTATATGGGACTGAGAAACCACAATGATAGTTCAGCTCCTGCAAATACAAACTACAGCTCACAGGACAAATGACACTTTGCATGCACAAAATTTTTAATTCATATGAACATAATGCCTTTAAAAAAAAATCAAACATTATGTTGGCTAATTGCATTGCACTTGAAAATAAAACTGAAAAAAAAGGAAAAAAAAAATTCCATAACTAAGCAGTCCCTCTTATCTTAAAGCATCCATTTATCTTGTACTCCTTAAAATGAGGACTAGTCCACCCAGGTTTTACAGCAGCTCCTAGGCGTAAACCATTACCAGGCTGCATTGGGCCTGCATGGCAAGGTTTTGGTAGTGGGGACGTTACAGGGGTGGCTTCCATAAGAAGACGCCAGAAGCTTCCCCAGTGTCCACTGCAGCTGGTAGCAGTCAACTCCAACACAGTTGCACTGCTGCCCAGGGTCAAGCCCTTCAACAACGGTAGTGCCTCTGTGGTGACGTATTTCAGGAATGACAAAAAAACCCTGACACCTGCAGCCACAAAAGAGGAATGAGGTCAAAACCCTGCCAATACCCAGGTCAGTACAGAAGGAGGGAGAAAGGTGCTGCCTATGTCCAAGTAGAAATTTCTCTGCAACCCATGATGAAGACCAAAGTCAAGCAGACTGTCTTCCTGCAGCCCATGCAAGTCCCTGGAGGAGAAGATATCCACCTGCAGCCCCTGGAGGATCCCATGCAGGAGCACAGATATGTGCCCAATGGAGGCTGTGACCCTGCAGGAAGCCCAAGATGGAGCATGCCCCTGGCAAAATCTGTGGACATGTGGAGGGAGGAGTCTATAATAGAACAGATTTCCTGGAAGGACTTGTGGCGGACCTATGCTGGAAGAGTTCCTGAAGAACTGCAGCCTGTGGGAAGGACTCACATTGGAGAATTTTGTGGAGGACTGTCTCCTGTGGGTGGGACCCCACATGGAGCAGAGGAAGAGTGTGAAGAGTCCTTCCTCTGAGAGTCCCTCTCTCCACAGGTCCACAACTACCTGAAGGAGTGGCAGAGCCAATGTGTGATGAACTGATAGCAACCCCCATTGCCCATATCCCAGTGGCATTGGAGGGGATAAAGTAGGGAAATCAGAAGTAAAGCTGAGCCCAGAAACATGGGAGACATGGGAGTTGGTTTTGATGTTTGGTTTCATTTCTCATTTTCATTTCTCATTATCCTACTCAGATTTGATTGGCAATGAATTAAACTAATTTCCCCAAGTTAAGTCTGTTTTGCCCATGACAGTAATTGTGAGTGATCCCTCCTTGCCCTTATCTTGACCCTTGAGCCTTTCATATATATTCTACCCCCTAGTCCAGCTGAGAAGGGGAAGTATAGACAAGATTTGGTATAAGAACTAATTTTACAGTATTTTAAAAGTACATATCACATATACATATATAATAATCTGTTATTTATATCGATTACAAAAGAAGATGTGCAGGATCAATGGGCCATGGCCAATTGTATGACGTTCAACAAGATGAAGCGACAGGTTCTACCCTTGGGTCTCAACAACTTAATGCAGTGATACCGAGTTGCAGAAGAATGGTCGTAAAGCTCCCCAGTGAAAAAAGGACCTGGGGGTGCTGGTCAACAGCCAGCCGAACATGATCCAGCAGCGTGCCCAGGAGGCCAAGAAGGCCAATGGTATCCTGGGTTATGTCAGAAATAGTGTAGCCAGCAGGCCCAGATCAATGATAGTCCACCTGTGCTTGGCACTGGTGAGGCCACACCTTGAATTCCGTGTCCATTTCTGGGCCATTCACTGCAGCGGAGCAGCAGAGCTGGTGAAAGGTCTGAGCACAAGTCTTAGGAGCAGGTGAGGCAGCTGGGGTTGTTTAGCCTGGAGAAAAGGAAGCTTGGGAGACCTCATTGTTCTTTACAAATACCTGAAAGCAGTTTGTAGCAATGTGAGGATAGTCCTCATCTCTCAAGAAACAGGTATTAGGACAAGTGGAAACAGCTTTAAGTTTCACCAGGGAAAGTTTAGATTGGATATTAGGATAAATCTCCTGATTGAAAGAGTGGTCACGGACAGCTGCAGGCTGCCCAGAGAAATGGTTGAGTGACTATCCCTGTATATAGTTAAAAGGTGCATAGATGAAGCCTTTAGGGACACACTTAGGTGGCAGACTTGGCAGTGCTAGCTTAGGAGTTGAATTCAATGATCTTAAAGACCTTTTCCAACCTAAATGATTCTATGATTCCATACAGTTATCTTATTACTTTTGCTCTTTCAATACCATATAACATTCACATTCAAGAACTGCTCATTTGTTGATAAACAACAGTCTGAAACTTGCTATTACTTTCTGTGTTTAAGGCTAACTGCTTGACATGTTAGCTATGTATGAAATATTTGTATTACATGAAATATTTAGAGAAACATATTGCCTTTTTAGTTACAGACAGAGTATTATACACTTTGCAAATAACTTTAGTTTTATTCAGGCCTTATTGTTGCCTTGTTAAAATAGAAGCTTTCAACACAGATTATCTTGACATCACAGATCTATCCATCAGTTGCAGCCAATAATCAGGTGTGTGTAGGGAGCGAAAGGGAGCCCTCTATTATTTGCTAGTTTGCTGCTTCCGATGCTGTAGAACTTAAATCTGTATAAATAATCTGTATAAAGAGTAGAATCAGGATAACAATACAGGAAACAATAGACAACTGCCAATCAGACATGAATTCTGCTAATTTGAAACTCTTCCTAGTACCTGTGGTTCAATCTCCTGCCTTTGCAGAAAAGGACAGGAATTGTGTTTGGCCTAGAAACTCTATAGTGTATGTGCACAAAATTTGCAGGTTAGCAATTCTCCTGTTTCTGCAGTATATAAAGAATATCCACAGGGCTTTTTCATTCTCTCCTCTTGACTCTGTAGTAAGTCTACTATTATCTCTCTTCTACTAATAACATTTGAAGAGAGACTTTGTGCAGCAAGATTGCTCTTCACTACTCTCCATATTGGTGTTGTATGCAGAGGTGTGTACTATTGTTAATAATCTATTTCTTGAGGATGTTTACAGCAGGGAGTAGAGACAATGGCATCTGCTATACTGAGCCCTGTGATCTTTAAGTGCTTGACCACTAAGCGGGTTGGTGTCCTAACTCTGTCAAGAAATGTGAAATAGTACAGCAGTGTTTGACACAGTGAACAAACCTTTTGTAACTGAAATCAATCAGAAACTACTCCCTGAATAAGGCATTTGGCATGAAGCAAGTTTAAGAAAATACCTGCTTCTTTTGTATTGTCATGTAGTATAGTGATAAAACTGATTCGCTTCACTTTCCCTGTCTCACTGTATCAGCCCTCTATACCATTGAATCAACACTCACATCAGCATTTCTGTAATTACAGAGATCTTATTTGTCTCTGAGAACATTTTAACAAGCAGTATTCCATCATCTTGCCAAGAATAGATGATGATTTAACATGTTAGTCCCTCTCAGCTGGAAGAAACACTCCTATTTGCCTGATCAGCAATGAAATTCATCTTCACCTGTCGAGGTTAAAAGAGAGGCACTGAATGCCCGTGCTGTGTTCCAGCAAGGCTGTCCAAGTCTGCTACCATCTCCCCAGGCTGACTGAGGCATGCAGACTAGGATGGCAGCTCTGACAACCTTGTGCAGAAAGCAGGTTGTGTTCTTCACTGCTTCTGTAAGGCAGCTTGCTAAGCTGACACGATTTGTCAGGGTGAAAGCTGAGAAAACTACTCTTTCTACATATCCTCCTTCTGGCACTGAAGATTTGTATCAGCAATGGCAGCAGCCTAGAGCCACCTCATATTACAGGGATCTGCCTCCTCCCCTCTAAGATGCCTTACATTTACCAACCAAAGTCAGAGAAAAATTTGCATTCATTTTCAGATGTGAAAACTGTGTAAATAATGGGCCTAAGAAAACCTACTGACAATATTACAGTCAAATTCTCCCTTGTCACCACATTGTTAAATTTTCTTTGGGGTTCCACATAAATCATGGAAATACTTCTATCTGCCATTTATTTTTTGACAACTTTTCGACAACTTTCCAGTCTTCTCTATGGTTCTTGCTACATATTTCTCTATTAAATGTATTAGCATTTTAAGGCCTTTGGTGGCATCTTGTACACTTCTGTATATATGCAGAGCTATATAAAATGTCATGGCATCAGTGATACCTGATCCTTCATTCCAGTTGCCATTGTTCTATGTTCATCTTGTCACTGTGGACTCACTGCAGAAACCAATAGGCCAGATCAGTTTAATCTCCTTGCAAGGACAGTCTCTCATCTGAATAGCTCTACATATCCTTAGCAGTACATGATTTTGAGTAAATATCTCAGCCACACAAAAACATAGAGTTGCCACAGTGGAAGAGAAAAACTCAACACATCTATTTTCTTTCTTCTGAATTATCATATTAGATATCTTGATCAAGTCATAGTAAATAGCTTGATGAAGTAAATAAATAAATAAAATCTTTACTACTTCTGTCTTCATGAATTGTCTTAGAGAATGCAAAGTGAAGATTCTTTAAAATTCATTACAAAATGCAATGCCAGTTTGGAAACTATGTTATTCAAACTATTGGGAACAATCTTCCAAAGGACAGTTCTGAGTAGGCAAAATTTCTTGGCAGAAATTCTATTCATTTGGAGGAAGATGGGAGCTATTTTTCTGGTGCAACCTCACCTTGAATATTGTGTGCAGTTTTGAACAACACAATATAAGAAAGATACTCAGCCACTAGAGAGTTCCAACAGAGGGCAATGAAGATAGTGAGACACCTTGAGGGGAAGCTGTATGGGGAGTGGCTGTGGTCACTTGGTCTGTTCAGCCTAGAGAAGAGGAGTCTGAGAGGAGACATCATTGCAGTTACAACTTCCTTGTGAGGGGAAGAAGAGTAGCAGGCAGTGATCTCCTCTCTGTGGTGACCAGTGACAGGACACAAGGGAATGGCCCAAAGTTGTGTCGGGGAGGTTTAGGTTGGATATTAGAAATAGGTCCTTCCCCCACAGGGTGACTGGGCACTGGAACAGGCTCCCCAGGGAAGTGGTCATAGCACCANGCAAAGCAGAAGCAGCAACTAATCTCTGCTTCCCATGGGCAGCGATGGTTGGCCATGTCTCTGAGAAGCAGGGCACCTACACATGTGTCAGATGTGAGCAGGCAGCCATCAGAGACAATGAGCGCCTCCCCTTCCTGCTTCTTGCCCCAGCTTTTATATCTGGGTTGCTGTCATATGGTATGGAATATCCCCTTGGTCAGTGCAGGTCAGCTGGCCTATTTGTGTCCCCTCCCAGGATCTTGCCCTTGACTGAACAGTGAGTGCTGTGCTCAGTGATAGCCAAAATATGGGTGTGTTATCAACACCAATGCAGAGCACTGTGAGGGCTCCTATGGGGAAACAAATTCTGGCTCAGCCAGACCCACCACATGGATCAATGATCCTTGTGGGTCCCCTCCAAATCAGCATATTCTGTGATTCTGTGATACTCTTTTGATCATTACTTCAATGAACTGAATCTATAGAGCTTCAGTTTTTTGAATGCTGCTAATGTTCCAATTCAATATAGTCACAGTTTGCATGTTCTTCACTTCTGTGAACAGTAAGAGAGCTATTAAAACTTTCCCACTCACATATCAGATCACAATCCAAAGGCAGATGTCACTGTATTTCAGTGAGTAGAGCTGAGGTCTGGAGAGGGGTCCAAGGTCACCTAGTCTACTGATAACAGGGCTAAGAATAGACTCTGCTGAATCTTAGCAGAGCTTTCTCGTCACTAGCAACTCCTGCAAGTCACGGATAGCTCTCTTGAATATATGTATGATGCATATCAGTGGACAATAAAGACAAAACCTAAGCCACATGGAAAAATTAACAAAAATGTATAATTGTCCATTTTGATGCCTAGGCATCTACACTCCCTTATGTTTAATAACACAAATGTGTTAAAATGTGTGCATTTTTCTGAATCTCAAGATGTGTTGTTTTCCTTTTTAGGGAATAGAGATCTTGCAAAACTGTTATTTGAACAGTGCAAAATTCCCAGTCTTTTAGCTTGCCTTATTGGGGTGGCAGCTCTTTAGGAGGAAATTTCCATGGTTCAGAGAGCACCACTAATAAACTGCAGTTCATTATAATAAACTACAACTTCCGTAGCCTTGAAATTGAAAGAGACAGTGATGATGAGGAAGGAGGAAGCTAATGGGATGAGAAAACAAACACAGATTAAAGATGTGAGGTAGAACTACCATCTGCTTGAGTCCTAGTTTAGCTACATGAAAAATGGTCAGACTTGTTCCAAAGCAAGAGGGAGAAGAGCTAAGGTTGTATCAAGGTCCAAAGTATGATAAAAGGTCAAACATCAACAGGAAATATTGAGTTGCCACCTCTCTTCACCGCTGTGGTAATACTTTTGGAAAGCCCCATTACACAAATCCCTGCTCGCTGTGCTTAATAATGCCTTTAGGTGACTGTCTGCTCTGAATGAAATTGTGAATCACTGATTGCATGTGATGAGGCTTCCTGCATGCAATTCATGCTACAGTTCTTGAGAATAAAACAGAGATTTCTCTCAGTACAGAATACTCCAGCATCAAAAAGCTGAGGTACCTGTACTTGTAAACTATCTGTGGGTATTTCAGAGATGTCCACTTATTACAGCTAGTTGCCTGTTGGTTTGGTGTCAAGAGGGAAGGAAAAATGTATATGCACCCTGTAGGATGTCAGGACTGTGACTGTTATAAAAATGTTCCCTGCTTGAAATATAACTGCCCTTTCAGTGTAATTTGGAAGCCTGCTGTTCATTCAAATTAGCCATGGTGTGGGCTGTGTGCCATTATCCTGTGCAACATGTAAGGAATAGAGAGAATGTGCTTTCGCTAGAAGAAATAAAAATGTTAACCTAGAATATTTTCAGAGTAGCATAATCATGTTTATTTAGAAAAATTAGTATTTTTAAAGTTAAGAAAAAATTAAAGAATTATATCACATATGCTAGCTGATTCTGTTTTCTTCTTCACAGTTACCGTAATATAAGTAAGTTCTTATTAATATGCAAAAATACGGCTTTGCTTGAAGATTTAAAGGTCTCAAAAGACCTTGACTGTAACTGCGATAATGAGAGTCTTTTTGCAGACAGTCAGCTAGGTACCTGCTAAATCAAAACTTGTGTCCTCTGAACATTTCTGTTGAAGAAAAGGAATAGAATTGGATGTTAGGTGTATGACTTCTCTTTACAGGCTCTTGGTCATTTAGTGTTCAAGAACACAGCGAATCAATCACAGAATCATAGGATATTCTGAGTTGGGAGGGAAACACAAGGATCATCAAGTCCAACTCTTAAATGAATGGCCCACATAGGTATTAAACCCACAACCTTGTTGTTAATAGCACTGGGATCTAACCACCTGAGCAACATTAACTCAACAACTCTGACTCATTAAAGATGTAACTTACAGTGTGGAGTGTACGGAGAAAGTTGAATCTGTGTCAGATAAGCTAGCTCCAAAGCAGAAACAGTCCCGTGGCTCATCAGTTCTCTCAAAGTAATCAGTTCTGCTGACAAGTGCAGTGTAATGCCTTTAGTGACACAATGATTGCACACCTGCAGCCACTGCTAGTACCCAGATCCTGTGCTGCACAGATATATCCTGCATGCATACATGTCCAAAGAGCCCACAGTCTATACAATGGCCAAAAGATTAAAGGTTTGTATCTGCAGAAATAAGAGCTTTACTTACTGTGTGCCAGTGCAACCACTAACACTACTGCATTCATACTGAGAGTCATTCAAGTATACAAAAGGTGTACCTAAGAACATTATTTTCCTAAAATGCTCACTTAATTACTAGACAATTATGACATGCCAGTGTTTGTGGAGTCATGTTGTCATTGTTTATACAATGGGCCTTTGCAGGTTGAAGCTAGAACTCGGCTAGTAATTTATTTTTTTTCTGTAATAGTGTCTAGTAAAAAAATGGGATTTTTCAGAATAAATGGAAACTGTTTTGTAAGAAATAAGGCAGCCTTAAGCCTTATCCAGTGAGTGAAAGCTTGTCTTCATCAAAATCAGGCTTCAAGATATGCTAGTTGGCAGAATTGAGACTTGGGACCCTTCGAATAAGTATGTTCTAAATTAATGAGCCTTTTCCATGCTATAACTCTGCTGCAGTACTTGAACAAGGATGGAGGCAGGTATATTCTGCCCAAATCGATTGCACTGGCACAGACAGATAAAACACGCTTGCATTGACTGCTACCATTCCATCATTCTGCAAGTAAAACAATCTCACTAAGTCTAGCAAATGCTCTTCCTCTGCTAAATTTGATGGCATCTCACAGATAAACTCTAATTCATTGCTGTGTGGACATTAAACACTTCATTTTAAAAATGTTTTCAATATAATTTCAAGAAAAACTATGTTGATTAATCTGAATTGAAATCAGGCAAATAGTTTATTAAATGAAAATTTGGGTGAAAACATTATAGATAGAAAAGATTTGCATAGAGGTGGTTTCTTAATCTACTCAGGTTAAACACAAATGATTCTCCCCAGGGAAGAGAGCTACCAGATAAAGCAAGAAAGAGAAGAATAATTTTTAAAATTTCCTTGATATTCTTTACCTATCTCACAGCAAAAGACAAGCTGCTCCATTTACGTGTGTAATTTATTACCTCAATTAACCAAAATTTTACATGTATATGCCTGATTGGTTTGGGGAATTTGACTAAATGCAGTACCCTAACCTCTTTTTCTATTCGTTTTCAGTGTATATTATTCCTTTGCAAAACTTCATCAGGACCTTCTGATTTTCAATCACCATAAAATAACTCAAAATACAACAGCCAAATTACTCACTAAGTCTCTACTGGAAAGGAATTATCTGAATATTGCCACAGTTATCCCTTCCTAATGATTCCAGTAATCTTACAAGGTTGTTTGTTTGGTTTTTTTAAATAAATATTAGCCCAGCAGTGCCAGATAGGGAGGCCTTGTCACAGTGCCAACAGTCAGGAGGCGCTGGTATTTTGCTTGTTCCTTACGGCAAGATCTAGAGCTCAGAACAGGAGTTTGATTCAGTGTTTGATTTCTTTTCAGCAAGGCACAGCACTTCCCACTTTACCCTGATGAGACAGTAAAACTGAAAAAGCATCAACACAAATATGCCTCTCCTGGGGAGTACAAAGACACATTTTTTTATCTGCCATTTTATAAGGTATCGAAACAAAACCTTGCCCACCCCCAAAAACAAATAAACAAACAAACAAACAAATGCAAACACACAAGAGAAAAAACGTTGCTAGTTACCTTTCAGTCTTGAACCAGTCATATCTTTTAGCAAGGCATTATGTGTGGTCATGTCTTGGTTTCATATTGCTTGTGGTAAGTGCTAGCCTGTGCTCACTACCCTCCCTTCATTGCTCACTTTTGGGTAGGTCTGTGCACCCCACACCATTCCTCTGACCTCATTAGTCTATGAAAGCCTGCAAAAGACATGGAGGTCTTTTGTACAGTTCCCAAAAGTCCTGCATAAATCAGTACTTCAGTGAAGCCTTTACATGAGCTAAAGTTCTGATGAGGTCCTTACTACAGACCCTTACATAGCGGACTATGGTTCCACTACAAAGGCAATAAACTTTACCACAAATTGCCTAAGTTCTTCACAGCTGTCTTCAACAGCTGAAAATAAGGATTTATTATACAGCTTCTGCAATTAAATCCACCAAACTTTCTGTATTCTCAGTATGAGCGTAGCATAAACTCTGCAGATTGAAAACTTTCCCTCCCAGCTTATGGGTCTGCCGTCAAGATATGAATGTTACACTATGAATAGCTGGTGAAATCCCTAATACTACAGAAAAATTAGGCATCTCTTTCACAACAGGGAAAAGCTGACTCCAGCATCTGAGTGAAGTTCTTCTCCCTACATCAGAGCTGGCTTCAAAATGATAGTCAAGGCAGCATCCATTTGTGTTGAAGCTTTTTATGCAGGTTTCTCTGAGCATGGTTCAATGTAAGTTGCTCTAACTTTTCTGTGAAAGGAATTTCCAGAAGTATAGGGTCCAGGCACAATGTAGGAATCCTCAGGAATCAGAAATAGGAAGATTCTCAATGAGATTACCGATACCTTTTTATTTTCAAATGCTCTGTTCAAGTCCATCTGTCAGTCTGGAAATAAGTACAGAAAGTTATACTGAGAGAGGCAACTGTCACCGGAATTGAATCCTCTCTTATCAAACCTGAAAGATATCTGTGAAGGAGTGTTTATACTGTGTCTAAGATCACAGTTTTTAGGAGTTCACAGAGTCAAACTTCTGTCTGTTCCATTTTCAGCAGTTCCTCGGTGCCTGACTAGCCAGTAAGGGCAACCTAGTATATCCCCTGGTGTGCAGCCATGAAAAAATCCATTTGAAAATATCTCACCCTGAAACAGAGTAATCCGGATGGAATTCTTTTTAATTGCAAAATTATATGTAGGGGTGTTTACTTTGGTTATATTTCTCCAAGGAAGGATTAAAAAACAATGTACAAAACATTTCAGTTGCAGCTCTGTTCAAAATTATTTACTCCAGCAACAAATTTATCCTGTAGGATACATTTTATAAATAGATTTTTAAAGATATATAACATGACCCAGGCAAGTAATTAGTACTGGAAATGCAAGTATGGATCATTATACAATCTATCTTTTTATCAAAAATTCAGTATCATTACAATTAACTTTAATGTCCTGTAGCCTAAAAAAATAGTTGTTGGGGTTTATTTTTATGTATTTCCACTTTGTATCCTCACAAACAAAAGCACTGACACTGTCATGGAAATCTATCAGACAAATGAATGTTTAACCAGGAGCACAAAGAAGAAAAATACTTTCAATCAGAAAAGCACAGAGATGTATTGCTGAAAATTATGTATTTTTGATAACTGATTGCACTCTGCTCAGTGATATAATAGTGTACTAAACAGCTATTACTATAAAAACTTCTTTACTGTCTCTTGAAAATATTGAAATATTTGTTAGTTTAGTAGAAATTACAGTAATGTACAAAGTCATTGGAATAATGTACTACAGCAGTACACAGGTAAATGTCTGTGAAAGTTATACAAATGGGATGTGAATGACAAATAGAAATTATAAAATAAAAATCTACTAATTAAAATAACTAAGGGATGCTTTAAAAATGTATTCTTGATGTAGATTAAATGAGATATAAGAAACACTAAAGGGAATAGTTTCTTCCACCTTTCCCCAGCATAATATTTCTAGACACCACTATCACCAGGATTTATAGCATGTTAACACGTTTTAATTTTCCCAGTAGATAATTTTTTATTCATTTATTCCATCTTCTAATCGTTGTGCAAATTAACAAGAAACATTCTGCAGTAATAACATTCTGACACACATTGACCAACAAGAGGTATTCCCTACTATCTCACATCACCTGGGATATAAAGAGATAGGGAGGAAGTTCTGGGTCAGCCTTTCTTTGGGCAGTCTTGCTTCTGGTGGTGTGGGAGAAGGATTGCAGCTCGGGGCTGGACGCTTCTGTATTTGAGCAATATAGTGTCTTATCTGTCTTCCTTGGGTGTGTTTATACAGTACATATATAGTACTGTCTGAGTTACACAAACAAAGCTAAGAAAGTGAAAATAGACATAAGTTCATGTACAACAAATCACCAGTACCCTGCTCTGGCATTTAGGTGCAGATTTCCACATTACAGCACCCCCTTTGAACCTTTGAATCTCACAAATACCTCCTCTCACACCAATAAAATAACTCAGGACCTGATTCTGTAGTCATTGCTTTCAGAAAATTTCTGTTTGACTGAATAACCTGGTATAAAACTGAAGCATACAATATCTCCTAATAGGTTTATCATGGATACAGGCAACATGGGAGAGGAAAGAGGTCCCATTTGCCTGGTGTCTGGAATCACAGCACCACAGAATCACAGAATATGCTGAGTTGGACTGACCTACAAGGACCATTGCGTCCAACTCTTAGTGCAAGAAGGCCAAGGCTGTCTGTTTTGGGACAAATACTTTGTAACAAGGGATTCAAAAATGGATAGAATAAATTTCATGGCATCTGTCAATGTCAGGTGAGTGCCAGGTGGGGCACCTCTGCAGCAGCTGGCTGTGGCTTTGTAAGGGACACAGGAGTATAATGACTGTACTTGGAGCCTTTGCAGACTGCTGAATTCACAAAAAAACCTCTGCTAGCTGATGCCTGACCTCAGAACAAGCAATGCCAGTGTGACACTTGCGGATGTTATGCCTCATTTCTAACTTACCTTTCTGATCACCAGGGATGGATGGAGCATTTATCCATTCAATTTTCCTGCTTTAGGCCTTTTATAATTCCTCTGCTGGATCTCCAGGACTTCAAATGGGACACTGGTGACCTTGCCATCCAGCTTTTAACCAACACTGAGGCGTTTTATCACCAGGCCTATGAGATACCAAGTTGGTATTATGGCTTTCTCTTCTGACGATACAGTCATAGAAGATGTGCACTAAGGCCAAATTATGCTTTTCTCTTCTTTCTAAGTATGGTCTGTGTAAAGATACCAGTCCTCTGTGAAATCCAATAGATACAGCTCAAGCCGACATTAGAATACGTTTTGGGCAACACTGGAAATTTAAACTAAATTAACCGATATTCTTTGCTCTCTTCTGCATTTTCTTGGCTAATGCAGAGCAGAAATAGGGAAAGTAGTTAGTAATTCAAAAGGTAATTTATGGCACATACTACTCACTAATATCAAAACAGTTGACCCAAAACTCAGTTTCTGAAATTCGGTGCATCTTTTATAACAAAAAAGTCTGTCAGCACTCTCACTGATTTCTTGCCAGTAAGGGATATTGCCTACATTAATGCAGTAGGTTTGGTTTGGGTTTTTTTCCCTTTTTTATATTCTCTTACACTCATGCTATCCAAGAATTTAACTTTCTTCAGTAAGTTTTCAGTGGGTTGACAAATTTTAATTGCTTCAATAAAAATTAGCTCTTTGTGTTTGAGATCTGGGACAAGTCATAACCCAATCTTTTATAAAACCCCCAGCGTTTGTGCATGGTTAGGTAAGTTGTAGCCTTTTTCTCCATCTTGCTTTTACATAGTGTTTGAGAAGGTTCAATTTATATATGTCATTCTAGTTTTTTAATTTATGGAACAAAAAAGAAGGAAAGAACCAAACCTCAAGTGCATATAAGCTGTTTTGCTATGTTAATAACAGGCACTCCTAGAGGAGTCAACAACTCAGAATATTACAGTATCACAGAGTGGTTGGTGTTGGAAAGGACCTCTGGAGGTCACCTAGTCCTACCCCTTGTTAAAGCACATTCACCTGAAGCATGTTGCACAGGATTGCATCCAGGCAGGTTTTGAAGGAGATTCCACAGTTTCTCTGGGCAGCCTGTTTCAGGGCTCTGGTTCCCTCACAGGGAAGTTTTTCCTTTTCACTTACTGCGTATGGGAACTTTCAAGTAGAAACGTGTCATATTAAAAAAAAATGATCCTTCTGCATCCACCCCCCTTTGCTGCTGCCTGCTCATTGTGTTCTCTTATATAGTAAGTTGGTGTGACAGAGGCACCTTCCCTGCACAAGCAAACAGTGCCATGGCTCAAGCACCACCAAACAGTGAGCCTTGACTGGGACCAGCCCTGCTGGGCAGGCTGTGAGGACCATGGTGGGCTGCGTCTTCTCTGGAACCAAGGAGTGTAACCCATGTCTTATCAGGAGCCTGCACTGGGACTGGACAGGACTAAAACTGCGACAGCTGTGACCCTGCACATACAGCAAGGGACGGGGCTGCCTGCAAGTCAATCACTTTACACTGTAAAAATCTCTGCCCCCCACCCACCGAGGTCCAACGTGTTCTCCTGCATGGTAGCCGCTTGCACAGCAGCCATCTAGATCATCCATGAGCGGGGCTGCCCCTTGAGGTTAATCCTTGAGGTCCAGAGACCCTTTACCCAGCATCTGATACCTATAATGAGGTAAGCAACACTTTACATTAGGCCTAAATTATATTGTGGGCTACAGTCATTTATATATACCCAGCTATAGCCTAATTATTAGAAGTGTAGCAACTAGTAGTGTTTGACTACTGCCTAAATTGCTGTCTAAATCACTGTCTAATCACCATTTAAAAATATCATTTAAATCATCATTTAAACCATTGTAAAATCATTGTCAATTCATTGTTAAATCACTGTTTAACTATCATTTTATTTTCAATTAATTACCATTTGATCATTAATTAAAAACCTGTTAGTTATCCCAATAATGATGGCTTCTATTAATACTTTATTTGCAACACCCTTTTTTTTTTTTTGCTTTTTGATTTGTTTTTTGGGTTTGGTTTGTTTATTTTTTGTTTGGGGTTTTTTTTTGTTGTTGTTTGAACAAATTGATAATTCCCCTTTTCTTACTTTATTAGACGTCCCAGGATAAAAAACATAATCTTTAGCCATAGTATGAATTTATAATGCATGTTATTACCAGACAGCATGATCTGATTTTCACAATTATTTTGCTACTTTTCCAGAGGCTTAGACACTAAGATTACCAAAAAACATATAGATTCTGACACATGTAAAAGCTTCAGAATATTAAAGAAATGGATTTGCAGAGTTTAAGACAGAGAAGGCATCCACTGCAAAAAATGTGTTCAGACAATACATATATTGTAACTCAAACAAGGGAGGAAAGAAACAGAGCTGCCCAGTCCATTCTAGGAGTTAAAACATGCCTTTGTTTTCCCATGGCATTGTTAGACACAAAGAATGCTGAATAAGTGATGAAGTTAGTTTTTGTGCGATTAAGTGCACCAGCTGTATTTCTGAATTTTAACAGTCGACCGGATGATTTTCGGCAACTTTTGAAATTAATTTGCCTTAATTCTTCCATGTTGTTCTTTCACATAATGTAGATTTGAATAGCCACATCCAGGAGATATCTATTCTAGAACAAGTGAGAAGTTTTTAATGTCATGCTGCTTCAAATCAACATCATTTGAGATACCAGAAATCACTGGAATTATGTTTATGAAATATGACACATCATAAGCAAATTAGCTTAACAAGTACTAGTCTTCTGAATTTTTCTATTACATATTACTGGCATTATCAAAAGAGAATAGGATTTTCCTATAAAATCAGAAGAAATGTCCTTCCCAAAGGGCTGTTTTCCTGAACAGTAAATAAACAGAGGAATGGAAGAAGAGAAACCTGGCTACACAGGAGAAATAACTTACTCAGGGAACGCTCCCTACAAAAATAGGGTTTACAATTTTTTCATCTATACAAGAACACAAATTTCGCATAATATTAATTCTATCAAGACTATTTTTCACTTGCTCAGTTTTAGTTTCCTCAGCCAAAGTTATTCAGTAACAAAGGAAAAAAGACTATAAAGCTCCTTGGTAACTTGCAGGAAAAAACATCCTTTCTTCAAGGAGAAGAATGGTTACATTCAATTAGCTGAAGACATGCTGGTTCCAAGGCCTGTTTCTCATGTGCAGGATCAGGACAGGGTTTCTTCCACTGTAACCCTCTTACATAAATGTTTCCTTCCCTGAGGCTCTATTCAATTTAGAAATGGAATAATGAAGAGTCAATAGAGGCCTGACAGGGGCAGGGATACACGGATAAATTTTGGCACTGACATTATTTTATATTTGGTGAAACTTTGAGAAAACTTTAGGAAAAGCTTTACATTCACACACAGACACCCTATCTACCAAGAATGGCAAGCTGAAGCAGACTTTTTCAGCAGATTCCAAAGCTATAGTGGCTGAACTATCAAATAGAGAAACAAGGGAAACGCCAGTTACCTTTTACAAAAATAAAGATTGATTCAAGTTTATTTCAGCTTCCTGACACAGCCTAAATATCTATGACAATGCTGAAGTGTTTGTTGAAGAAAAAAAAATAATTATAGAAAACACTTCATTAGCAAAACCATCCATTTTGGAGAGGTAAAGTGTTCACCTTACTTCTGATTTGCTGTGCCTTGAAATGACAGTCACATCATGTTTTATTGCAAGTTCATTACTTTGAAAAAAATTAGTCAATTATCCAATTCTTAATATGTACTAACTAAAATTAAAACTTTTCATATATAATTGGATGACATAACCAAGCAAAATGGAAGAACTTGCCACATATTCAGATTCGGCTGTTTTTCTTTCAAAATTCAGTTGATATAAACCTATTCTACTACTTAATCATAAGAGGGGATCTTGTTCACAGAAAAACTCTCAGCAATAAAGAAATTTCAATGTGTTGAAAAAAGTTATTACAGGAGCAACAAAATGTATGGTTTTGGTAATGCTAATTGTTAGAAATTTGAGGTTTGACTAGGGCAGTACAATATAAATTTCCTCTATAAAAACCACCTCTCAAAGATATCAACTCTCTCTCAGAATGCTGTTTGAACAGCTTTGTATGTCATAAGGAACCAGCATTCAACAATCTTTGGATAACTGCTCTCCATCTGCAAATGAAGACCAGCTCCACAACGTCATCTTTCATCACTGCAAAAACAGAGCTGTTGAAAAACTCAAATTTAAATAGTATTGCAAATACAATTTACTGTGAAAAAAAAATCAAACCCAAACCAGTCATCTTCTGATAATCATTAGAGTGGATAAAAACACCCCAAAATCAAAAATAGAGTGGCTCAGGCACTAAAAATTCTCAGTTCAATTTCCAGCTTTGTCACAGACTTCTTATTTGATCTTGCTCGTATATCAATGTGCTCAATTTCTCTGTTCATAAAGTGGGTATGAAGGATTTCTTTTTCCTTGCTTCTATCCCTCTGTGCATTAATAATTTAGATTATAAGGTATCTAAGACATACATATACACCTATATATACACCATATATACACTAATTGCTTTGTATAGCTGCATGATGTGAGCGCCATGATGTGCTTTTTAGGGACAGCAGTGCTGTCAGCAGCGGTTAGCTGTTCTCCTGGCTGTAAATGAAAACTACTGTAGTGCTCAAGTCAACAGACACGAACTGTAGACTGTGTAGGACTTAGGCAAAAGACAAGGATTTCTGTGCTTAGTCAGTTTTTCCTCAGTATATCCAGACCCTAATTTTAGGTATTCAACAAATTCTAAGGACAAGTAATCTCTGGAGAGCCACTCCAACTTTGACTTGAGCAAAATTTGCATACTAGGGGTAAAGACAAGGCAGAATCTAGGTGGCTTGTATCTTGTTTTTATTATTATCTATAACCAGGATATTGTGGGGTCCAAACTTTGAGAACTTTATTGCACACCAGAGAATGAAATTAATAGTTTTGTTTCCATAGATTCAATAGTCATATTGCCTACTCAGAGTTTTAGACAGTATCTCAAAGTCTGCCCAACAGAATTCTTTCTCAATTAATATTACAGCAATAGTGACAAATCTATTGATAGACAAGTTGATAAACAAGACTATTAACTCTGTCTCTTTAAGATAAAAACTACAGTTAGTCATCTAGCTTAATGAAGATTCTTGTAGCTGAAAAATTAACAAAAGAACATTATCTGTGCAAAACATTCACCAAACACTTCAGGCACAGAAGCATTGCTCTTTCTAAAAGGCTTTTCTTTACTGTCTTGTCACCTAATAATTTTCTTTGACTTTGCATATTAAGTATCACAAAACCCATACTACAAAGATATATTCCATTTTGGATTTAGTTTTAATTTATAAAATGTTTTCTACAATAATTAAATGGAAAATCAGGATCAAAAATCTCTTAAAAACTTTGAAATAAAATAATCATAAAAATTGAGTTTATTTCCCCATCTAAGGACAACTTTCAGCTGAAAAGCCCTATAATATAGAGCAACATATCTGATAAATCCCTGAAAACTCAGATTCTAGAGCATGCTAAAAAATTAATTGTATTATTGATTCATCCAGTAGCTGTTTTAAGACAAAAAAGGAAGGCAATTTTTGGGGGAAGGCGGGAGGAAGCAAGAAAAATCAAGCTCCTGCTCTGTCCTCCCACCACTCTACCAAAATCTCAGATCCTACTTCTCACTGATTTTTAATTTGCTGAGTGTGCAATTTTGTCTTTTCTTCATTTATGTGAAACGATGTTCTTGGTCTCTTCACAGTTCTTTTAGGATGGTCTTTAAAGAGGCTTTCTTAGCTCCTGTTTTTGCCTTCTCGGAGTTCTGTCCTTACTCTCCTTCTGTTTTCCTTCTAGATTTTATTTCAGCCATAGTCTCTTTTCAAAACATTTCTAAAATACTTTCAGTGTTTCTTTTTCCTATTTAGCTACGGAATCAAAAATCTCATTTATGTTCTTATGAATTACTGAAACATCCTTTTTTTGGCTTTTCCACGTGCCCTGCTCGTACAAAGTCAGAACATTGTTGCAACAATGACCTTTCTATCCCATCACTTTGACTGCAGTATTCATTTCTGTGCATTTGTGGTTTTGCATACAAAGCTTCTAGACCTGAGATGGGACATCTTTACAAGTCATCTCATTGGCATCCCTATTCTCTTTATTTCTATGATGTCTTTATATCTGAGTACTTCAGCTGCTCCTGCCTTACGATTCTTGCATATTGGGGAGGATCAAGAATGAAGTACCCATATGTATCCTACTATCCAGTGTCTTGATCCTTTGAATGTAAGCTACACAGCAAAACATCTTGGCTGGTTTTGCGCTGTGCCTAAACTAATCAGATTCTGAGCTAGGTTAAAGCTTTCTTGTGCCATGGTAACTCAAATCACAATTTTTATTGACATTTCTAGCAAAATTCCGAAAAGGAAGTGGTTTGCATTATGAGTACTGATTACATTCTGTTCAAAGGATGACAAACACTGTAGTTGCTTATGAAACTGAAATGAGTAAAACTGTGGCTTTGGGCATCAGCAGAAGAGGTCTGATTCAACAAAACTAGAAGATACATTTGACGTACAAATTGCCAGTTGCAAGTCTACTACTCAACTATTTATCCACTTAATTAATCTTTTATTGCCTTGAGATAGCTAGCATACATTGTCCAACGGCACTTTTCAGACAGAGCATGCTCTGCTGCTCCACTGTCATGCAATCTGGTAGTACCTCTGGAAGATACTGCCTGTGTTGATATCCAAGGCTCATGCAATCTGGTAGTACCTCTGGAAGATACTGCCTGTGTTGATATCCAAGGCTCATTTTATGTAATTTTATCTGTCTGAATCTTCATATCGCTACAAGTACAATGAAATTCCACAAATTATAAAATGTCAGTGTTCTATGGATTGTACAACTTTATTCCCCTGTTTATCACAATAGTACCTAAGCTCATTAAAACACCTACTAAAGCTCTTATAAGCTCTTCCTTGGTAATCTTTTGTCTTTTCTCTAGAGAAAAAAAGTCTTTGCAGAAGGATTTTGTGACAATTGTACCTTCCATTCAGCTCACTGAAATTAATACTATTTTTCCAGTAACCCTTTTCCCTCCTCATAATACAAAACAATATCCTACTAACCTATTGTTGAAAAAGTCATCTCCAAAGGATTGTTTCTGGTGTTTCATGTCTGACACAGTTTGCTCTAGGAACAAAAGCAGACTCAAGGAAATCCACTGTCACAACAGAAGATTGACTTGAAAGTGGGATTCCTACAGAGACATAGAGCTTGTGAGTGGGCAGGCACACAGAATTTTCCAATACACACTCAGAAATGAAAAAATAAAACTAAACCAAAAAATTACAAGTCAATTAGTTCTTATAAAAACATGTTTTGGAAGACAAGATTCACTAACATTGATACAGAGTCACTTAAGTACTTGATTTGGGAAATATTTTTGAACAGAAAGCTCCCACACCCTAACTACATTAATCAAAACCACCAAACAGCTTTTGACAAAGCAATTATTAATAATGAATTTTCTTCTTTTTAGTCTGTAGGGGAAAAAAAACATGAAATACACACACCTGTACAACAAAGAAAAGATTTCTCAGGAAACCTGCAGGTGTCTTAACTGATAAAACATATTTGTCAGGATAAATATAAACCAACTCAAACTCTGAATGTCAAATGTTGCCCTGAGTGCACTAAAGGAATAATTACACTTGTACAAGGAAAGGTAGGAACAGGGCCCTAATCAAGTTTCAGAAGATGTTACCCTAAGAAACAACTGAGAACTGCAAGTCTTTGAACACCAGGAGAACTGGATATTTTTAACTGCCACCTACTCACCAACATTTCAAAAACTACAAGCAACCCACAAGCTTCTTTTATTTAGAAAACTAAGATTAGCCATCATCCGAAATTGACTTTTTTTCTTCTTTTTTTTTAAATTCTGAACTGAAAAAAATTGCCCAAGAATACTGAACAGAAAGGAATACAGAAAGGGAAATGGGAAGCCAAGCTAATATATAGAATCCAAGCAAGCATTCTTCAGTTTTAGAAATTGCTTTAGACAAAGTTTTAGGGGCACTGGCATGTTACTGAGAAATCTGTCTAAAACCAAACTAATGGGCTGTGCTAGACTTGGGATTAGGAAAAGATATGTTTTCTCTGATCAGATGGACAAGATTTTCATGTTTCTTGGCTGGTTTTAATTGTTTTGGCAATGAGTAATAACCCAAGGTATACAGAAACACTGTTTCACATTTTTGCTGTCAAATTTTCTGCATCTGCAAAGGCACCAGACTTTGGCAGCTCTCATGGTCTTTGCTTCTCTCTTCCCTGTTAAGCACAGCAACTTTTGGTAGTAATGTCTGGGTTTTAGTTTTGGTTTTGGTGGTTTGTGGGTTATTTTTTTTTAATTAAAGATCTTATCTGTGTTGCAAGAGGCTCTCTGCTGCACAGCAAAATGAGGAGTGGACATATCTCTTTAAAGGCTTTTACGTAAACAATAAGCACCTGGACTCACTAATGCATCTTAAATGCGATCCTCCACTAAAACAGATGTAAGGGAAGAAATCTGAAACCACGATTAAAACTTTACAGAATTTAAAATCTGTATAAATGACAGCCAAAAAAATACATGCTGTGCATTAAATGCAAAACAAGGATTCAAGCTGAACTCCTGGGAAGGTATTTAAGTAAAATGAAATATGGACACTGCACAAAGACATACTGAGAATAGCCTATCTATCACAGGAGTTACTCCCCACTTGGGACTTGACTCCTTTACTCTTGATTATAAGTCTACAAATTTTAACCATTTGACTTAAAAGATTGAGAGTTGAGCAAGCTTCAAAATGTACTTTAATGTTATAGGAAAACTATTTTCTTCCCAAAATTGTCGAAGTAACTCCAACCAATATAAAAATAAATCTGATGAACTCTTTTTTAGTCCACTTGTTTTGGATGAGGAAGGGAAATAATCAGTAAGGATCTAACATATTGAAATCCTTGAAAGTCTGAAAACTACATATGCTCAGAGAGAACTGCAGAGTTTTAACAACGACCACTTCTAGGATCCCACTCTCACAAAGCACACTCCAGAGAAGAGTCGGCAGGACTTTTCGTTAACTACTTTACCTGATACCAGGTCTGCAAAACTGAAGTTTTCACTTCTTTCCTTCTTTGACAGTCATCTCTATTTGGCATCAGACTGCATGGAAGACAAAGTTCAAATGCAAGGGGGAAACAAGCAGATAACGGGTTCAGATTAGAGGAGTACATCGGCTCAGGCTTTTCAGAAAGAGTTGATGGGATATGGTGACAGGCCAAAATGTCACTTCGCAGTTGTGAAGAGATGAAGTGAGATTGATCTACAGATCGTCCAGAATGAATGAGGAACAACGCCTATAGGGGCTTGTATAAGAAACCTGAAGATGGGAAATAGTTTAAAGATCCATTAGGGTACAAAGATAGAGTTAGAAGAGGGCATGAACAACATGTGTCAAGATTCTCCAGCTTTTGCTTTTCTACTATTGACAAATAGTTGTGGAAGAAAAAGATAAGGTGCTACATCTCACTTTAATATCATAGAATTACAGAATAGTTTGGGTTAGAGTGGACCTTTATAGATCACCTAATCCAACCCCTCTACCATGGGCAGGGACAACTTCTCACTAGATCACTAGATATCCATTCACACAAGTGGACATATGGAAGACCTACATAGGTATCAGAATTGTCCCTACAGAATTTTTTTTTTCTTTAAAAATAACAGATTCCACATACTACATTTAAAAATGTGAAAAAATGAAGGTTGACAAGTCAAGAAAACATTATGGCTAATGTCAGAACTGAGATTCCTTAATGTCTTACTTTCTCCCCTTATGGGATATTCATTGTAGCAGCATTATATTGTTATAAATTACTTTTCCCACCTTGGAAAGATGATTTATATCACAATTCTAGTAATGAAGTTTTAAGCATAGAAAATGCTAAAATAAGACTATTATTCCCACAAAGTTTAGAAAATGCATAAGCAAGCAATGAAGCTGACAGTGGAAAATAAGAAAACCTAAGCAGGTTGAAATTTAAAGTGTTAAGAAATCAGGCTCCTTTGTACTAAGACAATGCTGGAAGGTCCAAGGGCAAAAAAGAGGAGAACACATCTGTTCCTATTGATGTCAAGGAGTCTAAGGGTCAGGCTCTGCCCCTGTACACACATAACTACCATTACTTTTAGCTGAAACAACTTGTAACTTAGGGTTGAACCGGGTCTCGTGCATAGAAGTCAAAACATCATAGTGTTATTAAGTGTCATAAATTATCAGTGTATTTTGCTAGTGCCTAACAATGTTGTACAACCTGAATATTTGATCAGTCCCTGCCTTGAAAACTTGAGTGTTGCAGTCTAAGAAATTACTGAGAAATAGTGGCAGAGGTTTTCTGCATCCAAAGTTCAGTTATTCCAGACTATTCTAAATCAGACCATATTACTTGAAAATTCCTGTTGCTGAAGATGTGTCCTGGGTTTCTGTAGCTGAATTTTTTTTTTTTTTTTTTTTTTTTTTTTTTTTTTTTTTTTTTTTTCACA
>VWZG01011610.1:8611-70605 GCA_013396735.1 Grallaria varia | reverse complement strand
GCTGTGGCCCTCGGGACAGCAGATGTGGAAGAGCTGCTGTCTGAGGGGTGGATTCACATTGGAGAAGTCTATTAAAGACTGTCTCCCATGGGAGGGACCCCACAGAGCAGGGGATGGACTCAGTTGTGGTCCCCTGTAACCCGTGGTGAAGCAGGATGTCCCCCTGCAACCCATGGAAGCCCACTGGGGTGCAGAGACTCAACCTTTACTGCACCCCATGGATGAGTGACCCCGAGGGGTGGGGGAACTCACATTGCAAGTGGCAGCAACTGCAACCTACTGCAACCAGCCACGGACAGAAGGAGGGGTGGGGGGAAAGTGTGTGTGTGTGGTGTGTGTTTTAAGACTGGGGTTTTTTTCCTCACTATTTAGCTTAGCTTTTATCCTGTTAGTAATAAATTTAGGTATTATCTCACTTTGAGTCTGTTTTTGCCCATAAAGGTGGTAAGTCGATGACGCCTCTCCCTTCTGCCTAGTTGTAGAAAGGGATTTAATGAGTCCATGGAATCCGGCCAGGGTCAACCCACTACAATTAGAAAACATTTTACTGAATATTTTTAATTCATATTCTCTTGATAGTTATCAAGTGATCAATCAAGTAATTATTCCCTCCCAAATGGTTTGGAAATGATTGCAGACATATATCTCTAAACATATTTTCTTGATGATGGTTTCAGTTATAAGTCTATTTGGGTATTGTTGACATTTCAGTTCTCTTGCAATATTTTTCTTCATCATAGGACTTTTGAGTCACTATTTCTACCACACGTATTATACCTCAACCAACTGAAAAAAAATGTGTTCATTCATTTAACTTACTTAAAGGCTTATAAAGCTATAATAGAAAGAAGGAAGAAAGAAAGAAAGTAAGGAATTCAAACAGTGGTCATGGAGACACAGCTTAATCTATTTCATTTTTTAAAATATCTGCAGAAATAACATTTTAAAATCCTGTCTCTTCTTAGTAGAAAGCCTCAAGCAATTTTTATTTTGCGCATAATTTTATTTGTAGGACCTGAAATTATTTCATCTGAACAGTGTCAGAGAGATCAGCTGGGCATTAACTTATTAAGGGGTGTAATTAAGAGTTCTTCTGGTGCATTTCTACATTGTATTTCAACATCAATAAGACTACTTTAATATCCAGTAGGGACTTTACTATATTCTCCATGGGAACTGTAAAGTAATGTTCGGTATCTTAAACTACATTGATGGTGACAAGTGACAGTTGTTTTTTTTCTGTCATTTTTTGAATGTTTATGTAAAATTTTTGCCTGGATCTGTTATAAAAACTGGTAACATTTCATAAGAACTGTTTATTGCTGTGCTTTCATTTAAATGCAGTCTAAGGAAAGCCAGAAAAAACCCTGTTGCTAAAACATACATTAGTACTCAGTTTAATATTAAAAGGATATAAAAAAGCTTATGGAAAACTATGATAAATAAACTGATTATAACAGAATTATCTATTGCTTTCCAGGAAATAACACAAAGGCTTGCATTGCAGAGACTCCAAAGGAATCAGAATTTTGGAAGACATGAAAAGATCTTAACATAGGTAACTGCCACATAAGCAAATCTATAGGAAGTACGTTCTTTAGGCAGAAAAAAAAGTTGATGGGAGATCAGAGTACTTTTTTGTATCAGAGTACAACCAATTTTCCTAGTTTCAGGAATATAAACTTTAAAGAAGACTATGTGTGGTGGTTCCTGCATCTTCTTATGTTTTTGTACTGTTGGCTGCAGTAGAAGTAGCTATGTATGGTGCTATGGTTTGGATCTGTGATCAAAACAGTGCTGATAACACAGGGACGTTCTCATTACTGCTGAGCAGCACTTGCACTGTTTCCAAGGCCTTTTCTGCTTCTCATACCTCCAGTGAGCAGGCTGGGAGTGAACAAAGAGTTGGGAGGGGACACAGCTGGGAGAGCTGACCCCAGCTGACCCTGAATAGGGATATTCTATACCACATGGAATCATGCTCAGCTTGTAAAGCGGGGAGGAAGAAGGAACAGGGGAATGCTCAGAGTGATGGTGTTTGTCTTCCTAAGCAACCATTATGCGTGATGGAGACCTCTTCTCATGGAGATGGCTGAACACCCACCTGCAGATGGAAAATGTTGAAAGAATTTCTTGTTTTGCTTTGCCTGTGTGCATGGTTTTTATTTTACTATCTTTATCACAACCCTTGAGTTGCCTTTTACCCTTTCAATTCTCTTCCCCATCCCATTGTGGGGGTCATTAGCCAGTGGCTATCTGGTCTAAACCACAACAGTTCTCCATATAACATATGTCTTCATTAGTAAGATGCCTTGAAATCAGGTCCATTTTCACCAACCCTCAAGGTCTATGCCATTTTTAACCACTGGTACCAACCAAACTGGTAAAAAAGCTATGCCAGTTCCAGAGGACTTAATTTTATTAGGAACTTCCTGAAGGTCTTAGTGTTCATGTAGAGTCTTATATAATATCTATATAAGTATATGCTCACACGTATATACGTGAGCAAGACTGCAATGAAGTATTTCCTAACAGGAGAGCCTCAGAAAGTTCCACTAAGCTACTAAATACTGCTAACAACCTATGGCATAGGTTTTTTTATGCTCTTCCTACAAATTACTCTCTAGATGAACTTGATCGTTGCCATTTCTTCTTATTTTCCAAGTTAGCTGGTCACATACTTGATCGAAGTGTCTGCAAGTCATGAGTTAATTAAAAAGAAGAAAGAGCTTTCTGTAAAACTCTTTGTGAGTACTTAGATTTCAATCAATTTATATTGTCTTTCCTTTAAAACTGATTGGAACTGAGTAGAACAGGCTCTTTGAATGTTGCTAAATGATGAACGCCTCTATGATTTTCAGCTAAAATAAAATCCTATAGGTGTCTTGCCCATGTGTTCTTCCTTGGTTTTCACAATTATGTATATTGAATGGTACTAATTACAGCTCTTGGGCCAAGAGCATTTGCTTCTCTTCAGTCTGGAATACTTCTACTAAAGAAATAATTAAATATTAATAATAATTCTTGCTTTTTAGCAGATCAAGGATTTCCTAGTATGCTAATCATTAAGTGGATAATGTTATGAGTTGCTGAACCATATAGTCCAATAGAACAGAGGCTGCCATAGCAACATTTTCCTCGGTCTAGTCCGTAGCAAATCTAAACACATATTCCTAACAGGCACACACACACACATAAATATATATATAAATATGCACATGGCCAACCACACAGATCAACACAGACAGAAACATGCAAACAAACACAGATGACATCAACAGTGATATCCTGTCCTTCTCTCTGGCATGGGTCCCTGTAACCTGAGGTGTGACTCTTGCTGCTGCCACTTACACACCCCATACTGAGACACGCATATAGAACAGGGAAAACTCTCACACAGTAAGATTTAGAAATAGAGTCTAGTCTAGGAGTCTTGTCTAGGAGAAACTGTGATGATTAGGTACAAGGCATAGCCAGAGAAGTGTACTGACCAGCAGTTTGTTTACACAGGTTTAGCACTATTTTTAACTTGTCATCCCACTCTTTTCTCACACTTGCTCATTTTCATATCACCTTGATCCCTTCCTTTCCCTGCCTTTGGCTCTTGCCCTACACATCCCATTATAAGCCCTAACAACCCCAAAATGTTCTTCCTATTATACATCCCATAATGTGTCCTGTGCCTCTAGGCAGTTAACACCCTGAGTCTGCAAGGTGATACACAGAGGTTTCTGGTTGACTGCTGAGTGTCCCCCCCCTAGTTCCATGGGGCTGAAGCTTCCCTAGGAGGGGCTGGGCATGGGCTCCCTTTCTCTGACCTGGCTCCCCTGCCTGCCTAAGCGCCTCCAAGTTCCTCTGTGCATGTGGAGATGAGCCTTTAATCACCTAACCTAACACACTGTCAACTGAAATTAAATATCACTGTTGAGATGCTGCCAGTGCTGCACATTCAGGTCTGCAATGCCAATCAACAGAAGAAGTTCAAGGCAGGGAGCAAGCAGAAGCAGCCCAAAATAGCACAGCTGTAGGACTAAGGTGAAAAGCCTTACCATAGCCACTATAAAAATAAACACAGTGAAGTTCCAAAAGGAAACTTAGGCTCATAGTATTTATATTTCATCTGAGAGACTGAGGACTACACCTTAATGACATTCTTCTCCGCTTTGCTGCTTCTCTCCACCACTACAGACAACCGTTCTGTCTATACCCAGGCTAATGAAGCAGCTCTTCTGCTTTCAGATCTTACCACCATGGAAATCATCAACATTTCCAACTTGGGTCTATTCCAAAACCTTCCTGACACACCACTTGACCACTGGGTCAACTGAACACGTGCAGCACCTTGGAAACTCCTGGGTTTGGTTTTTCTGGGAGCTTGTGCAGCATGACTCTTCTTGACTGGACACAACCCTGCTTTGCTTGTAAAATATGAAGAACTTTCATACTAGAATGATTTGACAGGCACTGCTGACAAATGTTATCTGTCTGAATTGGACTGCCTGGTGTCATATATTCACCAGCATAGTTATGCTTGTCCTACATAGGGAATGGATCATGGGACTGTAAACTCTGATAGGAATCCAGCCTTCTTTATGAGCCTGTCTGTTACTCAGTACGTGCACAGCACTCTTTGAATAACAAAAATAGCCATGCTGCCTACAGCTGGGTCTCAGAAATATCAGGACGCCCTCGGCATGCCCAGGTGACCTTGACCACAGCACAGAGCGCTCCTTCTGCTCTGCCCTCCCAGGCACCGAGCGGAGGCTGCTGCCCGAGGAGCTCCCCTCCGCCCCAGGGGGCGCTGCGCTTTTTAGGGGAACGGCATTTTTTCGGGCCGCGGGCCGCGGCCGGCAGGTGACAGCGGGAACTGGATGCCCGCACACGGGCACCAGAGAGATTATAGCGGATTTGCCTTCGAACAGCGAGACAGGCGCACAGCTCTCCCGGGGAAGGCTCTCCCTCTGTGCCGGCCTGGCAGCCCTGCGGAGCCTGCCCTGCGTGCGGTGCGGTGCGGGGCGGTGCGGTGCGGTGCAGCCGGGCGGGCCGGCGGCGAGGATGCGGTGCCGGGCACGGCGCTCGCAGATGAAGGCTCCAGCCACTCTGCCGGGCGGGAGGGCCGCGTTCCCCACGACCGGGACTCCCTGGAAAGAAGGCTGAGCGGGGCGGAGCGGCCCATCCCGCAGCAACGCCGGGGAGGGACCCCCTGCCTGCCACCGTGCNGCAGCAACGCCGGGGAGGGCCCCCCTGCCTGCCACCGTGCGCCGGCGGCCGGTGCCGTCCCCGCAGCCTCCCGGGCGCCCGGGCACGCGTGTGCCCGCGGCAGCGCCGCTCCCCCGGTTGCGGGGGCGGCGCGGGGGCAGCGCCGGGGCCCCGCGGGGCTCGGGCGGCGGGGCGGCGGGGCCGTCTCCCCCTCCGCGGCGAGGGCGGAGTGCGGCGGCCCGCGGAGGGGCGGGGAGGATGACTTCATGCTGCCGGAGCGCCGTGAATTTAGGAGCAGCCGCTGCCGCTGGCGGGATATGGGGGTGAAGTGACAGCGGGAGCTGCCGCCAGCCGAGCGAGGGACAGCGCCGGGCACCCGCAGAGCCCGGGGGCTCCGGGCCGCCACCAACAGCCGCTGCGGGAGGGAGGGAGAGAGAGAGGGAGGAAGATGCGCTGAGCCGNGCAGGTGACAGCGGGAACTGGATGCCCGCACACGGGCACCAGAGAGATTATAGCGGATTTGCCTTCGAACAGCGAGACAGGCGCACAGCTCTCCCGGGGAAGGCTCTCCCTCTGTGCCGGCCTGGCAGCCCTGCGGAGCCTGCCCTGCGTGCGGTGCGGTGCGGGGCGGTGCGGTGCGGTGCAGCCGGGCGGGCCGGCGGCGAGGATGCGGTGCCGGGCACGGCGCTCGCAGATGAAGGCTCCAGCCACTCTGCCGGGCGGGAGGGCCGCGTTCCCCACGACCGGGACTCCCTGGAAAGAAGGCTGAGCGGGGCGGAGCGGCCCATCCCGCAGCAACGCCGGGGAGGGACCCCCTGCCTGCCACCGTGCGCCGGCGGCCGGTGCCGTCCCCGCAGCCTCCCGGGCGCCCGGGCACGCGTGTGCCCGCGGCAGCGCCGCTCCCCCGGTTGCGGGGGCGGCGCGGGGGCAGCGCCGGGGCCCCGCGGGGCTCGGGCGGCGGGGCGGCGGGGCCGGCTCCCCCTCCGCGGCGCGNCCGTCTCCCCCTCCGCGGCGAGGGCGGAGTGCGGCGGCCCGCGGAGGGGCGGGGAGGATGACTTCATGCTGCCGGAGCGCCGTGAATTTAGGAGCAGCCGCTGCCGCTGGCGGGATATGGGGGTGAAGTGACAGCGGGAGCTGCCGCCAGCCGAGCGAGGGACAGCGCCGGGCAGCCGCAGAGCCCGGGGGCTCCGGGCCGCCACCAACAGCCGCTGCGGGAGGGAGGGAGAGAGAGAGGGAGGAAGATGCGCTGAGCCGGTCGCTGAAAGGTGAGCGGGGCTGCGGGGGCGGGAGCTGCGGCTCTGCCCTGCCGGGGAACGCGGCGCCTCCGCTGGAGCTGCCCGCTCCGGCCCGCCTGGCTGCCCAGCGCCCGCACGGCTTCCCTCGCCTTCCCTCTCCTCCCTTCTGCCGCGGCTCCCTCCGAAAGAGGCTGCCCTCTCCGAAGCGCCACAGTGTTGCGTTTTATCTTTCGTTGCCAGGATGTGCGGTGGCGCCGTGCCAGCTCCCCGCTGAGCGGCCCGGGCTGCTCCCCGTGCCCGCGTCCCGGGGGACGGAGCGGCGGAGGGCGATGCTGTCGGTGGCGGAGCGCCGGACGGGGGCGAGGGCGGGGGCACTGCGGCAGGTGCGGGACTGCGCCCCGGGCTCCCCCCGGCTCCCCCCAGCCCGATGTGCCTTCCTCCTGTGGCGGGGAAGACATCTTAGGGCAGAAGGGTTTCGGGGGAACAGCAGCAAAAAAGGATGTCGTGTCATGGGCATTCCTGCATTTGGAAGTCGCTTCACGGGAAACTAAAGAGTGCAGAAGTTGGAGAGCCAGCCCTTACACCAAAATGGATTCTGTTGACTTTTATGGAGACTTGTGTGTTTTTTTTTCTTTTTCCATTATGTCATCTAGCACAAGGTTCGTGATAAGCAAAATAACATCAAAATTCAAATGCATGTTTGTTAAATAGAAAAATTAGTGAGTTGCTTTTCCATCCATATCATCTGTAGAAGTGGAAAAAACAAGGGTGCATTCAGATTGCTGCGTCGCCATTTACATTGCACACTCTTTGTGGTACGTACACAGGTCTTAACATCAAATAAATGGTGTTTAGGAATTGAGTAGAAGGGAAAATATCTGCCTGCCCCTTTTTTTCCTTTTTTTTTTTTTTTTCCAGTTTGTTATCTAAGAAAAAAAATCTTGCCCTAAAGCGGGTATGGTAGTACGGGAAGCTAGGGTTGGTGTACAGAGGCCGATCTTTAGAGTAAGCACTATCTGCATGTGTACTGGTTTGGAAAAAATGAAAACAGTGACTGTGTCTCTGGGATATAAAGGATCAGGTATTAATCTGTTCATAATGAAAAAGGAAGCCGGGTGCCGCAAGCTGGAGGTTATTTTATTTGATGTCTGTTTACGTATATCTTCATCTTAAAGGACCCTGTTGCTCTACGTGTTCATAGAGAGGCTCTGACAGTTGTGGGATTCTTGGTTGTGGTTGAAGCCTCTGGTCATGGTGCTAGAGTGACAGAAGTGATACTAAGGGAGGTGACAGGCAGTTGTTTGGTTTGTTGTCATTGTTCCTGGGAAGATGTTTAAATACATGTATTTGCCTCAGTACTGTTGCTGGGTATGCGGAAGGCAAGTGATGGCTACAGAGACAGAAAATGTGTATAAAAGACAATTGAGGCTTCACAAGGCTGAAACAAAGAGTGAGTGATGAATTGCAGTGTTAGAAATCAGTTCAGCAGGACATATCTTGACTCTGAAGAGCAGTCATTAACTATGACCCCATATAGGCTTGTTGCTTTAAGCACATCATGGCATATCCAGTGTATGTATTTCAAACTAGGAAAAAAAAAATCTCATTTTGTCATACCTGTATCTTTCATCTACCAATATTTGTTTTGTTTCTGTAAAACACTTGAAAGTATTGGTTAGTACATTTCTACTGTTCTTTCCTTTCTAGCACAGAGCATAGCAACTCGGTGGTTGCAACATCTAGTCATTTGCTGATTTCTTCTCTAATTCCATGTCCTTGGAAAAAGAAACGGTGTAGCTGGGTTCAGATGCTTCTCACATTAGTGCAGATATTATATATAAAGCCAATTTCTTTCAGAATGGCCTCCCAGTCACTTGTTGCAAACACAGGGTAGTATGAGTACTCCCTGATGGCGACACAATTTAGCTCTTTGTGCCTCCTGGCAAACCTAAATAACATTTCAAGACTGTTAACGTTATATGGTGGTAAGGATGAAGGATTAATTGATGAAGAGCCACACTGCAAACTTGAATTGCTTTTGTTTTTATCTTGTGTACTCCAAAGGCAAATGGTGTTATGCGCATATGTCCATTAAAAAATTATATTTAATTATCAATGTGAATTTAGTTCAATGTAAATCCACTTCCTACAGATTTCTCTTCCAGAACTCTTCTTCTTCCTTCTGTTACTGTAACTTTGATACCTCTGCCAGGCAGAGAAAAACATCTTTCTTGTGGTTGATCTGGGGCAACAGCCCTGCTGACTGGAAGAACGGCCTAGTTGGTCAGCTGGTTGGTGCTAGACAGACGGGGTAGCAGCTGAGGCTTAGTTGCCTTTTCCTCAGAGGTTCTGCTATTTTGGAACACTTCATCTGAGTTTGTTCTTCAGATTTGGAAGAGCTTAATTATCTTTGAGATTTCTAGGCCGCAGTCAGCCTTTGAACCAGGAGGTTCATTTGCCCAGTTTTATGAGTGGGGGCCAGATGGATATGTTTGCATAAGGCTTGTTTCCTTAGGAGAACAAACTGGAAAACCCAGTGACCTTGAATGCACTTGAAGTTGCAGAGGTTGATTTCACTTGTGGTCCTTTCCAAGGGCTGAAATGGAACAATTCAATTAAATATATTTTCTACTATTAGGAGAAGGTTTAAAGTTGATGTTTCTAAATGCTATTTGTACTCGCTGAAATAATTATATTTCAGAGCTAGCATGTAATTTTTCAGTTATATTGTTGCTAGGCTGTTAGTGGGATTATATTTCCCATTTTAAGAATTCCTTAAATAAAGTCTTGAACAGGATGTAAGGGAACAGATTATACAATGAACTTAAAACTATATACTTTAGCATGTGTAAACAATCAAGAGTATTTCAGCAGTAGTGATACCATTTCTTCTTTTGAAAAACCAGTGTGTTGACACTTTCCAAATGTGTGTCCTTCTTGTGCAGTAGCCAGCATTTCTGGGGGAGAAAAAATTTCCATCTGAAAAATAAATGCCAGGCATAAACTGAAACTTATGCAAATGGATTTCCTGTTGGACTAATTATTGTCAATAGAAGATCTTTATGTGAGTGCCCAGTCAACTGCAAAGGTAGCAATTGTTAAGGAGCACTAGATAAAACTCTAAGATAAGAGTTTTATCAATTTATAATATATTAGTGGTGGGAACAAGACAGGTATTGATTATTGTTTTATCTTCATTTTGATGTAGTAAAGTAAGTCAGCACTTCACAACTCAGGTAATAAGCCTCAGAGTTTACTATGAAATATGGAGAGAGAAGTGTAGAATTCATGTATGTTTCTTGAAAAAGCAGACTCCCTTGAAGGAGACTGCTTGTAACAGAAACACAAGCATGAATGCATTTGGATATATTGCTTTCATAATGTATTGAGAGGTTAGTTTTGAGAAAGTCTTCATATTGTAGAGTCTTATAAAATTACTCTAGTAAGGCAACATTAAAAAACAGAGGGATCTGATTGCACAAGAACTGTGTGTTTCCAGTACATATCCCAGTCTTTAAATATAATCATATCAGAGGAGAAAGTAACACAAAATGGACTCTCATAGGACAGTTGGTGCAAATGTCCCAGCCAAAGCAACAAATTTATTTTTTTTCTGTTTAATTCTTACGGTAGGATCAGTACAGGTTTTGTCTCCCCTGACATACTGAAGATATGCTGTGTTCCTGTGCTGGTTGTGCTTCTGTGAGTGTAAAATGATTCTGAGGTATCTCTGCCTTTCTTCCCTGGCTGAATCAAGTATAAGACATGAACTCTGAAGAAGAGCTGCAGTGAAAGAATTTACGTATTAACTAGAACATAGTTTTCTCTAGAAGGTTTTGGTTTATCTTCTAACCTTTTTAAAAATTAATTTAAAAATTTTCTACATTGCTCTTCTTTGCCTTACAGAATTCATAGGGAATTTAACCTGCCTTTATAGCAACTGCCTGGTCTCTGCACAGTTTTCTGCACTAATATCCCAGTAATTCATCAGATGTGATAGACAGATAGGTGTAATACCAACATGCAATCTTAGTTTCTGTTACTTTGACTGCCTTTTTGGTCACGTCTTTGTTTTAGTAACAATTTCAAAAGATCCGAAGGTATATCGAATTTATCTTGGCAGCTGTTAGCTAGCCCATAAAATGTGCTGCAGCTTTAATGAGATCATATAGATCTTAATATATCTATATAATTTTATATATTATATAATATATATATTTGATAACTATTCACTCATTTGCCTTCTACCTCCTACAGAATTTCCACTTACACATATGGTGAGCACATAACTGTGGTGAAACGATCTCACCACCTGTTGTTTTAAAATAGCATAGATGCCTATTAATGGCCCTTCCATGATACTGTTTATAGTACATGTTAAACCTCACTTAAAATACTGTGGATCATATTGGTAAAGGATTTAATTTCTTCAGCAGCAGCCCTAAATTGGTTCCTATTCAGCATATTGACTTTACTTGTTGATTGTTAGTAGGTAGGAGAGAGAGAAATTTCACAAAAGAGTCAAAGCTGTGGTGCTTATTGAGAGAGCTGTCGTTGAATCCTTTACAAGGTGTTCTTTGAAAATGCTGCCATTTGGATAGCTAATCAACTGAAGAACTGCAAAAGTCATGAGCACACAGATTCTCCACATTCGTAAGTCTTGAGCTCAGCTGATGATCAGGCCAAGGCTCAAACCCAGAGTTTTCACACTTCAAAGGAAGGGAAAGTAAATAATTGCAGAACTTGAGTATTGACCAAGAGCATCTCCTAATATATCTATATCTATATCTTTTTTCATGAAAAAGTCAGTTCTAAACTGACTAAACTAGGTGTAGGAAAATGAATGTTCCATCAATTCCTGGTTTTCTTTGTGGATCTCATGAGCCACTTGGATTCTCAACCTTTCTTTCAAAAAATTTCTAGAGTTCTGCCTAGTATTTCTGATCTGCAACTCTCCACATTTGTCTTTGAGTTACCTTTTTTTTTTTTTTTTTTTTTTGTCTAACCCAGTCAAAGTGGAAGTTAAAACTGTATTTCTTCTTTGAAATCATCTCTACACCGGTAGACTGAGAAAAGTTCCTGATATTGTGTCAGTTCATTGAGATGTAAATTTGAAAGTGCAAAGTCAAACAAGACTTCTACTTTCAACCTTCCCAAGGTGCTTGCTTGAGGTACAGAAAGTTCTTGATATCTGCATGCTGTTAGTGAATTCCAAGAAAAACTATTATACACTGTAAAAATTGATTAAAAAAAAGGAGCAACAGATGGGTCTCATTTACATTTAGCATAAGCTCCTAGTAACTAGTAGTATGAATGGCTTTGGATTTTTTGTGATTTTTTTTTAATTTTTTAATTACATATATATGAAGTTTTTCCTTTTTTCCCTTGTGGTGCATAACAGATGGCATTGATTGTTTGCTATTATGGCCAATAAATTAAAAAATAATTGTACATACTAGAATTCTGACTATCAGATGCCCGTTCAAATTGTATAGGGTGGGTAAAAACCTCCTCTTATTCAAGAGAAAAACTCTGTGGCATGTTATAGATATAGCCTGTAAGAATATAAATCTGCTATTAAAATAAGATGGCTGGCAAAATTACAGTGAAGGATGCTTAGGGAACTAATGAATAAATTAGATGGGATAATCATCTTTTGATACAGTCTCCCAGTGTTTGGTGCTTGGCATTGATTAGGAGTTCTGTGAGCATAAAGCAATGTTTGCACTATTACGTTTAATTGCAGGAGGCATCATGTCCTCACGGCTTGTGTTTGGTTGATCTGATTTCTGTTCACAGGCTCCACAGTATCCTTTGGCAGTTACATGATTCAGCGCATGCGGAGTGTAAGGAAGCAAGTCTCTGTTTTCCCTTAAAATTTGTTGCCTCATGATTTAATTGGGGGGCCGTTTTAATTGTCATTGTGTGAGCAATGTTAAACAGTTGTTTCCTTTTGTATTTCTCATGAGTCAAGTTTTCACATCTATCACATTTTCTTTTTCCTCAAGAACAGTCGTCTTTCTCTACTTTTTCTGCATATACAGACTGCTTCATATTTGGTTCATCCTCACTTTTTTGTATACTTCCCAAAAATTTATTTCTGATGTGCAATGCTCATAAATTAGGAACTCTATTTAGCTGCATAATAATTTCTGTTTATGTCCCATTTCTTTCCCATTTTTTCCACAATGCATATTTTTTCTACTTTCTAATTGTGTTTCGATTGGGCTGATCTTTTGTGCCCCTGTAAGGTTCATTTTCATTGTAGGATCAATACAATAATATGCATTACTGTAAAGAACTGGTGCCATTAGCAGGAGACATAAAAGTTATGAGCTGGATATAAAAATTGCATATTTTAAATTTAAGAAAGAAAAAAATGTAGTGTGTAGCCTTATAAAGTAACAGAGATTCAGTCATAAACCCTTTCTTTGTTTTCTGTTACTCTTTTTTAAAAATAGTCGGATGATGGCAGCTGTGCTGAGTTGGGCTAATGTTTGTGAGTTCAGACATAGCAAGCAAAAAATAAAAGAATAGGATTTGTTAATGTGTGTAAGAATTGGAGCATGTGAAAGTAATTCATACTCTAAAAGGCAGGCATAACGTGAAACACTTTATTTAAAAAAAAACCCCACAAAACTAAAAATAGACTTCTGCATTTTAAGTAACTGTTATTTGTAAGGTCTCATGGAGTCAAAGCGTGATAAGAGATGTGAATGGAGTCTGCATAAATATAGAAGCTGTATGACTTGAGAAAGAGACGGGTTATCAAAGTTGACTAGATCATGCCTTTAAAGCCTAAGGGAACTACAGCTTTTTGTCAGTGAAGTAAGTCCCTTTTATTGAATATTTGTATATGCAGAGAACTAATGTTTACAAACACCAAAACCTTTTCCAAGCAAAATATTTGTCCTGAGTAGGGAGAGGCTTTGTGGAACACTTTTTTTTTGCACATGTGTTTAGTTGCCTGGAGGCAGTTCAGGTGTTGATTTGTTGAATGGCATCTATAATATTATATGGTAGTAAGAATTGTATAATGCCAATGTCATTCACTCTAAGTGACAATATGCAAAACTAATGCCACCACTGCTACAGGCCCTTTTAAAGTCTTATTTTTGTATCTCTACCTTATGGGCCTAACTGGGGCAATGGCAATATTATCCTCAATTTTACAAAATGAAAATCAATGATACATGGTGAAAAACAGGTGCAAAGCCTTCACGCATCCCCAGTACGTGCACAAAGCATCTCCGGAACAGATCGAGTTTGAATGGGTATTTATAGACGATGAACATGATAGCCCGGTCCCCAGAGGAACACAGATGCTGTATAAGAAATTTAAGCATGTAACATCACTCACTCACTGATGCTTTTGTATTCGTTACATGTTCATGTGACAGTAGGCTTTTAATATAAGCTAATAATGGGGAATGATTTCATTAGTATTTAAGGGAGGAATTGCATGAAGGTGTCTTGCATGGTAAGATGCATTAGCTAATTGTCACTCTAGAAGATACTTTTCAGTTGTACATTCTGCACACTTACATAATTGCTGCACAGACCAAGTAGAAGCATTTCTGTTATCCTCTTTTTCTCAGATACTGGAGAAATGTATTATTTATGTAGCATCTTTCATCATGGAAGATCTCAAAACATTTTTCAGCACTTCCATTTTCGCTGGCAACATTTGGAAGTAAGGGATGAAAGCTGTTATTTAAATATTGTTTTCCCACAGTTGTATAGCTGATAAGGCTGCAGATCAGGGAGTTATTTATGCAAATCTCCAGAAAAAGGTACTGATTTCTGATGACTGCTGCAGCATGCTGAACCGTGCTATTTCCTTCCAAGCAGAAAATTCTCTTTCCTTTCACTTTTGTGCCTCACAGAAGCAATTTTTGAAGCCCATTCATCCGTTACAGACTGTTGCTCTGCTTCTTAAGCAGTGTTTCTAGTCGGACAACACACTATGCAAATATATTTTGAGTAAGTTTATGAGGTTCTCCAAGTCCACTCTTTGTTAGGATTTCTCTTCTTCCATCCTCGTTTAACATTCTTGGTCTGGCTAAGCCTGGGATGGTACTCCTCTTGCAAATTTTGCAAGTATATATATTTATTTTTTAACTGAATTTTATAGTGTGAAATTTTTGAGTTTATAGTTGTGTCTCTCCTGGTAGCATAGTATTTCTTAACTACTGTCTTGAACGTTTATTTGGAGACTAACAGGTTGCATACCTTAAACAACTGCATATGATTTCCTAAGCAAATTACAAGGCAGAATTCTAGAAAGTAGAAAACATTAGCACTATTCTGGGGTCAGTGTCCAAATGACTGCCTATCTTTCGGTGGTGGTATGTTGCTTTAATTTCCTGCTGCAGTGGGAAGGAAAAAAAAGAAGTAACAAAACCATTCCAAGTTTTTCCTGCTTTCCAGGCTCTGTAATCTGAGTCAGTTGCTGAACACTTCATATTTTTTGAGCCTAAGGCAGCACCTCATTTTGGTGTCCAAATATGTTTTTGTCAAGTGAGCTCTTCTATCCAGATCCTTTTGAGAGGAGCAGTTATCTGTGTCTCTGTGCTTAGTAGTGATTCATTGCACTCTCCTCTCAGGGCTGCTCTTCAGTATCATCTTTCATAGTTCTATTCTTATATGAATTTTGGTGACAAGTATGGGGTTTCTGAGTTTGAGGGTTTTTTCTATGGAATGGTTATCAGCGGGATCAGAGTTGCAATCCTTATTTTAAGTTAAACAATGTCTGTGAATACCGCTGAAGACTGGAACAGCTTGATATCAGACTGTTAAACTGTTGCCAATGATTTTTGTGCATCATTGACTTATGTCAGCTTGTTCTTCTGAACAAGTCAAAACTTGGTCTGGGAATTGGTGGGGGTTAGATGCAATTTCTCAGTAGGTTATTTGAATGTTGTTTAGAAAATAGATTATCCCATTAGAAGCCTCTTAGTTTACCCAACTCTGTTTTGATGTGGTTGCTGTTGAGGCAGGCCAGATTTTTAGCTAATTTGGCTGGCTTTTCTCTGTTCAAACTGCTGAAAACAGTGGAAGCTTTCTGTGCATCCTGTGATGCCTGTCTTTCAGCTGGTGTTCCTTCTGTGACACTCTTCTTGAACACTTACTTAATCATATCTGCCAGTTGTTCTGTTGAAGAAATTTCAACTTCCCATCCCCCTTTCTGAAGTATTCCTATTCTGATCATAAAGCAGCAATTTCAGTGAAGTGTTCTAATTTATTTCTGAGTGTGTTTCAAAGCCTTGTCAAGGAAAGCAGCAATATTTTGGAGTATCATGGTTTTCATAGTAACAGCTGTAGGTATTTTCAATAGTTTTACTTTCTACATGTGGGGTTTTTTGTGTGTGTGGTGTGAAATCCAAGAAAAGTCATAATTTAACACCTTAATTTTGTAGATTCTCCCTATAAAGTGCTAATTTATAAAGTAATGAACATTCTGATTACAGTGGCCAAAACACTAGACTTTTGTTTTGTCATCAATTTCTTATTTAGTTCTTGTGTAAGAAAGGACATAGATGTGGATAGGTTGGAAAGAAATTAAATAGGAGTTAAATGTCACCAGAAGAATGGGAGGGTGGATCTCGTGCATGTCTTTCTGGCTAAGTAAAATATAAGACCTAAAAACTTAATCGTATACACATACATGGTATGTGAGTTGTTTGTTCAGGGGCTGAGACTTTCCCTCGTCCTCCATACAAAGTGCCATCTCTGTGGAACTAGCAAGTGTGAGACCAATATGAGTGAGGAAGTAGTTCCTTTTCCAAAGATTAGTAATAGCAAAATTTGAGTAACCTGAAGTAAAGATAGCCATGACCTGTACTCTGAATTTTTCCTTTTCTGTACGTGTATTATGGTATTAATTAGCTGATTCTGTGTTATAGCTTGCACATAAAGACTTCTTACAAACTAAGGAACAAAGGCTTCTGTGTTGGGTTTTTTGTTTTTTTCTTTCTCATAAGTTTATGCTCTTCTCTCCAAGTAGCCAGCTGACTGAAAGCCAAAATCTTACACTGGGCTCGAAGGCTGTTTATATCTAACCCAGCTAATGTATCACTAAATGAGAAAGTATTCAGGGAAGCCTGAAAAGATTGGTAGCATTAAATAGTGAAGCGTAACAGTTTATTCCATGCAGGAGCAGCCCTTGAAAGGTAAAAGCAAGCAAAAGAGGGGACATAAATTATGGGAAGTTAACATGTAAAATGGGAATCAGAAGAGAAGATTTTTCAAATCTTTTCAGCTACTGAAAGGATTGAATCAGAGGTCTTCAATTTACAAGTGATCAAGGATAAAGAGAGGTAGAAAAGAAGCCTATTAGGAATAAAGGAAAATGGTTGAAGTGTCTGTTATGTACCTGCCTGTAGTCAGCTGTGTGTGAAAAGAGTCTCTTTCGTCCTACCCTTGAGTGTGGGTTTAGACATATTTGACCAGAATTTTTTGTTACTTAAGGTGGCATGGATGAGATCTGAGAGTGAGAAATAGTTGAAGTCAGTATCCATGTGCTTCTATAAATAAAGAAGATTGCATGCAAGGCCTTGTTGAATGCTGGCTTGTCAGCATTGCTTGCTGTCACAAGTTTAATTCAAGTTTTATTCCTACAAGCACTTGATCATTCAAAACCTAACCAAAGCAGAACACAGGTTACTTTCTGTTTGTATTTACTGTTCGCTTCCAGAGCTTCATGCAGAACTTGTTGAAAACAAATTCTGGCTTCTGTAGTCATTTGCTTGGTTTCACCTGGGAAATCTGCGCACAACTGTATCTGACAATAGCCAGTTACTCCTGAAGCATCCTCTGTCATTCTCCGAAAATCCTTTTGTCTGTGAACCCAAGACCAATAAACTGAGGTTGGAATAAGGTCTAAAATGCCAGGGTGAGTGCCTCACCCTCTGCACTTGGATAATCCACAGCACACGTGTGCATGTCCTTTCCATGGAAACTGGAATGATGATGCAGAGAATGGGAATGGCCTAGGTCTCATCCTGACATTTAATCATGACAAGTACTTGTGAAACATGCAACTTTAACGTAACCAGAATCTCTTTTTTGGTCTCACTGACTGGCACGGGGTTTTTTTTCCTTTTTCTACAGGTAAGATTTTTATTTTTTTTTTTAAATTTCTTCTCATTTTAAAAATGACAAAAGCTACTGTGCTATCTGCACTGAGCAATATTTTTATTTGCTGGAGCACCCCCAGCAGGATCTATCAGACAGTATATGGTTTAGTCCTAGTTTTCTGATGGAAATATTTGTTTTGGCAAGTAATTTTTATTTTCACTATTGCTTGGAAGAGAATGTGTTTGGTGTATTCTCATCTAGCTGAAGCTGAAAAAAAGTACATTTTTACACATGTGAGACTTGTCTAAACATGTCAGCTTTCTGACAGTTGCTTTGAGGGACCTGGAATTTAGTTACTTCAAATAACCCATTTCAGAAAGAAAGCAGTTAACCAAATTGTCATTTGTAGTCTTTACTGCTTGAAGTGCCTCTTTGAAAAGATACTTCATCTAATAACTGAAATAATTTCACTCCTTCCTCAAGTTTTCTTTGAGAAGACATAGGCAAGAAAGAGTTTTTATCTTCAAGGGAGATTTGTCTACAAGCCCTTGATGAAGTCCATTTATTTCTGTGAAACTTTTGTGGAATCCTTCTCATCTTCAAATGGCATCTGTGACCCATTGTCTAGTCTGTTTCTTTTGCTATTTGTATATAAGCTACCAAAAAGAGTGGCATTTTTTTTGTCCCACATGGTTGGGTACAACTTGCTTAAAAAAACCCAACAGTGTCACTCAAAATTATTTTAAACTGTTCACTATTCTTTCTTCCATGCTTCTGTACTCTTCACTTGAATATTCTGGAATATTCAAGGAAATTACAGGAGTCTAAAGAAAGCTGATATCATATCTTTTATAAAGAAATGAAAATATAATTACTTAGTTACTGGGGTTTATTGATCTGCTGAATCCCAGGCAAAACAGTAGAAAAAACAATATACTTTGCACGTATAGCTTTAAAGGACTATAATTAATGCAAGTCACTGATAATGAAAAAATTATCCTGTCATAGAGAACCTGCCATATTTTGGAGGTTACAAGTTTCAGTAAAAGAAATAGGCTTAGTAGTGCATCTTACTCTGTGAAAATTGTAATGCTATTTCATCTATGCCTGGCAAACACGGTGGTACATAGTTTCAGCATTTTTCAGCATTCAGATGTGATAAGTTCATACCTATGTCTTACCCACTGCAGCTTTTTTGTATTTGTCATATGTGTGTGATGAATTGCTTCCCAAAAAGTTCATAGTGGTGGTCAGATCAGTACTGGCCCAGACTGTAAGTAACTGCTTCTGTGTTCACTGTGAAAAGATGCCTAAGAGGTGGAATAGCTAAGTCTTACCTCCTCAGCAAATACCAACAAGTATCTATTTGAAGGAGAATATCTGCTTTTGCCTTTCTTGCTCTGTGTCTGCAATGTTTTGCAATATTTTTGAGTGTTCCCTTACCTTTCTGTCTCCTTCCTGATCTCCCCCCACACCAGGAAATAAAAGCAAGACTGAAGTTTTTCCTACAACAGAAAGTAAAAACAGAATTCAGAGGTGCTCTAAAGAGCCATGAATATCTGGAGAGCTACATAATTTCATACAGCTTCCATTTTTTACCAATGGAAAAAAATTATTTACCTATTGATAGCTTACCGTGATACACAAAGATCCTTCTTGTAAAATAAAACTCTAAAATCAAAGAAATGCAAACTAAGTTCATTTGTTCAAAAATGTTGGTAGTCAGAATGTTTAAATATAGCAACAATATGTTTAAATATGTCAACAGTGCCTTAAAATACCTTCATAAGGCTCAGTAAGCACGTTTGTTAGATAAATTCAAAGGCAGCACATAGCAGATCGAGGTCTCCCAGACCATCTAAAAGACCTACATGACTAGTGCTTTTTTGACTGTTTATGTGTAATGCATCTGTGATCCTGTTCATTGCAAATGTATCTATTAAATCCACTAAAATTATCACTTTCTTGCTGGAAAACTATCAGACTGTTGAAACACTGAAATGGCATTTCTGTTTCCTTCCATATGACTCATCACTTTGTTTGCCTCATTTAAATGTTTTACACTCCATTAATTTCTTGTCATTACTTTGTGTGTCTTGGTTCTTTCTACTTTGTTTGTACTAGACAATATGAACTTTGTTTTATTTGTCTTTTTTGCATTTTAAACTTTGGTACAGACTGTTCCCCATTAGAGCTCCGTGTTCCATCTACAACAGGGTAAGGTTCTTCCAGACGTCGGCACGTTGCCTAAAAACCAAGAGGGCAGCTTAATGTCCCATTATCTTCCCTACTCCTCTTGTAGTAGGTATAATGAACACTTGACTGCTGTGAAAACAGAGGACTGCCAGCTGTGTTATATGCATGTTGTCTAGTAGCATGAAGAGAACCTCTTGTATCAGTTGCAGTCAGAGGATGCTGACTGGGTCTTTCAAATTAATTATTGAAAATGGCAGAGAAACACAAGATGAAGAAATGCCAAAAAAAAAGAAAATAAGGCTCACCATTTAATATGAGTAAGAGCATTTTAGGAATCTCTGAGAAGCAGCTTTAAAAAAAAGCCACACCCAAAAGTACTAACAACAACAACAACAAAACAAAAAAAGCTCCCCCAAATCCTCCTAATTTATAAACTACTTGTTTTTCAGTGCTGTGGCCAAAATACCACATGAGAATTGGCTTTGCAGAATCCTTTGTCTTCAGCCTCTAGCAGTTCCAGATCATTCTGTGCTTGTCCCTTCCCCTTTCTTTTTGTTTTCTCTCAAAGGACAAATATGAAGGTCAGCTCTGGGCTCAGACCATATGCGTGAGTGATTTTTTCATGCTATACATCAACTTCTTTTTTTCCTAGCTTCTTTTAAAAATTCATAGTTTAAAAACAAAGGCTTTAAAAGTTCATGATTGCAACATACTAATGAGCACACTTATCTGCAAAAATGCATTAATAAGTCATTTTTTCCAGGTGCTGCTGACTAGATACAATTTCTTGCTACTTTTTTATTTAACTATTTCAAAAATACTTTTAAAAATAAAATCTTGTTTCGTTACCTGCTTGACCTCTGTGTTCTGAAGGCTTTCTTGTGGACCAGTTGATAATGGAAATTGTTCTGCCTCATGTAGTATGCTACCTAGCTTGTAGGCAAAATGTATATGTAAGACTTTATTAGCTAGAATATGTATGTGTTAAAAGCAAAACACATAGCAGCCTTTTAGCTATCATCAAGCTCAAGGCCAGAGAATGTATGTTCTTGCGAGTTTAGGAGTTAAGTATGCAAATCCTCATCTTCTCTCGAGAAATTAAATATTTTTGACTGTGTGGCTAGAATCTGATGAGAATTCAGCCAGTGAAAATTCTCCAGTAAAGTTAATTAAAGCTGGGTATCCTGAGAACACTTTGCATTAATTTTGTATCAGATTATACTTCTACTTTCTGCAATGTTAATTAATCAAATCTTTATGGTTACTCAATCTATAGCACTGTTTGGGGCTTAAAAATATCAAGGGGTATGTTCCTAATTGAATATTGGTATGTGGGGAGGGGACGGGTAGATAGATATTAGTCCCCTTTTCCAAAGGGGAAATAGACTCTGCTCAGAAGGAAGAGTAAGGAAAAGGGCAGCTGGTCCTTCAGGACAAGAAAAGGCAGCAGAAGGCAGTCAGCACAGTAATTAACAGGTCTTTCTCCAGAAGAGAAGGTGGCCTTTACTGTGCCTAATTACACAGACTGTAATTTAAAACATGCTGTCTTGATCTCACAGTTGGATCTTTCAGTGCTGGTTCATGCAGGCAGTGTGCTGAAGTCTCAGGCCTGTAAGCAGATGTGCAGGCAGTCTTTGCCTGAGACCAGAAGCTGAGAGGACAGATTGCTTGGGAAGACTGAGAGGTCTCACTCTTTATGAACTATGGTCGTAGTTTAATCCTTTTTTTATTAATGTCTTTGGCCCTAATATTAGCATGTTACATTGTTACAGGATACAAAGTCTAAATCTGGCCTCCAGTAAGCAGAAAGCTAAAATCTGATTTTACAAACTTGTGCAGGTATGTGCCTAAAAGGAAAATATTTAGTTACTTGGACTATATATAAGGAACTAGCAAGTCTACAGTAGGCCATAATAACATCAGGGAATTGTCTTGCCAAGACTCAGCTCTGTGTGTAAATTGAGGGCTCTATTTCTCCTATGCCATGATGATAGTAACAACTTTTTAAACTTGCAGCTTGTGGATATTAAACAATGTTTCTGAAGTACCCTTCGCTTCTACAGTGCTTTTACTGAGACTGGACTCTTGAGCCAAGAAAATATCTGGGGACTAATGTACTTCTTAGGAGACTGAATTCAAAATTCTGATCTTTGCTATTTTACTTCAAAATTATAAGCATCAAGAACTGCTACCCAGACTCTGTATTTACATACCGTCTGTCTCACCTAACATTATTTAAGATCTTGTAACTAGAACTCTTTGCTCCTAAACTCATTAAGAATGAGCAGTGTGCCATCACAATCTTTTGGACCACTGCTACAAAAAGGAAGTATTGGCATGCCAACTCAAGTTTAGTGGAGGCTACAAAAACATTGGAGGGAAGCACATCATGTACATGCAGGGACTGTGGGAACTGGGTTTGTTCAGTGTGGAAAAGACACTACAAGAAGATTTGATTTAAAAGCACTACCTGAGGAGGGATTATGAACATGATGTAGACTTTCCTTGGAGGTCTGCAACAAGGACATAAGTGGCAATGGTCACAAGTAGCAAATCTCAATTTCATGAAAGGAAAATCTTTCACATAAAAAATGGTTTAGCACTGGTACTGGTCAACAAAATGCCTGGTGAACCTCCAGCCCTGGAGATACTCAAAATTCATCTGAAGTCCCCGAGCAACCAGACTGATGTTTGAGGTTAGAGCTTTGAGCAAATGGTTGTTGGACTTGATGGCCTCCAGAACTCCCTTCCAGACAAAGTTTTTCTGTGATTCAAAGAGATCTGGTGATTTAGTAGTTGCGTCTCTACAGACCTGTCAGTCCTGACTCAGGGTCTGAGTGTAACTCAGAAACCTTTTACGTAAAGATAGGGAAGAAGGGAATCTCACTGCTCATCTTCCACGTGATAGCATCATGTCAGGGAAGAAGGAGACCTGGACTCCAGGCTGTCCTCAGACTCAAGTATCCTGAACTCATGTCCAAACAGAGGACAACCATGAGTATTGAAAAGTATGTTGAAACTGATTTATCATGTACGAGCACAATTCTTTTTCTTGTATCCCTTCTGGTCCCATGCCTTTTTGTGGACAAGAAGATGCCTGACTTTGTAGCCTTGTGATTTGTGTGCTGAAGACCACAAAAGCTCCGCTTCTGGATCATGCTCCTTAGATTAAGTGTGTTGGTTTTAATTGACTATGCACTAAAACATATGAGCAGTTCTGGGTCTCAAATTTCTACATTTGGAACAGAGCAATGGCAAGTTGCTTTTCTCCTGAACCTTTAAGACTTGACTGTAGTCTTTTTTGTGTAAAGTTTACTTCTGTTTTCCATGTGCTGCCACATGAAGTGAAAATCTCACTAAGACAATGAGATGCAAACCCAATAAGCAATTCCATATTTAGGTATTAATGAGTTTGCCATTGTTTAATGCACCTTACTCTGGTTCAGAAAGACACAGATACATAACAACAGGCACTGCAAACTAAATTTATCTTTGTATAAAATCCACCCACATGGAAGGTGTTCAAGAATAGCTTCATCACATGCTGAAATCTGTGAAACATAAAGCAACTTTAGGAAGTAAATTAATTTAAATTAATAATGGTGTATCATTCATATTGTACTTGGCAGGGAATGACACAAGAAACAACAGAAATCAAGCAAAGAGTGCAGTAGTTCAAGGCTTTTGGGTTGGTGGGTTTTGGGAGTTTTTGGGTTTTTGTTTGTTTGTTTGTTTCTGTGGGGTTTTTTAACTGTGAATATTGGCAACTCTATACTAGGAGACTTTGTAGCCTCCTCTCCTGAACTGTATTAATTTTCAACAACTGCCAAAGTCTTTCTGCACAGACCTGTTAAGGAAAGTTAGTGAGAAATTCTCGTTCTGGGTGAAGAAAACACTTCTGATTCTCAGAAGAAAAACATATTTGCTGGTAATGTTGCTAGTGTCATAAGATGAAGTAATTGCTTTCTATAGAGCACAGCTTTTTTGTCTATTCATGATGCACTATTATAGTTTATATTTTGCTTTGAGCTGACTTGAAGCTACTTATTCTTCTAGATGTACCTAAGCAGGTTTTTGTTTCTAAGAACCTTTTCCTTATGTAGCATCAGGCATGGTTCTGTCTCTGGAGATCCTTTACTCTATTACTATTGTCTAAGAGTGCCCAAGATTAGTAGAAAGAATGCAGAAAAAGGAACATATGAAGCTGAACAGAGCAAAAATTACCTAAGTTGTACGGTTTTGTTCTGAAATACTTGGTTGTTTACTGTTGTAACATCTGAAAGACATAACGCTGTGCAGCTTCATAAAAACTTTATGCAGTAACATTAGAGCTCGGTGGAGTCTTTGATTACGTGCTTAATAATCAAACTAAAACAGTTTGCTTTTGTTGGCAGTGTAATGTTAATCTATCTTGCATCAGCCTTTTTAGCCACCAGCTAAAGCAACCAGCATGCTATGCCACCAGCAAGCATGGGTAGAGCCCTTCCAAAATCTTCGTTTGCAAAGCCTAGCCATGATCTGAATGATAATTGATATTTAATCAAATTACGGTGGTGGTTTGTTTTATTTAGATTATCTGGAGTTTTTTCATGTGGTGGTCTCTTTGGGTTTTTTACTTAAAGTTGGCACTTAACTGGAAAGTTAACTGAAAATGCTTCAACTAAACTTACTGGGTAAGAAGCATTTGTTTGGTCTTGTGTGTGATGAGTGGAAGATGTGTGCTTGTGTTTTTCCTGGGAGTGTGTAGGCTTTGTTTGTTTTTTAAAAATAAACAACCCTCCTTCTTTATGTTCATAAAGTGAATATGGTGAATGGCCTTTTTCTGTGCTATTGGTTTTGTCATGAGGATGGCATAGCACTCTTGTAGTTGTCAGACTCAGAGAATCTGTGCACCTTTACACATTCTCAGCAGTCCAGTTGCATGTTTTTTAAGAAAAGGGAAAAAATCCTTCTGCATTTATTTTGTGTGGGGAGAATTTGATTGTTTTTACTTTCTGTTGAACCCATTAGGTTTTGTAGTCCCTTAAATGATATCCTGAGGTCAGCCAAACAAGAGGATAATTTGCTTTAAAATAGCCTTAATGAGCCTAACAATCATCATGTTTTGTAATGTGATGTATGTGGGGTTTCAGGCGAATAACTGAATTCCCTTTGACTTTACAGATAAGATTGCCTCATTTGCCATACAAGTCAAATGGCTAAAAGATTTGTAGTGATTCACAAAAAAACATCTTGTCACATGTAGATCACTGCTGTCTGGCTACAAATATGTTATTCTAGCAATGACATCATGCAAAATAGCTCTGTGGAAGGGAGGAGACACATGTCAAGACATGTCACAGATTCAGCAGTGCTTCACACAGGAATGAAGTACCCAGATTTTCTGTCTTCATCCAAAGGTCACCTCTGGATAAATAGTTTTCTATTTCAGTTAGCCTTCTAGATTCTTGATTTTTTTTTTTTTTATTTCAGTGCTTTGCATATTTAAACTCTAATATTTCATAAGTAATAATATAAATGTTTTGAAATGTCATTGATTTTAATATTTAAGTGTTAATGTTTGAATAATCCCGATAGGGGGTTGAGCAAGAAAAGTGACGAAATACAGAAGAGAGAATATATTGCTTGATTCTGCAAGTCATACTTTAAAGGTATTCCCAACAATGTGTTAACAAGCAAATTGCTTAGGGGAGGAGGAGCATTTTGGAAAGGTTTGAAACAGAATTAGTTGGATGCTGAGAATGGTATCGTTAAGATGTGTCTTATCTGAATGTTATTTCACTCAGACTGCTGAAAAGCTTTTCTGGACTGAAGATACATCTTGTCTTTCCATTTTTAGTTTGGCTTTGATTTCATTGGAGTCTGATGAAAACAAATATTGAATGTTATCTGTTGTGCAAATATCAATGCTATTTGTTTGACAGTACTGGTGCTATTTCTGTTGGATCATGAGGAGGCTGTAGGTATAAGGCATGTAGGAGCAATGGAATATTTTTTAAAGGGAAAGGTAAAGAAGATCAGTTTTGGTGGTTGGGATGCCAAATTTCAAATATATTGCAGTAAAAGTTAAAATTTACTTACCTAAAGTTGCCTGTGAAGCACATGTTCAGTGAAGCTTTTAATCCAGTTGAAAACAGTCATATTAGAAAATGTGGGCATTAGTTGCATAGTAGTAGAAAGAAAAATCATTGTCTTCTCTTCCCAGCCATTTCTTCCCTTAATGTTTTTTACAGTATGAGTGAATTTCTGACTGAGCTGAAATCTAAGCAGGTTTTTTTTTCATCAGATTTTGGTACTGAACTTTGCATTCCTCAAATTTCATGGGTAGTGTCCTACATTTCAATGTTACAATAAGTCAAATTTTCAGGAGTGGTAAGAGCCTTGGTTTCCTTGTTTATTTCATTACTTATCCAAAACTACTTTTACAAAGTTTGGTTCATACTAGTTTCTGAAGCACGTGGTCCTTTGTTGTATCTCATGTTGGTCACCTGAAACTGAGAATACAAATCTCTATATACTGTAATTATTCACCCAAACCTGGCATATGGGCAAGTGTCTTCTTTTTACCCATCATTCTTGGGGCATATTTACTTTATAAACAAGCTAATCAATGCTATGAGCAAATCCACAAACAAACATGTTACCTCTTGCAACGTGCTTGCATTCTTGGCACTTCTTGCTCTTCGGAAAGGCTTTAGTTCATCTGAATAATATGGTGTGATCTTGAAAAAATCTCGTAATTTTGTTTCTACGGGGAATGCTTTCTTGAAAGTAGTCTATAAGGTTGAAAAGCTGGTATATATATCCCTCTTTACCTTTCTTGGTACAGAAACCTATAAATGTCAAAGCTAATCTTGTGCAAATGTTACTTAAAATAACAGAGAAAAGATTCCTTGTCCTCTCTCATGTAAAACAGGGACTACAGTCTTAGGGAAAAAGGCATTGCTTTCGGTGTCTATGAAAATCATGGCTACGGTGATCATGAGCTTTGAAAGCACTGAGTTTTAATTGGTCCGTGATGGTATAGGCTGCTGAGTAGAGAATAATGCCTTATTATCTATCTCGTGCTGTTAACATGCTTCCCACATAGCCTTTGCTTGGAAAGAGACTGCCTCCTGTCAGCAGTGAGATACCTGGGGTGAGACCCTCATGTGTTTGTGATTTCTCAGTCTTAAGTGAACGACAGCAACAGAAGAGCAGTCTCAGCAATTATAGCGGAGTTTAAGGAAGACACTGGAAAGCACAGTAAGTGCTTGTCATAGTCATTTATGGCCACTTATTATCTTCTGAGAGATAGGAATTTTGTTGGTGGGTAGGTGTTGGCAGTGACATGGCCGCAGGGGCAGCCTCTGTGAGGAGAGGCCAGGGCTGCCCCATGCTGGACACAGATCAAGCTCCGTGGACCTCCTGCAGGGCACAGCTGAGCCCCACAGCCAGGATGATGGTGTCTCTGGGAAAACATATTTAAGCAAGGGAATAAAAGAAACCAAATCATGCTGGTAGAGGAGGAAGAAATGATAGTGAGAAGCAGCAAGAGTGAACACAAAGATTGAAGGAGGAGGAAGAGGAGGTGGTGCTCCAGACACTGGAGCAGATTCCACTTCAGCCTGTGGAAGAGACCACAGTGGAGTAGGTATTTGCCTGCCAGTGTGTGCTACACCAGAGCTCCCAGATGTTTCCTGAAGGAACTCTGGCCCGTGCTGGAGCCCATGGGAAGGACCAGTGCAGCACGAGGAAAGAGCAGCAGAGGGAAACTGTTATAGACTGATGTGACTGCACATTCCCATTCCCCATTTTCCCTGGGCTGCTGGGTGATGGGGAGGAGGTAGAGTAGTCAGGAACTAGAAGTAAAGCTGAGCCTGGGCAAAGTGGGGAGCAGGGAAGGGTGGGGGACTGGTGTGGAGGGAAGGTGTTGTTTTAGCTTGTCTTTGTTTCTCACAGTCCAAACCTATTTTAATTGGCAGTAAGTTCATTTTCCCTTTTGCTAGTGCTGATTATTACTAACATATCTCCCTGATTTTATCTCAACCCACTGGCTCTTTCACTCTTNATAAGAGAGCAGCCGAGTGGGCATCTGGCAGTCAGCCAATATCAACCCACCACAGGTGGTTCTTTAAAGCTAATTATTTTACAAATAAACAGACTAAAGGTTTGGGATGTGAGGCAGTTCTTGTACAGGTTATAGAAAATCTACTAAGCTCCCAGGCTTTACTGGTACGTATGTCTAGATGGAAGTAGTTATGCAGATGGCGTGAATATTTAATGAAACCCATCTCAGCAGGTATACATACATATATTTACATGGATAGATAAGGTCATTTTTTGAAGTTCCCTGATCCTGAAAACTCTTAACTGTTCTATAGGAACATTCCTGGTTTCTACTAATTTTGTCTGGTTTTAGGGTTCTTTACATGTTTTCCTAGGTGCAAAGGTGGACAGTTCTAGTTGGGATGGGGTAGAGGTTTATAGCTATCTGCCAGCATCCCAAGATCTTTGCCAGGAGGAATGATGATTATAAAATAAGTCACTTCTCTGTCAGGAGGTATTGTCATGTTGATTGTTTCTTCCTCCTCAGTCTTAGAGTCCATTTGGGTTTGTTTTAATGCGCTTTCTTACTGTGTTCTGCCTATGTGTCTTTTCATTGGTTCTCAATTACATAATTATTTTATTCCCTTTATTGCTGAAGTTTAGATTTTACTTGAACAAGGCACTTTTGTAGTGACTATGAGATGTGTGTGTTTTGTTGCTTTAGATTTTGAGCAACATTTTTTATATAGTTATCATCTTCCTCTTTGAGGTTATACCTGCAGCTTGCTTTATATGCAAAAAAATGGTATCCAGGAACTCACATCTGTGGGTGATTCTTACTCTTGAGAGGTTTTTCCCTTTGCCAGGATTTAAGAATTGGAAGTCTTAAGAAATATTCTGCCCACATATGCATTCTTACTTAAGCAGACAGCTGGTATGTCCTTCCGTTATTCATAATACACCAGCAGGTAGAAATAGGGAGGGAATCTGTGATTTGCATGACCACAGAGCTCTGGTAAGCTATTCAAATAAGAAAGTAGTTGTGTAGTCTGACAACAGTAATTCCTCTAAGGAATTTTGTAAGGGTTTCTGTAAGTTGTCCTGTTCCAGCTCTGTGTGTTTATGCTTATATGCAGAAAACATGGCTTACACCTGGTTGCATTTTATTGGTTTTATGCATGTGGGAAGAACAGTATGTTCAGATTTTTCTTAGGCTCTCCTAACATTTCTTAGTATTCAGCAAAGGGAAAGTTGCAAGGTAGAATTCAGAACCTGAGCTGCAGGGAATTTGTGTTAGTTTGTTTGAATAACTTTTCTTGGCATGAATATAAAATATCTACTGTATATGGTTTTTAAAGGCCATCTCCTAAAGTTATTGAACAATTTTTATGGTTGGCTGAAATCAATGAGCTCTATGAGGGTCCAGAAAAATCCTACTTTGTATACTTCCACCACTGGATCTTGTTAGTTGTCCACCCTGTTATCTTCCTCCATTTGGCCCTTTCTTCTTGTAGATGAAGAATTGGGACATTAGAGGGATAAGAATTAATTATTTGTGCTTCAGTTTTGCTTGAAATTGAGGGCAAGAGAAATATGTGACCCTCAAATTTAAGTCTGTAACTAACACTGATTTAAGTAGCTGTGGTTTGCAGATCTTGTGTCTTCCTCAGTTGCTGTTGGGTATTGTGTTTGTCAGGGTACCTGGGTTTGCGTCTAGAAATGCATCTTAAATCTAAGTGTCTAACAGATTGTGTAATGCAGCACAGTTGCTAATTAAATATTAGTATATGCAATCTATTTATTTTTTTTAGCTTCCATCTAGTTCCAGCACATGGAAACCTGTCACAATAGGTGCATAGTTTTCAGTCTAAAGGGTACATAATGATCCTAGGTTACAAAGGATTATTTAGCAAGAAGGGTTGTTGTTTTGTTTTTTTCCTCTTTGTTTAATTATTCTTTTTTAAACATGGACATACAAAAGAGGTCAGTAAGGTTCCTATCTTCAAGCATATCATGGCAAATGTAAGGGATTTATTTTTTTGTCTAGGTTAGAAATTGTTTGGCCTATTTTCTAAATCCCCATAAATACTGCAAAGTGTAAGATGCAAACTGCACATAATAAATTATTTCAGCAATGTGAAGATTTCTTTATTTCTTTATGCTTTCCTCTCCTCCAGCTGATTGTATGTAATTTTTCCTGTTTCAAACAGGTTGCTTGCCATAAAGGAGATCCTTCCAAGTGTTGCTTCTCTTCAGGTCTTGATCTCTTTTGCTTTCAAAACAGTATTGTTACATATCTGAGTCTGAGCTGTACTGCTTATGTGGGTTTAAGGGTAGAGACGTGAAATGCATCACTCTCCAGAGTCACATTCACTAAACCTTGCTGAATCATATTCTTGGATAGCTTGGCTTTTATGCATGTATGCAGTTACGCATATGAATATGGAAAATTACCCCTTTATACCACCTCATGTATTTGATTTTATGAAGCCCATACCTCTGCCTACCACACTCCACCCTGTTTAAGAAGAAGTCATCTTTAAGACTTCAGATCTTGCAAACAATATGAAGTTGCTGCTCTCTTCCCCCTCTTCCTTTAAAAGACTGCAGTTGGACTCGCCTCTGCATGGGCCTTAATTTAAACCTTGCTCTTATTTTCTCTGGGTCTGACAAACATCCTTCTTTTCTCTGCCTCTATTCTGGACTGACACACTGCTCTCCATAGACACAACTGCTGCTGAACATGCTAAGGTGAACAAGAGAAAAGACTATGAGGTAAAATATTTCCTTTCATCCAAATATTTTGTATTGTTAAACCTCCTTCCTTTGATCTGTCAGCCTGGTGCATTGTGAGGCATTTGGCCCTCTGGAATTGATCAATGCTTTATTAAGAGCCCTGGGTTTTTATTGCTGTATGTATTTTTACAGAGATGAATTAGCTTAAGATTTCCAATTATGCCAGCTATAAGAAAACAAAACTTATTGGTCCACCCTTGCAGCAGCATCACTAAAAGTTTGTAACAAGAAAAATGCTATTTAAGGCTTGAAATATTGAAGGTTTCACAGGACAGTTTCTCAAGGGCTGCTTGAAGGTACCTCAAAAAGCAAATACAGATCCAGTTCATGGCATCTGTAATGTGATTTTTAAAATTTTGACTTTAGAATTCTTTAGGACAAGGTTCAATTTATTTGATAATGAAGTGTAATAGAGAATATTTGCATATATGCTTGTTCTGTTGAGATGATTAAATTTATAATAGACTTATTATAAAGAAGATTCATTTTTCCTGCATGGTGGCATATTTAATAGAGATTTTTTTTTTCCTTCCCCTAGAATGACGTAGAGTGAAACAAAGAACAATTACAAATATTTTTTTTCCTCTGATAAATATATGGCTCTCATATACCTGGAGAATATCTGGCAAATATATAGGAATATTTGAGATATTTACCTTCCCTGTATTAATGTAGCAAGTATGTTCCTGAATTTTGCAAACGGTAACATTGTTGGTTTGGTTTTTTGTTTTGTTTTTTTTGTCATCTTACATAGCTAACAGAACTTCTCAGATGACCACTGTCTAACACTGTGATAATATCAGTGGACCATTATTAAGAATCTGTAAAGTATTCCTGCTGGAAACAAGTCTAAAAAAAGCACATTTGAGACAATTATTTCAGGAAGCCCTAAGTAGGCTATGCTGTTGCATAGCAACAGAGCCAGGCAGTCCTTAGTCTCTACAGTAGTCAGTGTACACATGGGAACGGAATGCAAAAATGATGGAAACCTTGAAAAACGTAAGGCTGAGACTAAGAGAATCCAAAGTGAAATGATATACAATATAAAATGTGAATCTATTGTGTGAGGTGTAATAAATTGCACTGCTTTTAAGTTAAAAAAACCCTGAAATGCTGTTAGCCAAATTGTGTGCTTTTTTGTAGCTTCTGGATAGTAATTCAAAGAGAGGCAAGATGTCTGATAGCTGGGAAATTTAATTCAAATGTAAAATAGATTTTAAATGCCTGACACAGAAAAAAAATTGAATGGAAAAAGCAATTCATTACTGACAAACCAAGAAGCTGACCAGATATACCAGGAATAAAATACTGATTAATGTATTGTGGCACAAAGAGGTTCAAATATATTATTAAAAAGCTGCTTGTCTCATGTTCACAGGTGTCCAGGCTAGCCCAGTATTTATCTTTGCAAACACTGAAAAGTATGGAGTCATTTTTGGCAAATCCAAACTTGCATATGAAATGTGAAACCTGTTTAACAGAAGCATGTTGTACTATAGCAGCTTTATTTTTGTAAGAGATAATTTATTTTATTAAAAGCAAATGTAGGAGTCAATATTTAATATTTGGAAGTGTAAGGCTGTGGTTGATCTTGCTGTCAAAAAAATAGACAAATCCTTTCCTTCCAGTACAGTTTTTGCCACTGCCTGAGAAGAAAGAATAATAAGTTCAAGCCCTTCTGTTCTGGTTGCTGCAACACACACTGTCATGATGAGTCATGACTGCATGATTTTGAAAGGCAGTCACATGCAAACAGTTGAGCTACTCCACCAGAAATTGCTGAAAAGATATGTAATACAAAAAATGTTGCTTCTGTCTAGTAGCTTACATTGTTCTAAAGATTTGAGGAATGTGCCTTGGAGTGGGACAGTTGGTTTTTTAAATGCTTAGGAAGAATTTAAGAATGGCTAAACTGTGGAGCATTTGGATATCTTGAATACTTGATAGCCTGACTGCACATTGTACTGAAACACTGAAGAATCCTAGCAAATAAGTCTGGAAGAAACCTTATGAAAATGCTGGTGCATCCTCCTGTTAGAAATGCTGTCATGGTACTGTTACCTAGACATTTTCTTTTTGGTGTTCTGACTGCATACTTTCCCTTTCAAAGGCTTTTGTTACCTGCAGACTGCTGTTGTAGATGCTGTAAACATATCAGTCAAATTGACAGAACGCAGAACATTTTGTCAATGCAAACTTTAGTTAACTTGGGAATGGGAGCAACCCATTGCAGTGGGGGAGCCAAGCCCTGCATTCAAATCAGTGGCCCCGAGTGAAATCCTTGAGTCAAATTAGCCCACTGGGAGCCTTTTGGTAGAACAGCTGGAAGAGTCCACCCCAGTCTTCCTTTTTCATAGTAAATTGGTTTCTCTAAGTGAACTCTTGAAATATTGAAGGCAATCACTGCTTTCTTCCCATCTCCATGTGTTTTTTTTTTCTTTCTGTCCTTGTCCTGCAGACAGATTACCCCCTTTGGATGGTATCTGCCCGCCTGAAATTTGATTGTTCACACCCGTATGGTGGTTTTGTAATTCCATGGTATTCCCCCAACCCAGCACAGGCATAGATAAGTCTTGGCAGTGCTAGCTAATATCTTCTTGCTTACCTTTACTGACATTTTAAAACAATGAAAAGCAAGCTCTTACCCTAGCCAAAAAAGCTATGTATTTTATCAGTTTGGGCATATATTAATATAGAAGAGATGGTTTACATTTCTTGGCATGTAATAAAGAGCATGAATCTTCATGTTAGTTTCATGTTTTGATGTTAGAAATTGCACCAATTATAATAAATTACTTAAGGATGTTTAGCTAATCAAATCTATAGTTCAGCTAAGTATTTCAGTCCTTATAAATGAATGGAGACTGCCTTGTACCATGGAGCTATGTCTAGAAAAATACAGCTGGTTTCCATTTAACTGGAAAATTATACCACACTGTACTGTATATTGTCTGTGTGCCATTTCTTGGGTTTTGGTTTGATTTTCTAAGGAGAATTAAATCTTCTCTTTTTTTTTTTCCACTTTGACCTTGAAGGCATTAGTATTAGTAAAGTAATATATAGCAAGATATATAAATGCAAAGAAAAAAGAAGATAGGGAAATAGGTCTTACATGGATAAGCATTTTACGTATGCTGAATTTAAAAATTCAGTGGACCAGAATCCTTTTAGGTCATCTAGAGTGGGATTCATAGAACTATAGCATACCAGGTTAGAAGGGGACCTCAAGGATCATCTAGTCCAACCTCTCTTGGCAAAATCACAGTGTAGACAAAATGGGCCAGCACCCTGTCCAGCTGAATCTTAGAAGTGTCCAGTACTGGGGAATCCACTACTTCCCTGGGGAGATTATTCCAATGGCTGAGTGTTCTCTGTGTGAAAACTGTTCCTCATGTGTCCAGTCAGAATCTCTCCAGTAGTAACTTGTACCCATCACCCCTCATCTTTTCCATGTGACTCCACATAAAAAGGAAGTCTCCATTTATTTTGTAACCATCCCTTTGAATACTGGAAGATAGTGATGAGGTCTCCCCTAATGCTTCTTTTCTCAAGGCTGAATAAATCCAGTTCACTGGATCCAATAGATGTGATTCTTAGCCCCTTCCACAGCATTAAGCCTCTGCCAAAATTGGAAATCTGTTTGATAGAAAACCCTTTATCTGAGTGGCTTCCACCTTGTTGCCTATGTAGCACTGATTTTATGGAAGGCTCATACTGGTCTGCAGATAATTCACAGAACTAGTTTGCCATCAGACTTTCAGATAAAATTTTCCTAAACCTATTTTTTTTTTTCCAGTGGAAACTTGTCTGTACGGATAACGATGGCTCACAGCAGTTTGGCCTAAAATGTTTGCAGGTTACTGATTGTGGCTGTTCAGTGTTTTGTTCTTTTTTTCCCCATCAAGCCATATACAGCCCATCGTATTTAGCAGTGCCTGAAGGAGATGCTGCTGTTACAAAAATAGTCACTACAGAGCGTATATCAAATTCTCTAAAGAAGAGACATCAGAGACTCAGCTAAGGGGACCTGTGGTGATCAATAGCTTTAAAACTGGCTGTGAACACTGGTACTATTGATAGAAGTGTCTGAGAGAACAAACTTGCTTATAGCATGAATCCTGAATTAAAGGCAAGATTAGGAAGATACGGAGATGCTTCATGAGCAAAGCCCACACATATTTCTCTCAACCCCCATCCCCTCTACTAAACATCCTGATGCAGACTTTGTTTCTGCAGCAAGTCTTGTCGTTTCTTCACAAAGAATTTCCAAGCTGCCAGTCAGTTATGAATCCTCCATATACAGGTCTTTTCCAGTAATTCAGCAGGTGAGGAAGAGCCTGTTTTTCCTATTGGGTGTGTATTTTCTGTCATCCTACTCTTTGTGGACTTATTTCATCTCTTTGTTCTGTAAGGAGTGCTGCTGGATTGCCATGTGAAGACTACAATGGGCAGCCTGAAAACCAAAGGCTGAAACCATTTCTTTGGAATAAAATACTGTATTTGTTCAATATTGTGTTACTTGTGCTCCTTCATTCAGAGCACCACACCATTCTAAACAAATGAATAGCAGTGCTGCATAGCTGGCCTCATCCTCCCAGAACCTTAAAACATCATCCTTCTTGAAGCTCAGAAGGATGTGATAATGCCCAGCAGGGCTGGCAGATGTGTGTGTCACACAGGGAGCTTCAAGGTTGCCATCTGGCTTGAGGCCCTTATCTATATCTATAATTATGAGGTGCTATAGCAATGGATTTAGTTGCTCATAGAGAGTACCAGAGCATCCTGAAAAGTAGTGCTTTAACTCTCTCCTTTCCTTCACAAGCCAAGAGGTTAGTTCACAAACTGCAAGTAAAAAAGTCACACACCAATGGATGTCTCTTTTCTTGAACATGTTGTTTGCCACTCAGTGTTCTCTTTAGGTTAGGCAGTGAATAGTGATGGTAGAGTCCAAGTCAAGTGTCCCTAGGTGGATACTTAAATGATTTGTGATTTGTTTCCTCCATAGGGTGTTAATTACAAAATATCAAAATATTTATTGCTATTTATAATTACAAAACCAAGTTCTCATTAGTATTGCTTTTTTGATTATGTTTGCTGCTTTTTTTTTTTTACCCCATTCGCTACTGTTATTTCACTGCCCAGTTTTATGGAACAGTGGAAGATAAAACTGAATTTGTGAACTCAAATTAAGTGGTAGATGAGAGACCAAATTCTTATGGGCACAATGAAATTTGCCTGAGCAAGGACATGGTAAGAATTTAACTATTTGGCTTTTAGTTCTGTAGAACTCTGTAAGCAAACTGCAACTTAGATAACACAGAAGGAAAACCTATTAACTGTCTTTGTGAATGATCTCTTTGTGTAGATTATGAGCTGAAGGACGTCTAACTTCATAGTGCTTTTCTTATACAGATTTAAATGAGCTTAATTTTTTCTTGTTAAAAAAATCTCGGGTTGGGTTTTTTTTTTTTTTTTGTTCTGTTTCATTGTTTAACCAGTTGAATTGCCCACTAATTTCCATTAAGATCTTACTAGTACTAGGATTGCTACATATAGTATGTTCACTGTAAAAGTGTGCTAATTGTCAAAGGTAAGTGACCTGTTCTTCATTACTATTTTACAGACCTGGTCACTTCAGAAACATCAGACAGAAAAAACTGCATGAGGAATTTTCAAAGTGCAGATTAAAATATGCCCAGTTTGGTGACTGGCATGGATATATTAACTGGCTTTCAAGAGTTAATGCTGTTTTCCTGCTTATCTGTGTCTATGCAAAAAAAACTATGGTATAGCACAATAGATATAATCCCTGTGGAAGAAGGATACTTTTGTTAAATTGTTTCTGCTTTCAATACAAAAGAACATGCATGAGGTAGAAATCTAGGTACAGATGGTTGTGGAATAGATCTGTCTCCTCACTGCAAAGTGCCCTGGAGCCCTGTCTCTAAGATAAGGCTAGATTTGGAACCAGAATTTATTTTAGAAGCATAATTATACACCCTCTCTAAATCAGACATGCTATTAAATGACAAATTCTCTCTCGTGGTTTTTGGGGTTTGGGTTTTTTTTTGGTTTGGTTTTTTTGGGTTTTTTTTGTTCCTTTATGAAAGCTGAATGTAGATAATTGCATTTAAATAATGTGCTGATCGTGATTCAACATTTAGCAGCCAAAGACTGCAACAGTTTTATTTGAAAATCCCTTATTCTATGCTGCTATTAAGGACACATGGAGAAAGAGGGGGAGTAAATATAGAAGGATCATACCTCTTAGCTTTACACTGCAGGTTTGCCAAGAAAATGGCAGCAGCTCTCGTCCTAGCCAGCAGCATATACCAAATTCCATAGACAAGCCATTTGTCAAGTGCCCGTTCTTGTTCTGCCTTCCTCTTAAAATAATAATGAATACCAATTAATGAAGGTACTTTAAATTCATTTTGGCTGCTTTTAGGTATCTAGTTCCTTAAGCAGGCTAAATTCAACAACCCTAGATACCTCTAGCCCATAAACTGCATAGACACTTATTTTTAATTCATGCTGGTATGCCACATAATTTTTGTACTTTCCTTCCCAAACTTGAGAACAGTGGCACTGTGTAATACTTGGTTTCACTGACTGATTATGGAATGTAGTCAGGATTGCATTTGTGAATTCATCGCTAACTTTTTAGGATTTTTTTTCAATTATAGAGATTTGAGTTACCTTCAGAAGCTTGTGGGATGATATTTGTTATATATACTGTGGAGATGGAAAATTAACATAAACTGGATTGTGGAGTTAAAGGAGTATTCTCATAAATTTCTGAAAATGCAAATACTGATTCTTTCCGTACCTGTTAATTCTACTGTTCTTGTCATAGAATTATCAAGGTTGGAAAGGACCTCTAAGATCATCAAGTCCAACTACTAATCCAGCATCACCATATTCACCACTAAACCATGTCCCCAAGTGGCATATCTATATATCTTTTAAACACTTCCAGGGATGGTGATTGACCACTTCCCTGGGCAGCCTGACCACTCTTTCAGTGACGAAAGTATTCCTAATATCCAATCTACATGTCTCCTGGCACAATGTGAGGCCATTTCCTTTCATCCTGTCACTTGTTACTCCTGAGAAGACTGACCCCCAATTCACTACAACATCCTTTCAGGTGATAAGGTAGAAGATGATAAGGTCTCCCCTGAGCTTTCTTTTCTCCAGGCAACACAACCCCAGCTCCCTTGGCTGTTCCTCATCAGATTTGTACTTCAGAACCTTTCCCAGCTCCGTTGCCCTTATCTGGACTTGCTCCAGCAGCTCAGTGACTTTCTTGAAATGAGGGGCCCAGAACAGGACACAGCACTCGAGGTGTGGCCTCACCACTGCTGAGTACAGAGGGACAATCACTGCCCTGGTCCTGCTGGCCACACTGTTTCTGATACGGCCAGGATGCCTCTGGTCTTCTTGACCACCTGGGCACACTGCTGGCTCATGTCCAGCTGCTGTCAACCAGCTCCCCCAGGTCCTTTTCCACAGGGAAGCTTTCCAGCCACCCTGAGCCCAGCCTGTAGTACTGCCTGGGGTTGTTGTGACTCAGGCACAGGATTCAGCACTTAGCCTTGTTGAATCTATCCTTGGCATCCTTCTTTTCTCCTTCTGTATTCTTTGAATACTAATTCTACCCTTATGATGCTTACCTGTAAAAGTTCTTTGTTTGCATAGGACTTTTGCAGGTGTAGCAGTATGTTATACAGAATATTCATTAATAATACAGCCTGTCTTGATGCACTAGCTAAAATCCAAGCTAGCAACTGTGCCTATGATTCTTGTCCTCCATAATTCCTTAACTATTTCTAAATAATTTTCAGCACAACTCTCTTTGGAAAGAAGGAGTTAGCGGGGAAAGGGACAGAAGTCTAGGATACTCACATTTCTAGAAGTTTATAGAATAAAAATCTGAGGAAATACAAGATGCTATATGAAAATCCCCAGAGCTGTGTTGCAAACTAACCCATTATCAGGCATAGTGACTCTGCATGGGGGGAAAGACAAAGCACAGCTGGGAGAGACTTCCGATGGGGTAGTATCTTATCAGTTACCAAGGAATCCAATCTTGCAGCAGCAGGTTTCATCACTCCTTATGATCACAGACCTGCTTTCTTTAGTATGCTGGTTCAGTTAGCAGAAGCAGTGGGGTTTGCAGCCCTCTTGTTTCAGTTTAATGCCATGTAGCAGAGTACTGGTTTTGCAACTTTAAAAAAAAAAAAAATTCAATTAGTAGAACTAGAGGAACTGTGACTACAATCTTTATTGCAGGAATACCTGTTAATGCAATTATTTAGGAAATTCAAATTATATTTCACAGAATTATTAGCAAATTCCACTCCTTCCACAGAGACTGAAGGAAAAAAAAAAAAAAAAAAAAAAAAGAAAAATTAAAAAAAAAAAAGGTTTGTTTGGAGTGAATGGTAATTCCTTAATTACTGGTTCAGTGAATAAGTACAGACTGCTGGGCACGGAGCCACTCATTGGAAGGGGAGCTCTTGAATGATGTCAATGGAGTGCCATATTTATGCAGTAATGTCTCAAGATAATGCCAATACAAAACAGAATGGTATTTGATATTTAGGAGAAGACACAGACAGGAAAACTTGGAACTATAATAAATGTATGTTTGATAACATTCTTTTTTGATCAGAATGTTTATTAGTAATGCCATATTGAGCCTGTAGAAAATGAACATTTAAAATAAACTTTGCTGAAAGCACATTTTCCTATGGCTTTAGAGCTTGTTTCATAGCTAAAATTAAATAAGCTTGAGATTTCCTCCGGAGTTCTCCATGTTTTATGGAATGTTTCAAGAACAATATAATCTTCCAGAAGCATATTCTGCGGAATGTAGTTTATGCATCCAGGGAATTGCTCACAGAGTACAACCTGGCTCAGTGTTCAAGCCTTACAGTCCTGCATCTTGTTCCACATCAGTCATAGTCTTCTCTGATTATTCTGTGCCTAATCAACTCATATGCAGCTTTCAAAGAAACAAACAGGAAAAACCCCAACAAAACAACCCCTGAAAACAGCTTTGTGGAGAGTTATTTTCTATGCTAAAATGAAATGTCTTCACAGGGGTGACAGCTAGGCTGGGTTTGGACTGGTCCTACACTAATGACAAAATCCAAACATCTATATTGCTTGCTTTCATGTTTTGCCCTTCCTTTTCTACAGGTCAGTTGCAATAAGGCATAAACAAATTTAAGTTTTGCTTAAAATCTTTAAATCTTCTGATTTTGGTGGATGCTATTCAGAGAATGGGTCAGATAAGTGTGAAAACTTACACTTTTGTCTTACCTCATCACAACTGTCCTCGCTTCACCTTTGCAAGTTTCACTTCACCTTTACAAGTTGAATGCTGTGTGACTGCAGGGTTGATACATTTGGCATTGCAACATCTGTACCCTGGGCAAAGAACGTCTCATGTGCTTCAATATTCTTGCAGTGTTTCAATAAGAGGGCAGTTCATGGGAAGAAACGCACATCCTCTCAAGCTCCTGAAAGCTTTTGTTATTAAGCAAAGAGGCACTGCTTTATTTTATGTCTGTCCAGCAGGCTTTCAGTCAATGCTGACCTCTTTTCCTTCCCTAGGTGTTTGTTGTTAGGTTTTGTGGGTTGATTTTTTTGTTTGTTTGGTTTTTTGATTGTCGGTTTGTTTGTTTGTTGGTTGGTTTAGTTTTTTAAAGCAGTTTCCTGTTTCATGGGGGTTGTTTGTAGGGGTAAAATTAGCCTTGTTCAGCATTTGGCATGGGACACCAAAGCTTGCTAGCAGTGAACTTCTTTTCAAGTCAGTCAGTCTTGCAATGATACTTGATGTGGTTATATTTAGGCTAAATAAAATATGGTGTAGAACCCTTTTCTTGGCTTCTCAGACACATCATATGTACACCCTCATACAGCTGACTGAAGCTGGGGAGGAGAGGACTGGAATGAAGATGACAAATGAACAGGGTTTGAGAAGTTATTCAGAGTTGAGAAGGATTGGTTGTTGTCTTTTTTGTATCTTTTTAGAATAAAAAGTATTTATAAAAAATTAGGTGTTCTTTTATTTAAAAAGAGAAAGCTGAGCCTTTTGCTGCTAAGTTCTGTGATTATTTCAAGGGCTGCTTCAGCGTCTAGCACCTGCAGTAGGAACTAATTAAAAAGATTAGTGTGTTATACGCAAATGTGAGGCTTTGGCTACTTTAGTAGCTAAAGCGTCTCATTGTATGCAGCTCTGTTGCCTTTATGGCTGTGCCCTCTCCAGAATATGCAAAACCAGAGAGACACTGCACAGCAGTGAAGGAAGTGTACAACTGTGGGGGTGCTGGTTTTGTTCAGTACTTCTGTAGTGTTTCTTCTCTTTGGAGTACTGCTCTAGCAGAAAGTTTCCCTGATTCCCCTATGACATCGCAGCATAAAACATGAGGGAAGCTACATTTGAAGCACCATAACCTAGGAATTTGCAGGAAACCTTAGGTGAGTACTAGCGGAACTACAGTGAAAGCAATGTGATCAGAATTTAACATTTTATATAAATTAAGAAAAAAATAAAATTCTAACAGCTTAGAACTATAGCAAATATTTCATCAGGGATACAAATCTTTCTGAGATTGAAACAGGTGTTTTCTTGTAGCTTTGGCGGATCTTACATTAGGGCACATCATCTCATTATTCCATAATGACACAAGAAATAATTATTTTCTAATCAAAAGGAGCTCTGAGTTTATATCTAGCTTACCAGAGCACTGCCTTCTAAGCTCTGTGTTATAGTTTAGCTGTTCTGCTTGCTGTGTTAGCATGTCTCCACTCATTTCAGTAACACTATGGTAATGCATTTGCTTTGGGGCAACTAACACACCAAAATAAAGGAGTTGAGCCTGAAGAGGTCTATATGCAATGCTAATCCAAATACTAACAGAAAAAAAAAATATACAAAACATAACTGCCTGTGTATGAGCACAGGATTCTGCATGCAAAAGTGTAGTGAATTTGTACTTTCTTACTGGTTACACTCTGCTTTTTGTGCAGAAAAGAACTTTGTTCCACCCCCTAACTACCTCCTACATCCCAGCTAATATTAAAAGCAGAGACAACTCTATAGAGAAATTATGTTGCTGAGGTCATTGCTTTTATGAAGTACTCACTGTCTCTTTATGAAGGATGGAAAATGAAGTTGTTTAAAATACTGTTGAATACAGAATGCATAAAATACACACGGCTTCTTTGCTTTCTCATCTGTTTCTTCTCTAATTTCTCCAAATTTCAAGACTGAGGCATCTTCTCTTACTGTTTAGCCAATCTACTCCACAATGAGAACTTTCTAGTTCTGTTCCTGTCATCTGTTTTTTTCTAGGGGTCTAAGTGGTGGTGTTTGTCTTTTTCCTCCCATTCAGGTACTGCTATGTGGATATTTGTTAGCAATGACTGATGTGGAATCTACATATGCAGACTTTATCGCTTCAGGAAGAACAGGTAGAAGAAATGCATTACATGACATACTTGTGTCCTCTCCAGGTGGGAACTCTAGTGAACTAGCCTTAAAGTTATCAGAGCTTGATATAAACAAAGCAGGTGAGTACATTTTGGACTTCTATTGCATTTATTTTAAACTAAAGTGAAAAGACTATTACACAAAGCATAGTTTTTATGCACACATTATTCACTTGACCCTCAGCAGCAAAATTATCTTTTTTTCTAATCAACAGGGGTTGCCTGCAATAAGAATCCCAGATTTCAGAAATGGAAAGAGTGGTTATTTGCAAGTACAACATGTCACTGAAAAAAGAGCAGTCATTCTGCAGTGAGTGCCTAGTGCAGGGTCCATATCAGGATAAATTTTATGAAAAATAGAGTATAAGGAAGAAAATAAGGAAGTCTTTTTTAAAACCCAAGTCTTCATAATATCCTTTAATGGAAGCTCTCTGGTTTGAAGCCTGGAGGAGAATCCATGTGGTTGCTTGAAAGGTTGTTGTGAAATTAATTTGTTTTCTGCTGTCCAAGGACAGAGCAATAGCAATGCAGTGTTGTTCCTTTTACCTAGATCTTTTCTGAGTAAGTTGTCTCTTTCTCCTTTCTGCTAATAGTTTGTCCTTCTTTTAAGGTGATAAGTAGTAATGCAATCTTAAATCTTACTTTACGTTTAATGTTACCAACATTTGTAAATGTTTGTGCACTTTCAGTGGAGAGGAAGGATGGACATTAGACCTTACATTAAATAAAAATAGTAATATGACTGTGTAATTTTCATGTTATGTGGATGGGGGTTAATGACTGGATCTTACAGATATTAGAAAGACGTTTTCAGATCTTAAGGAAGAGGTCTTTGGCTTAGTTTAGTAATAGCAGAAGAAAATGAATGCAGCAAAGAAGAAACTGTTGATAGGCAGCTGCCCTGTTTGTGCACATACTTTTCTCAGAGATAATGACAAGAGTTCTGAGAGGTAGAGTCTTCACAGGGCAGTCAGATGTGGGCATCATGATGTTCAGGTGGTTGCAATGCAGTTTTGAGTAGGGGATTCTTTTTTTTTGCTTTTGGACTAATGTGCATCCTGAGCCATTCCTTCTGCAGTTGCCAGTTTTGGACCTAAAGATTCTAGATAAGATGCATGCAATTCTAGCTGGGCAGAGCCTTTAGTTTGTTGGGTTTTTTGGTTTTGGGTTGTTGTTTTTTGGTTCTTTTTTAAAGAAAAGCTTTATTAGTATGTGTGTAGGTGTGTCTATTTTAATGTGTGGATAGGTGTAAAATGTTGGGAAAATAGAAAGTATGTGCCATTTGAAATGCATAATGCCAACCTGCCTTCTTGCTTTAATTTTCTTCAGTCTCAAATTTACACTTATCAAAATTGTCTTTGATCTTGTCTATTTAGATGATATAAATAATCCCTATTTTTAAGTTAAGCTGTGGAGTGGTTATAAGCCAGAAATGTGTTCTTTTGTGAGCTATAAAAAGAATGTGACTTTGTGCCTGTAATATATGTTGATATGCATTTTGTACCTGCAGTTCACTCTGTAGTGATGAGAATGGTTTAAATAACTGTTAGCCTAATATTTAAGACATAATTTGTGAGTCCATTTACTTCTTGGAGACCCGTTTTGCAGCCTGAGTAACTTAATCATTGCTGTAAAGTGTACAAAGTTGTTCTTAAAGTTACCTTAGGTAGTAGAAACAGAAATTCCTGCGTACTTCTTCAGAAGGTTATGCAAGTTTCAATTAGGTATAATGAAAATATATTTAAATTTTGTATTATTATTACATCTAGGTACCAAGTAAAAGCCTCCAAACCAAAAGTATTGCCAAAGGCATTGTCTTACACTAATACTCTCATGAATGCTAGGTATTATCCCATCATGTCTTTCCAAACCAAGAGAGGCTAAAAAGTATTTTGCATGCCAAATCCCAGTTCAGAATATATTAGTGCTTGTGGGATGCATACATGCATCACACCTGACAGGATTATGAGGAAAACACGTGTTTGAGAGTTATATCTTATTTCTTTCAAGGTGCACGTCAAACAATTTATGCTAAGTACTACCTAATTATGTAAATATAGACATCAAATTTTGATTCTCTCATTTTCTTTTTCTTTTATACTTATTACAGCTACACGCATTTTCTTGCAAAACTGTAAGTACGTATCCTTTCAACTGCGTGGAGTAATGGCAGAGCAGGATAATGCAGATATTAAAGAAAAAAAAGATGGTTGTAAAACATACATAAATTAAACTACCCAAGCATGTTTAGTACATTCACTTGGAAAATCCTGCAGATACATTTCCTGTATAATACCAGAAAGGTTTTGAACAGGACTAGGCAGTGAGGCCTCATTCAAAGACCACATATTTCTATCATGCACTAATTGATACCTGAAGTGAATGCTGGTTAATCCCCTCATCAATAAGCCAACAACAGATAATTAAGAGTTTACTGTAATACTTATAATTATGCATAATACATATAATTACTGTATAATGTTCTCCCAAACAGCTGTCCTAGGTTTTTTTGTCCATAACAAGCTAACAACCTGCAATTATCTATGGAATGGACATATTTACCAAAACTGAAAATACATCTTCCAAGTACTCTGTGTCAACAGATTTTACCTAAATTTAGTAAAAGCAATACTAGGTACATCTGATAAGTAGAAAACTGCAACAGAAATCATAAGAAAGGAGACAAAAGAAATATTTGAGTTGGAAAATCAGCAGCCTGCTCAATACTCTCAACATAACCAATGCAATCCAAGAAACCTGGTATTGAGATCATCTTCAGGCAATTGTAGCTAAATGAAGTAGTAAGGAAAAAGTACAATGAAGAATAAGAACCAGTCTCTGCAGATTGAATCTCTAAAAAAAACTACTGTTTTTTAGGTGCTAGAGAACACAAGTGAAAAGGACACTTTCTTATAAAACTTGTAGTGGTCCAACTGTCTACAAAAAATGGAGATAATAGCATGTTGAAGTCATACAGAACTGCAATGAAGGACTGATTGTAGAAATTTGTGATTAAATGTGATTTTACTTCATGGTAGAAGTATTTTAGGCATAAGAATGGGGAATATTGATAGACCGTAGAGGCAGTAATCTTACAGGAAATAAAACAAGTTAAAAGCTCCACACTAGCAGGACTAGTAACTGTTGCCAGGTTACCATCTTGCACAAGTGTATGGGGACTTGGAGTATTGTTTTGTTTCTTGTTTAATACTGTTTACTGCTTTCAAAATGCTGTGTAAGAATTGCAGTCTTACTCGTAAGACCTTATAGCCATCATGTTTTAAAGGAAGAATAGTTCAAGGGTGTGCTTAGGCAGTTTTGGGATTCTCCAAACTTAGAAGCGAGTTTATTTCTGTAAACATACTTTATACCCTTTAGTAGAAGAGCTCTACCAGCAGAAAGAAGTAGTTTGTAGTACCAAGTGTATTATAGATTAAATGGATTTAGACTGATGAGTTTTTTTCAGCGAGTTGAGAAGAATCTCTTTACAAGTGGTACGTTAGAACCTTAGTGTTCCTTCTCTGAATCTTTGTGCTCTATGTTTAACATTTAGATAGTGAAATGTTTAGGCGTTGTGTCCAGGAAGATTTTTCTTTTAAACACAAATAAAGTTGTTTGTTTGTTTCTTTAATAAGAATTCTTCCAGGAAAGTTTGGCTTGCCCAGATAGTGTAAGGGATATTAAAGACTTCCTAGTAGTCAAAATAAATGGAGGACAGAGCAGACAAAAAAGGGACAAAACCTCAAGATTGCACTCATCTGGACTTTTACAGTATCAGAATAAATGTAGGAGGCTTTGGAGAAAGTGTTTGGACAACTTGGGCAAGACTGTCCAATAGTAAAAATTGCACATAGATCTATCCTGATGGAATCCTTCCTAACTTGAGAGATGAAACTGAGAAGTCATTTTTTGAGAAATTGCCTTGCAAAACAAATGTTAGCTTATTACTCAACCCAAAATGAACAGAAGAAAAGTCAGTTTCACAGGTTAATCAACTTTCTATACAACTTTTCATCAGGTTGAATTTGATAATTCACAATACCCTCTGAGGCATTTTCCTGCCTAAATACTCAGTGTATGCACAAAACTCAGCTCTCATGTCTAAGCTGTTTGCAATGTTCTTTGCAATCCAAAGAACTCTTTTCCATCAGTAATGTGCCTTTTCTTCTACACAGAAAAAAAGGAATGTGTTTGTGGTGCTTATTTCTATAAACAGAAATAAAAGTGCAGATGTACAGTGATCTGAAATGAAGAAACAGTAAATATCTGCATTGATAACCCTACCTTTATTCTAAAGATCTATACATTAAAGTTAAGAGGCACAACTATCTCTATTAAGACATCTTTACCACATAGCCATGGAATTTTCTTCTCTTAACTACTGTATCAAGCCAATTCAGTATGAATTAATCAGAATCCTTGCAAGATACAAGAGGTGGTGTATGTCTTAACATTATTCCTTGTACACAGGATGTGTTGTGTTCCTCAGATTGTTCTAAGGTTTGTAGTGAGACAGCTGGACTGAATGCTGTGGGACATGGTGCCGAAAACAGACACACAGAACAAATACAGCTTTTACAAACTATTGCTTTTATTGGAGTTGCACCTCTTTATAGCAAACTCTGTTCAGACTTGGTGCAATGAAAGTTTTTCTCTGATGCTGTCATAGTATCATAATGAATAAATTTTCAAAAATACTGCTGTTTTTGTTACATTCTTTAATTTCTAACTACTTTACAGCTTTACTGAGAATGATAGTGTGATTGTAACTAGGAATTTGCATCTTGAGAGTCACCTCCAAAACCAAAGCATGACTATCTTAGTAGTAAAGGGTTTCATATTTCAGTTTCAGTTTCTTTTGACTTTGTATTTGAAACTGAAGATGAACAATCAGGGTTCTGGAAGCAAGACCTGTTTATTTTAGGGTGGATTACTCATCCTTTTCTTCTGTGTTACAGAAGGAGAAGGAGATGCACAAAGAAATCCAAGTGAGCAAACCGGTGAGGCCCAAGGGGAGGCAGCAAAGCAAGAAAGCTGACATCTGACTTTGACCAAGTGGAGCAGCTGCTGGATGTTTTCAGACTGCAAGAGTGTGCTGGAACAAATTTGTTTCCATGAGCAAGCTGTTAGAAAAGAAAGTGCATGTGTCTTCACTGCTGGAACCCACTCAACACAATGCTAAAAATGGGGGTACAAGCTGTGACAGAAGACAGACTCTCTACCTCTGTCATTAGCAATGGTTGAACGTGTATTGATCTTTTTGGGATAGTGTCATCAAATGGATCCCTTCATAGTGACTACTTGATGGGAGCACTTTTAGAAAGTAGAACAGGTAAATCTTGTAGCAAATGGCCTTTGAAACATCAGAGGATCTACTTGTGTATCATAAGCAAAGGCTTGTGTGATCCTCATTGTTTAAAATTCTCTGGCCAAAGTGTTTGCCCATTATAAGAACTGTAAAGAACGCACTGTTTTTAGAACTTTGCATCTGTTTTACAGGTCTGTTATTTACAATGGTTTTTGTATTGTACGACTTAGATGCTCCACACTGCCCCTTCTCAACTGCTTATGAAGAATATTTCTGTTACTGTGAATTTTTCTACCACGCGTTTTGAAAGGGCTGCTTTTTTGCATAAGGTGGTGATGTGCACATGATAGATCTAAACGTCAACTGCTAAATTGATTATGCCTAAACCTAAATGACTCAGCAACACTGATTTGTTACTAAATGAGCCTTCAAAACGATTTGTTAATGTGAATACTTGAGCGTGTGTTGTGTCCTTGGTACAGTTTTGCCACTCGCCTCTAGTTAGTTGCATATCAGAGACTCAAATTGAATCTTATATGTTATTCTTCCCCGTTTTTCTAATTTTATTCCCAGTTTCTTAATCTTTCTCTGAGATATTTTTTTAAAATGTTAGTCCAAGTATTTTATTGTTATGGTAGTTTTAAGAATACATTTGTAACCTTATATCAGTTAAAATTCAAACAAATTCCATGGTGCTAGAAGTTTTCTGGTTCATGTTGTTTAAGATGGGCCTTGTTTACACATGGGAAAATAACTGGCATAGGTTATTGCCAATTATATATTCTGAAATGAGTTTTAGAATGCAGGATAGTCCGACTAGTGGATCATGGGCTGGATCCAGAGAGGGGGAAAATTTTTACTATTCCTTGCCTTTGCTTCAGTAGATCAGGCTGTTGAGTTTGCTCTGCCAGTAGCCTGTTACTGATGCACCAGCACAGCCAAGCGCTAGAATCCACTGCAGCAGCCTTTTGGCTTGGAGTAGGGAAGGGAACCGAGAGACTTGGCATCTAGCACCCAAAAGACTAGATTTTTTTCCCATTTCAGTTATTCCAAAATGAAAGTCCAAACTGGACCTTCATCAAAATACCAGGATAGTTTGTCCATCCAGGACATAACTTAAAATATCTGCAAATTAATAACCTGTTCTGCAGTAGCTATTGCTTATTGCTTTTCTTCTCCCCATCCTGCCCTGATAGACAATGCCATACATGAGGCTGAATGCTGCAAAATGGGGCAGCCACAGCTCTGTGTGACTAAGGTGAGTGAAGAGAGTGACTGATAGCAAACCACGGCAATCACACAAGCAGCAATCACAAGGTCAGAAGATTTGTTTTCTTTTATTAACAGGAGGTGATGTCACTTTCTTTATATATAGTATATATATTATATATATTTTTGTGTTGTTGGTTTCAAATGTTATGCACTTTTTAATGTTTGTAAACTTTTACTAATGAATAGTGTGATTGCTTCCTGAATAGATTAATCATCAGTTAACAAAACATTCTTGTGGCCACAGCTGTTTGTTTCTACCATATGTATCATAGTACTTGTCACCTCAAAATCTTTTGTGAGATATGTGGAGAAAAAAACCCCACTTTTGATCAGTATTATAAGATCATTTATTAGTGTTAATAAAAAATAAGCCAGCAGTATGCTTGTGGCTCATTAGTGTAATATTAACTCTCACCTTTTAATGTTTGGAAGCTGAATGCCTTGCTGTCTTATTAGCTGTCAAATGCCCTATGTTTTTGATAACAGCAGTAGTCCATTTGCTTTGAAAATACTGCTATCCTTTAATTATTTATTCACTGTTTTCACTTGGTGTTCCTTTCAAACTTGATACATTATTATTGACCTTTTTTTTTCTTTTAATTATTTCTCCCCCTTTTGCTCTTGCATCAAGTCTTCAGGCTGAATTGGTCGCCCCTTTGTCATGAACTACTTACTGTCAATCTAGCACAAATTCTAGAAGGAAATAAGATTCCAGAGGTTTTTTTATAGTGTTATTTTAGTGATGATCCATGAAGCATCATCAATAAAATGTTGTGGAAAGAGGCAATAGCGAAATAAGGATTTACAGTACATTAAAGTGATGGTTTTCCTTATTTTCCTTCAGTGCTTTTCTTTATTTCAGTACACTTTCCTTCCTTCTTAATTCTTTTGTGTTGTTAAATAAAATTAATTTCAGCCTCTGTTCTCTATTTTGTACCAGTTTCTTCTCTTTCTTCTCTTACTTTCTACTGTTTTAAAAGAAATTATGGAGACCTTCTCTGATTTTTGAAATGCATCTCTTTGTGAATGAAAGTAGCACTGATAATTTTAGTAAAAGGCTGTTTATGTTCCTCTTCCCCCAGAAATGTATGAGTGCTTGCTCTATCACTTGAACTCTGCTTGCTCTCTTAATTTGGGGTATTTCTGTAGCATCTATAAGCAGGCCCCACTTAATGTACACATGTGGTTAGTCTATGTCAAGTCACAGCACTGTATCTTGAGTAGTATTATTACCAACGCAATTACAGAAGAATTAGTTGAAGTACAGCCACACCTTTACTTCTGTGTAATTGCATCATATAACAGGGACACTGATGGCAACCCAGTCAAAGTCTGGTTCTATTTTTCCTTTTGCTAGTTATCTTTTTCACACTCTATCTTCTATTCCAGTGTCATCTTTATAATTTATTGTTTTCATGACAGGTTAATATTTAAATGGTTTTTTAATCCATGATTATCCTAGAAAGATCTTCCCAAAACTTTATATAAACTCTACAATGTTAGGTCTGGAATATCAGCATAATAGAATACTCCTTAAAGGTTTGGCTTTGGTGGGATGGTGGTGGGGATTTTTTTGTTTTACTGCCTCTTTAGATGGATATTTTCAGTGCTTCCTTCACCCTGCAGGACCATCACTTAAAAAGTCTCTGTACTCATGCTCTTTTTTCCATAAAAAAATTTATGACTATGTCTACAAGCATTCCACTTGAAGGGTTTAAGTTCCCTGTCCACTTGAAACATACAGGTTTTAGAACTAGAATTGGACAGAGATACTGGCATTTCTTTCTTCTGGTTATTTCCATTAATATTGGCCATGTGCTTCAGAAAGCACATTAAAAGACAGCAGCAAGCTACCTCATCAAACTATCATTTGAAGCCAAAAGTTCACCATGACCTCCCATACAAAAACCGTTAAATAAACATGGAAAAAAGGTCAGTATATTTGCTACTTGGCTGTGTAATTTCCATTGCTATGTTTTGCAGGGTTTTTTCCACAATTTTGAAGTGGGAAAAAGTGTATCCTGGTATGACTGCAAATGGGTAATTATCTGATGCCCAGAAGGAATAGCTACCAAAGTGATTAAGCTGAAATTTCAGCCTTTCTCGGCTAAACTGAAGAATTTCAGGTGTGCTTAATGTTTGTGTTTTATGTTTCAGAAACATCAGTGAATTTTGTCAGGAAAGACAGAGCTGCTGTTGAGACTGAGCTCAATATAGTAACCTCAGCCTTGAGGAAGTTTGCCTGACCTCAGCAGTATTCCGATGTTGAACTGCTGTACTTTTGTCCTGACTTGTTTCACTCTGCCTCTCATTCTGGCTGGTTTATTTTCCATCTTATGCTTCCCTCATGTAAAACAATACCCTAGAAGTATATGGATATGGAGTGCTGTATTTCAGTATATCTGAGTGACTAAAGTCTTGTAGTGGAAAGGTTGTTTCATTTAATCTTTATGACCAATGCTTCAATTTGTTTCAAAATTCTTATCATGAGAGAAGCAATAAAGCCAGGAAGGAAGTGTGAATTCAAGAATATAGGCCATCAATATAAGGAGAATATCTTTTCTTAAGAGTAAGGCAGGAGGGGTCCAGTGCAGAAAATAGCTTCCTCCATCATGTGATGAACAGTCAGAATGTGTTGCTAATAGCTAAAAAGATGACAAGTTGTTCAACTTTAGGTGATGTTTTGAGTTTGGAAGCAATTTCAGGTTTTCAACAGTGCTCTAGAACAGAAGTGTCCATAAATCTGTGGCACTTACCCTTGAGACCAATCACAACATCACTGGGTTTTAGAGAAAGAAATTTATTTGAAAATGAGCTCCATCTCGGTCAGACCCAATACAATAGAACACAGGATGCTCTCAAAAAGCAGAAATATTTAACAGCTAATAAAATTATAGAAATCAAGGTAGCAGCAGAAACATTCTCACTGTTCTTTGCAGGCTCAGGCTGAACTTTTCTCCTACAAGGGAGTAGGGACAGAAGTGACCAATATGGATGTTTCGTACATTTCCACTGTTTCATGTAACATAGTGCCAATATCCTTCAGAAAGAAAATAATGGCCAAAAAATGAGCTGAACAAATAGGAGAGCAGGGTACTGAATTGGCTTATATATACAAACAAATACAAACAAATCTTAAAAGCGGAGAGTAAAGCTAAGCAAAAATATACTGCACTCATGCTTACAAAAAGCATCTCTGTCTTCTGAAAGCAGCAGGACTTCATGCTCTATCTTTTTACATTGATTCTTACATTATGTCTTGGAGCTGCTGATGTTTAGGATGGAGAGCAGGACGGACTTGTCAGCCCATGACATCTGTGTACAAATGATCATGGTATTTTCAGGCGACACATACTTCAGTACCCAGAAACCTACTGTTTATAAAAAGACTAATGCTAATGATGACTTGCTTCTGAGTTCTTAAGGTAAGCTTTTAGCAAATTAGCCATCAGTTTATATTTTCAATCCTATTTGCTACTAAGAAATTTTCTGTTCCATGAGTGTGGTGTGATGAGTGACAGCCTTATAAGGGTTTGAATGAGGCAGATGATCTTGAGTGCTCCCAAAATGTCTGAAACAAAAATATTTGTAAAAAATCCACACCACCTTCCTCCAATACTGAAGAAAGATAAGTGTTTTGTATTTTTTTAAATAATAAATCTATTATACCAGTGGTTAATCAGTTAATGCTTAGAGCTAGTTCCATAAAAAAATCCACCATTTTATCCTGAAAAATTAATCAGATTTTAACATAAAAAAGGATGAACAGTGAAATGAAAAAAAGTAACTTGGCAGTAATTTAGTAATTTATAGGAAATATTGGTGTATCATCTAAGAGAGGGATGGGAGATACCTGTAGGGAGATGAAATCTTGAGCAGCTCTTCAAACCAATGTCAGGATTAAAGCTGTCTGTCATTCAATCAGTACTAATGTGGCCCAACTAATGGATATGTTAGCAGGTGAGTTGATCTATTCTGCATCTTGCTGTTGCTTTAACGTGTAAATTAAGTCTCACTGGGCTCATCAGACATGGGTATTGCAAACAGATACACAGAAACAGTTTTTAAGTATGAACACAGAAATAGAGACTTGCAAGGCAGTAAAGAAGAAAACATGATTTTTTTAACCATGTAGCATGCTGACAGATCGGTTTCATTACTCATATATTTCCATTTGTATATCCCTTCTTTTTCAATAAAAAACAACACATGATTGTGCAAATAAATTCAGTATTGCGATGAGCACATCAGCAAAACCACGCATCTTTTTGGTAAAGTTCAGTTATTATTTGGGACCTCAAACAGCAAGTATCCAGCCAACGTATATTAGCCATACCTTTGATGGGGGAATGTTTTATCATTCATTTTTAGTGAAGTTCCAATGTGTTTCCTGTCAGTTCAGTCAATTCACTTGCCTGTAAAATGTATTATGTTGTCTGCATTCTTTTCAGTTCAGTGATTAGCTGGCTATTGATGTAAGAACACATGTTGTGAAAAAGTCATGTATTGTAATGATATCTATCTGCTGCTTTAATATTTCTCTGTATCAATAGAACAGGACATATGTGAGTCATTTGGGTCAGGATCTACTTAGAAACATCCTGGGACTGCTGTCACTAGTGGGAATCCAATAACTGCTCCTGGAAAAGGCTATGCTAGGGTTTTTTTCTGGAATGGTATTATAGTTACAGATGAATATAAAAAATCAACACTACATATCATTTTGGGGAGGGATGGGTAAGGGATGGGGCAGGGGCAGGTGCAGTGTTACACGGGTAACCTGAAAACCATATGCTCACTGAAGTGTGGCTACAAAATTAGATCTGGCAAACTTAAAAAGCTTTTAATATTTTCAGAAGTTTTGCCATAACCCATACAACATTTGGAAATATTTTTCAGGCTAATTTCTTTTCAACAAGTATGGCATGCACTTTATCAAAACACATTGGTTAGAAGATGCAATAGAAAGTAGAAATAGTCAATCTGAGTGTATAGCCATGAAAAAAGTGTCACTCCTGCACATTGCCCTCCCTCACAGCAGCTGCAGGTAGTGCTTGTGACTGTTGCAACACACTGTATTTTAATTTGGTTGGAACAGGCTTTTCAAGAGACCTTGTGGAGTACATCTGAACCATACCTTCTATCACAAGGAAGAGCTGGTCATACTGTATCAAGTAATTATTTCTTCCTGTCTGACGTTTAAATGAAAATAGATTTACTATTCACTCTAACATGTACTTCTGACTATCCATGTGGTAATAAAAATGGTTCTGCTTTAGGCTGAAGTGTAATAGGATGCCTTGTACTCAATTGTAATGTCCTACAGATCTGTACATATTTTATGCCTATATTTGCACTAAAACTACACTATATATTTTCCAATTAAACATCACAGACTAAATGGGAATATGCAACATAAAAATATTGTGTGGTATTTAGCTTTTTGAAGTATACACTCCTTTCTTCCTGGAAGTTATGCACAAGTACAAATAGGACAAAACTTACGTGTTTCAATAAAAAAAAAAAATCTTTGTTTTCACAGCCTCATCTTTGATCCTGCAATGCAGTCAAAATGTAGACAGTGTAACATCTGATTATAGTCATCATTTCCCTAGCAACAGACTGAGATCTTCATTCAATATATTATACAGTATATTTCAGAGAACAGGGCATGCTGGAAGGGAAGATGGATGACTTCACAGGTCTTTTTCTTCTATAATTCTCTCATCCATGGAAAGAATTAAGAACTCCCTCTGGACACAAACACAACATCCTCATTTGTTTGGAACTGCAAACACCAACGGTATATAATAATGATGATCCTATAGACACTGTTACCACTGTGGCTTTGTTATAGAGCCCTCCCCTCCAAAAAAAAATTTAAAAAAAGCAAGTAGCCTGGAAACTAACCGCTAAATAGTACACTGACACCTCCTGGTGGCACTGAGGTGTATTTTCAAATGGGAGGATTCAACATTAAACCAACCTATAGAAACAAGTCCAAACGGCCACGATGTATCTGGGATGATTAAGGTGTGAGAAAAACCTTTGAAAATTATGCCAGCAAAGTATTGTAGTTTCCCCTTTTACATGATTAAATTATGGGCTTGAGCCACTCCTTAAAGTTACAGGACAAAGAAACAATTTTATCTTAAAAGCAGTGTGACAGCTTGGGCTTTGAAATCTGTGATTTCCATGAACCAGTCTGCCAGGTTGCATCACAAGGACGTACAAATGCGCTGTACATGAATTGAAGGTGCCAGATACAACCCTGAAGCTTCACACATCGAAAGGGTTAGCCCTTTCTTTCAGTTACCATCTTTTAGCCATTCTTGCCAGAGAGCTGAAATAAACATTAAAGGAAAGCATTCTCCCACAGGGATTGTTTTTGACTAAGTTCATTTAGTGGCTCTGAATATGGCAGTCACTGAGCATGAGACTCAGAACAGCCTCCTAAACCTAAAAGTCTTTCAGGAAGTCAAGTTCCTGCTCTTTTAGGCAGCTATTCACCACTTTTACCAGGGATCTTTTAAAGTCAAAACACAAAACCCTAAAAAAAGCACCTAAACATAGCTCAAGGTCCAGCTGCTGTTGCCTTTTGTGGCTGAAGATGAGATCTCTTCCCCTTTCCACAGCATCAGGCCTGACAAAGTTCAAGAAGCATTTGGACAATACTCTCAGGCACACCGTGTGACTCTTGGGAATGGTCCTGTGCAGGGCTGAGTTGGACTTGATGATCCTTGTGGGTCCCTTCCAGCTCATCATACTCTTGTGATTCTGTGAAACTTCGTGGCATTTTGCTCTTTAAAGGAAGTACCTCAAGCATACATAAAACAAAACAAGGGCCAGATGGTCATGGCAGTACACTGTGTCTTAGTCTAACAGTCACTCTTGCTAGGACACCCCTTTATCATAGGGTGTAGCAATAGTGCCTGTTTCCACAACAGTTTGAGGAATAAAGCTTTGATCCATGACATCAAAGGTTTAGGATAATTTCCATCCTTTGTCTGAGGCTTTGAATCTCCATCATCTACCTTCTAGGCAAGAAAGTACTCTAGTGCTGAGGTCTCAAACCTTCCTTTTAAAGCATTTCCCCACTGTGTAAAAAGAAATTAAAGGCTTTACCTTCTCCCAGATGAATGCCCTAACCACTAGATTGCTTCACAATGGGTTGAAAACTATGCTGATTATTTTCTTTAAGGAAAAAGGGTAGGATTGATAATCTCATCTTCAAAGGAAATTACTCAAAGGAATTTACATACTTAATAGAGCAGTCAAGGCAAAGAAAAGAAAGGCACCCCCAAGCCCAAAGGCAGAGATTTACATCCTTGGCAAGCAGGTCTTAAATATCACCTTGTGCTCTTCTTTACATGCTTATGTATATGACTTCTGAAGATCCCATATCTATGCCCATAACTCAATCTAGGCATCCTCAAAGGACAGAGAATTGCAATAGTCTTAAGTCTTTAGCTCTCACATGAGAGATCACAAACCCCACAACTGAACTGAAATTTAGGTATAACCAACATTTTCCCTCTAACAACAAGAATGATAAACGTAACTATTTAAACATAACTTCTTAAACATAACTATTCAACCAGGTGTTAGCATACAGGAGCAGATTTCCTTCTGGCATTAATATTCCAGGCTAATTTTCAGAGAGGTTCATGACAAACAGCTGCTTTTGAAGCTGTCAGTTACTGCTTCCCCATCCTAGGGTCTTTGCCTTTATAACGCAACCTGGCTTTTTTTATGTATGGTGTTGCTAGTCCATAAAAAAACCCCAAAATATCCTTTATCAAGAGAAACATACAACTTGAAGAATACAATTTAGGTGCAGAGGAAGAAAAAAAAAACAACCTACAAAATCATTGGAGTTAATCCTTTCCTGACCTGGGAGTTGCTTTTACGGTATTTCAAATAAATACTTTGTCAAGACTTTTAAAAATAAAGACCTACTCTTCACTAAGAACATTAATTTATAAATAATATGAAAAAGACATAACTTATACAGCTGTGTTTAACAGAAATATTTATCTTGTATGCATAGAAATAGGTATATATGTGACAAAAAAAAACATACCATAAATCTATAGCTATAGAGAAATTGATGAAGTCAGACACTGAAATTAAGTGGTCATCTGAAAAAAGAAAATTGCAGGTGGGCATTTTCCCTTGACTCCATCTCTCTAAAATCCATTGTTCCTGAGTAGATGTGAGACTGCTGGGGCAAATTCAGCTCCTATGACATAGAGTAATAGTGCTGAAGTGAATATTACACTTATTTATTGGCTTTGAGAGCAGGAATTGGCTGTACCCTATAATTTCTGCATCAAGCCCATGCTGTAAATCAGATTCATATTTTAACAGGATTTAAATCTGTGCATATATGTATTTATTCCTAGGGTGTTTGTTGCAAAGTTGCTACTTCAGGTCCATCAGTAAAGAGGGGGGTGTCCAATATTGGACTGGCATTCCTTCTAATGGAAAGATGTAAAATGTAAAATTGTCTAATGTAAAATGTCTGTATACTAAAAATTTACCCTTAACAGAATTCAGCAAGGATATTTCAGAGCTCACTGCTTTCCTTGAAGATATAACTACAATATTGTTACTGTTTACAGTGCCAGAGCTGTATGGACCATCTAAGAAATAGCATATTGCTCTGAAAGTCCAGAACACCAAACAGTGCATTTGAAACACAAAAAGAAAAAGAACAATTCTTCAAGCAAAATCTTGATATTTTCATTCCTTTCATAGTTATTTGACATTCAGCTTTGAGATCTTAAGGAGTCATGACAGAGGATTACTATTATTATTGTTGTTGCTATTATTATTATCTAATACGGAGTTCATTAGTTTTTTTTTATCATATCTTGAGTCTGCAAAACTTTCTCACAAAACAATTACCTAACTACAACCATGGTGAAATCCGTATAAGAGAATCCATAAGGGAATAAAATCACTGCATGTATATATTTAATACATGGCAATTAATTTAATATAATGGTATACTTCAGCAGCAGACACCTTCTCCCTGCCTCCAGGTTTTATCCTTAGGACAACCCCACCTTGGTGACTGACACATCCATGAACCTGAATAATGCCACCTTTCTACATCACCCTCACCTTTTCTTTACTGGGAAAGGAAAAGAAGAAGGTATCCTATACTAAACTCTGTTTTCCAGAGACATGGTGCTTTTTGGAACTTATTAATGATATTTGCTGAGGTCAAGTGATGTCTTTAGTACACCTGACTTTCTCATTGCACAAAACAGAGGCTTTTTAGGACAGCAGATGCAATTTCCTTCTAATGGAAACCATTAGAGTGAGTGAGAACAGTGAGCTGGTACACACAAAATTTTTACTTTGCTGTGGGGCTGAGGGGCCCAGCAGCACAATCCTGGGCCTTACACTTTAAATGTTCAGTGCTGCATTCTAGAAGGGTTCATCCCATGCTTGCTAGACCCTACAGACCAGGTGCTTTCTAAGATATGATGTCTGGTATGTTGTGGAACATTTTTTGTTCACTCAAAGTATATAAAAAGGAAGGTAAGTTTGACAACATCATACACTGCCAAGTTAAACATAATTACAGTAATACATGTGAGATCTATTGGAGGAATTCTTCACAGTTTAAATGCTTTTGAAGAGATGACAGAGGACTTTTTGAAATTCAAACATTTACAAGGCCAGACTTGACAGCAGACAGACACATAGTGGGCACAGAGATTCTAAAAACCAGATGAACACACTCCTGGTTCAGTTTCTCGTTTACAGCAGTATTTTTAAGAAAAGGGTAAGACAGTTAGACTGCTTTGCGATAACAGGTCTTACTTGCTGCTTTTGTGAGTACCCTTCCTCTGAGTTTCCCAGCCTTGTTCTTCTTTTTGAAGTGTGTCATTAGCAACTCCAGTTCTAGAAATGCTGAGCTTTTTCTCCTGACCAGTCTTGCTGGTCGCACAACATGTTACCTTTTTGTTCCAGCTTGGACTGGACCTCTCCAACAGCAAATCAGACATCCCATACTGAAGCATCTTCCAGGAATTGTACAGGTAAGTCAGAATTTTGGTTTTGTGATAAATTGTAGATGAACTTTCCCTTTTTTACACTTCACCTTATCCCATTTCATGTTTTAAGTCCTGCAAGTCAGAGTTAAGGAGTGATATCCTTTCTTTCAGTTTTAGAAAGCCATTTGTAGTCTTCCTTTATATAGTCAGTCACAAGACAGATGGATGCAGTATAGCATATAGCAAGCTATGAAGTCACATAGCAGATGGATGCCAATTAAGCCAATCACAGATCATGACAGTTTATTCTTTCTCTTTTTTATGAAAAACATTTCTTATCAGGGTGTTCCAGCATTTTTCTTGACTGTATTGCACTAGGGAAAGAATACTTACAGAGCTCCTCCTGTAAGGCAGTGCTCTGTACCCAAAACAATGAAAACTTGAACTTCTGGGGACCTGAATAGAAGGGGAAGGTAGCAGTGCCAGTCAGGTAGAATGTCCTTTCCGAGCAGAGGCTCAGATGCCAAGGGACTCACTCTGGCAACACAGACCTTATTGTTAACACTTTCATAAAGTCTCATATGGAAGAGGCTACTGCAGAGAGAGATCTGTTCTCAGTTCCTGACCAAGTGACAGGATAACACATTTAGAAGGAATAACTAATGAAAAAGCCATAATAAATTATTAGTTATGCTTTGGCACCCTTTAGTAAGATTTTGATAGAAAATGATAAACCTTACTAAGTCTTACTGGTTAATTTAACAATGTAGAAGCAAGAGGAGACTATATAGCAATCCCTTCGTGCATTACTAAAAAGCTCTGGGTGTGAGTGCCTTTCCTGTTTAATGTACTATTACAATAGCTTGTATAAGAAGGAAAAGACATACTCTGTCAGGGCCTGCCTAGAATTTCAGGAGGGTTGTTAGGTAAATAGCACTACAAGGTTTTAAATGGCATTTGACCACATCATTGTGTTTCACTCTCTACTACTTACAGGTTTTCTGAGTTGAACCTTTACAACTTTAGGCGTTCACTTTGAATAAAGAACAAGGGCATTTCTACACAACTCTTTAGAGCAAAATCCTCTTTGAAATGAAGGAGAGGTTTGCGTAGAAACTACAAGAATCACAGCATAATGTAAGAAATGGTAAGAATGTGAGGTCAGATTTAAGGCTGATGGCTTTGGAAATGCATACTGAACCCATGAAAGGATAAAAGTGAGCTTTAGCGTCTACTAATACACAAGGGGTCACATTTTTTCTACACCAATTATGTGGGTGAAACCTTCTTTAGTTACAAAGTCAAGCCCCTGGGTCAAGCCTATTAAGAACAAATACCACTTTTCCAGTTATTATTAAGGGAAAAAAATTTTCATATCTTGCAAAATGAAAGGCAGAAACATAATATAGCAACATTCTCATTCACTTCTTCAGAAAGGGAAATAAAAAACCCTCTAACACATATATTTACCAGACTCCACATAATTTTTGTATTAATGATTCAGTCATAATATGCATATATTTTGTTTACGGAACTATATAATTTTTAAAAATATCTAAATTAAAAAAATATAAGACTTCCCAATCTTTTTTTTCTGAGCCCAGAGCAAAGAGAAGAATAGCCAGAGACAATTATCAAAACATATAAAACTGATATTTCACACCTATTCTCAAGCACAGAGAAGAACCTACATCTTTTTATTAGCAGTATTTCTGGAATTATGGAGTTGCTAGGAGAAAAAGGCAGAATAAGCTTGTTTTGTTGTTCTGATATTTAATGCCAACGCTTGCCCATATCAAATCACCTAGCTTTGATTGGATAGAATTTTTCAGTCTTTACTATTTAGCATGCCATTGGACCAGAAAAAAATCTCTTACCTTTAAGGACGTCCTTCCCCTCACAAAAAGGCTTTCTACTGCTCATTTAAAAGAACCGTAGCAAAAGATGATTACTGGAAAAGGAAGAATATTTCTGAAAAAAAAATCTAATCATTCTGAAAACGAAGCTAAAACAGTTTCCTTGCCAAGTCCTACAACCATATTGCATCGCTTTCCACACCTTTAGCAAGCCTCATGTCTGCCAATATCACTCCACAAAGAATTACTTTTAGAAGGATAAGACATCATCTGTACCACAGCAGTATTCAAATTCAGCCTCTCTGCTGTTTTCACAGTGGTTTAATGATCCATAAAAGTAACGGGAATGCTTCATAACTAAACAGTATTTTCAGTTACTATGGTGTTTCCTCAGACTGGGAACAGCAGGAGTTTTAAAGCTGCAAACAAAAGCCTTGTGATAGGACTGAGAAATAAGTAATTTCTCTTCAGCAAACAAAAAAGGGGAGAATTTACCTTACAGGATGTTCATATGCTATTTTGATAGCAAGTACAGATTTTTGAATTCACAGTGCAATTCAACAATGCAGAGCTCCTTTAAATTACTGTATCAAATAGAATACTGCATGTTGATTGATATCTCCATAGATTTGAAACAGGCGCATCACCTCTTCTGCTAGAACTAAGAAATCTGTTATACACAAAAATAGCTAAACAGTAATTGTAAACTATTGGCAAGAAAAAACCCAATTGCCTCAGAGAACATCAGTGGCATGGCAGCATTTGCTTTTAATTTTTGTTTCTCTCTTTGGTAAAAATAATAATCATTTTTTTGGCAATAACCAGATGTTTATGCATCAAGCATATTAACCGAACTGTCACAGAAACAACTATAGGATACCATACACAAAAGATGACTGATTAGGAAAATGGATGAGTAAACACATAGGCTGACGGAAATTACATTTGAGATTTCTATGGAGGACTTAGAGAGAAGTACGTAACTTGGAAGAACTAAAACGGCCATTCAAATCCAAGGTTCAAGGTCCAATAAGTTTAGGGTCTGAATGTAGGGAACCTGAATTTTCTAAGAGGAACCTACTCATTCACAATACACTGTAGTGTTGACATGGATGTAATACTGCAGAGGGATGTTCAGGCTCTTCCAGAAACTGTGCTGAACTTTTATGTTTGGAATGCAATATAAAATTACAACATGACTGAGGAGGGATAGGACCTCTGGAGGTCATCTGCACCAACCTTCCTGCTCAAGAAGAAGCACCTACAACAGGCTGCCCAGAACCATGTCCAAGTGGATCTCAAAGAATAGAGATTCCATAACCTCCCTGGGAAACCTGTGCAAGTGCTCAGTCACCTTCACAGTGTAAAACTGTTTCCTGATTGTGCTGGTTTAAAGGTAAACCAGCAGGAGAAATGAACACAACTCGAAAGAGGCTAGAAGTCAGAGCTACAATTTAATAAGAAAGTTTACACCAAATACAATGATACAGAGGGAAATTTGGTTTAGCCC